>VZTF01007421.1:763926-913967 GCA_013397755.1 Cnemophilus loriae
TTTATTCTTTTTATTTTGGAATTTTTTTTTTTACTAAGGAGTTGTCTGTTTCAAACGATGAAATGATTTTTCTACCTGTGTTGAACTCGCAACTCTTGGTGATTTTTAGCCAGAGCTGCTAAGGTTTGTCTTCCCAGGGGCCCTCCTGCTCCTCTAGAGTTTCGGACTGTCCCAGCTCAGCGTGTGCAAGAGGGTTTTGGGTCTGGCCAGAGCATCCCGGGGTGGTGACCTGTACCGGCATCACTCTTCCTGTGAGGGCTTTGCCCTGCCCGAGGTACCTGTTAGTCTCAGGCATTTTAATGTATTTATTTTTGATGGCACTTGAGTGGTTCCCGTGGTCCCAGACATGTTTCTGCAGCTGCACGAGGAACGTTGGAGTGGAGCCACCAGCTGTGCCACCGCAGTGTCCCCTGGACAGCAGCTCCCAGCTCGCAGCTGCCTGCGGGGCAGGGGCTGACCGGACCCCGGAGCATCACGGGCACCAGCCTGGCCTGAGCTGGGACAGGGCTGACGGGGCCTGGCTGACAGGACAGGGCTGCCAGGACACGGCTGACAGGACAGGGCTGATGGGGCCAGCGCAGGCTGTCCCCAGTGTGTGCCCACACACACACCTCAGCACAGACACACACACACGTACACACACACGCTTCCTCTGCAGTGACCAAAGGGCTGGGACGGAATCTCCACTCCAAGCACTTCTCTCTCCTGTCCTTAGCTCACCCTCGGCATCCGGAGCCGCAGCTCACACCCTCCCCTGCAGCCTCGAGGGCCTGGCCAGCAGCAGGACGGGCCCCTGTGGTGACCAACCCTCCAGGCTCTTGCACTGAGTCAGGTTTACCCCTAAGGGGCAAAGTTGCAAAAAAAAAAAAAATAAAATACCCCAAACCCCAAAGTAATAAAAAGGCAAAATGGCTTTTTGTCCTGTAGCTCAGCCTGCGCTGCCGGCCCGGGGCTGGGGGCTCCGGCTGCTCACGGAGCCCCTCGCTCACAGCACGGCCCGGGACCCCTCGGTGTGACCCGGCGCCGCTCCCGCTGCAGCCAGGCCCCGGCGGGGTCAGCCAGTGCTTTCCTCTGCACTTATTTTACGTTGATTTGTTTATAAATAAAAGGATACCAAGTTCCTCCCCGCTGTTCGTGCACTGGTGGCAGCGCCGGGCTGAGCCCCGGCCATGGGGGGAGCACAGGGACAGGCAGTGGGTGCTGCCCGGGGACTGACCTCCGGCTGTCCGGGGACTGACCTCCGGCTGTCCGGGGACTGAGCCCCGGCTGTCCCGGGACTGAGCCCCGCCTGTCCGGGAACTGACCTCCGGCTGCCCCGGGACTGACCCCCGGCTGTCCGGGGACTAACCTCCGGCTGTCCCGGGGACTGACCCCCGGCTGCCCGGGGACTGACTCCCGGCTGCCCCGGGACTGACCCCCGGCTGCCCCGGGACTGACCCCCGGCTGTCCCGGGACTGAGCCCCGGCTGTCCCGGGACTGAGCCCCGGCCGCTCCTCCGGGGCAGCGTGGGAGAGCGGGGCCAAGGTGGGGTTGAGGGAAGCGAAGCAACGCTCGCAGGGTGACGGGACGGAGTGACCCGGGGCTGGTTCGTGAGGCCGGCGAGGCTCATCCTGTCCTCCCTATGTCCACCAGCCCCTGTGGCACCCCCGGGCTGACACCCCCGCCTGTCCTTCGTGTGCTGCCTGCTGCTGACAGAGGCTTTTGCAATTCCTTGTCCAGTCTGGAGCTTGAGGAGGGTGTTGGGACAGGAGCAGAGGCTGAGCCTCTGAACCCATCGCTGCCTACACCCCTCGGAGCCCTTCCTGGGGCCCTGGTGCCGGTAAGGGAGGTGGGCAAAGAGCCCCTGCAGCCAGCCAGGGTTGGGGGCTGAGCCCTGGGTCCCCCACACTGCTCCCCAACACAGACCACTGCCGTGAGCACGGACCCACACGAGTCCCTGAGGGCTGCCAGGGGCTGCTCCATCCCACAGGGGCACGGGATGGACAACGCAGAGGGGCCAGAGGCCGAGGGGGCCTGGCCAGGCCCCACACCTGGGGCTCAACAGTGCTGGTCATCCACAACGAGGGTGATGAGTGATGGAGGGAGGGGTGATGGGTCTCACCTCCATGTACTCTGAGCCGCGGGTTTGTGTCCCAGCTTGAGCTGCACGTGGAGCACCTGGTGACATCCCCAGGGAGGCCAGTGAGGTGGGTGCTGGAAACTCTTGGCTAGGCATCGAGGTCCAGCATCAGGTGAGGGGGCAGAAGCCCCCAAGTCTCTCCTTGCAGGCCCAGCTCCGCTGCCCCTGGGCACACTGAGGCACCCAGGGCTCCTGTCCAGGTGACTCAGCCCTGGGGCCACTTGTCACAGCACAGGGACCCAGGCCAGGCTCACGGGGGCTCCACGGTGCCAGCACCCTTCCCCCCCAGCACCATCTCCTCCAGGACTGCAGCAGAAGTGTCTGTGCCCACGGCCCCAGGCAGCAGAGCCTGGGGGGCAGCTGGATCCACCCATGGTTTGGGCTGGAACTGTGCTGTTGGGGCACAGCAGTGCTTTTGTGAGGCCCCAAAGCCACCAAACTCCCAAACCTCCGTGCCAAGTCCCAGGGATACCCAATTTATTTGTAAAATTTCACTGCATCTTCTTTAACTGCTCATTGCTGTTGCAGCAGCTCAGGGTGGGCACCAAGGCAGAGCTCCCCATCCCACTGTGGTGCAGTGCCCCAGCCCCAGCGGGCTCAGGGCTGCTGTGGGACCAACAAACCCAGGAGCTGGACAGTGGGAACAGCCCAGTCCTGCCCGGGCTGGGCACCTGGGGGTGCTGAGTCCTGGTCTGGGGGAGGCTGTGGCCCCTGCCCCAGCTCTCCCATGAGGACCCTGTAACTGGGGGCAGCCAGGGCCCAGCAGGGAGCAGGGGACAGCCCAGCCCCAGCGCTGAGGATGAGGAGGCAAAGGGTGACAGCACTTCCTCCTCCTCAGTGGGAGTGGGGACAGGAACCACAGGGTGCCCTTGGGTGAGGGCGCTCCCAGGACTCGTCCCAGCGGAGCTGGTTACTGAACCCAGAGCCAGGGCTGAGGCTGCTCGGGGGAGAGCAGAGTGCTGGGAGTGACAGCCCCACATCACCCCATGGCCCCGGGACACAGCTCTGACCCCGGGCCTGGGCCTGCATCGGGCAAGAAACACTCCCAGCTGTGGAGGAGGAGAGGGACAAACCCTTCTGGGGCAGCTCGAAGCCTAATTCCACTGGAAACCGTTTTCTGCCCTGCGGAGCCTGCAGGCTCAGCCCAGGTTCCCCACTTTCTCCACTGCTGGAGGGAAGCTCCATAATTTCAGAGTTTGGAGATCCCTGTCTAAACCCACTCTGAATACAGCACGTAAGTTTTTGCAAGTTTAGAGGGAATTAATTCAAGATTGGGCAGTTTTGTGCTTCAGTCCTTTCCCTCCCTCCGAGCAGGCAGGAACAGAGGAAGCTCAGGGCTCCTTATTCATTTTGTTACAAATGAGCATTTAATGACCGAGTCAGTTGCATGGTTTTGGCCAAAACAAACATTTCAGGAGAAAAAAAACACAGTCGTGCTGCAGCTGAGGGAGGATCTCACCCTGCTTCAGGAGCAGCCAGGCCAGGGCAGGACTGGGCAGCAGCAGAGCACTGCAACTCGATCATTCCTGCACAGCAGCTGGAATTGGCACAGGAGGAATGCTCGCAGCTCTCCGGGCTCACAGCAGCTTTTTACAGGGAATATTTAAAACAACTGAGGACTAAAGCACGGGGGGCTGGGGAGGAGATCACTGAGGAGGGACAGGACAGGGTTTGAACGTGCAGCTCTCCCCAAACTCCACGGAGCTGCTGAATTCTGAGTGTGCGACATCGCAGACAACGGAAACACTTTCCTTCCTTCCTTCCCCCTCAACCACCAAAGGCCACACAGGGTGTCCCATGGCAGCAGCAGGCAGGGAACCAAGGCAGTTCAGCGCCCTCAGCACTGCACAGCACTGGACAGCAATACCCACCCCCGCTAACAGCGAGGGGAGGGTCCTTGGGAATTGCAGGAGCCCAGGACACGCGACTCCAACACGGACAAAAAGGCAACGAAAGGCTCCGCTTCAAATCCATGAAAAAGCACCAGGAGCTGCTGTGTCCCAGGCCAGGGACACGGTCCAAGGCAGCAGTGGAAGTGGTTCAGTGGTTCACTCTGTTCTCACCTCCCCCTTGATGCAAGGGGTCGGAGTTTCCCAGCCCCAGGAGCAGCTCCAGGAGCGCTGGCACAGGGAGGGCTCGCACAGAGCCCTCGGGTCAGGGCTTCCCTGGCAGCTTTGTTCTCCTGCCCCCCCCAGCCTGATCCCAGTTAATCACATCCCTGCAGTGACATGTCAGCCAGAGCTGAGCATGTTCCAGAGTTACACTATTCCAGGAAGCTCTTCCTGGTTACAAGTTCACTGTGACAATGAATGCACCAAGAGCACCAGTGCCAAAGGTTTGTAAATGCTACTGAAAAAAAATTAAAACAAAAATCATCCCCTTCCCCCTTTCCCTGAAAAAAAAACAAAACAAAAAACAAACCAAAAAGGCTGCATGAAGCTGCCCAGAGCCCTCTCTGCAGCACAGCCCAGCTCAGACACTGAGCCAGCCCCCAAAATCTCATGCCATCCATAATTTTACCAGTAAGTAAAGACTGAGGAGGGAGCAGAAAGACTGGAGAAAGCAATTCCACTGTCAGTGTCCAAGGCACCCTGATGCCAAGCACTCCCAGCACTGGGAAGGACGTGTGCCACGGGATTCCCTTCATATCAAATCCCACACCCCAGTTTGCTTTGACCTCCAAGCTGGTGCAACTGAAGGAAGTCTGGAGGAGCCTCTGTGAACTCTCCTCCACAAATAACCAAGGTCTACACAGAAAATAAAGGAAGGACAGAAGAGCTGAGGAAGTAAGGGACAGGATCTCAGAAGGAAAATTATAAACCCTTAAGTTAGGAAAGCCCAAAGCTGAGGGTGTTGAAGCTACTGCTGTAAGAACACCTGGAAAACCTAATGGAGACTCCTCTCTGCAGCAAGGACACACCTGGAGAGAGAAAAGGAGCAGGAATTACTGACAGGGAAGAGCCAGAGGCTGGAACTGCACAGCACTGGAGGCAGAGTCTGACACGTGGGCCCTGGCAAGAGCCCTGTGCCAGCGCAGGGGTGTCTGTCAGCTTTACAGGGGCACTGTGGCACCACCCAAGGCAGTGAACTGCTCCCCTGGACACGGGCTCTCTCCACACACCCATGTTCACACGGAGCACAGGGAGGGAGCACTGCTCAGCCAGGACTGACCCCTGCCCTGCCATGGCCAGCACCGAAGGAACACTGTCATTGTGCTGTGCTCTGTCACAGCCCTAAGGAAGCTGGGCTGAGACAACTCCCAGGGACACTGCCACCCTCCCCACAGCTTCCTCGTGCAGGGACAGCCTCCAAGCCACCAGACCTGCCACGTTAGGGAGCGCATGGGACACTGTCAGTGAGACCAAGGTGCAGAGTATCTTTAGGATAAAGATTTACAGGGAGAATTGTTCAACTCTCGGTGCTGACCCAGCTGTGGAACAGCCTGACACCCAGCAGCCACCACATCTGGTCCCAGTCCTGCACCCAGGGATGGGGAGCACTCCTGTGACAGACTGGGGCTGACCCTGCTCTCCCTCTGCAGTTCACCCTGGGAGTGTCAGTTACACAGAGGGAAGGGGGAGGAGGAAAGGGCTGGACCTCTTCAGCGCCCTGGCACTCAGCAGTGGAGCCCTGCTGTCAGCCCAGAGGTGTGTGCAGATGCTGCTCAGCTCCTGCAAAACCCCCACACAAACCAGAGCAGGGGCAAGCGTCACATCCATGATCACCTACTGCACAGAGGGACAACTCAAATTTAAAGTCTGCCTGTTTTGCTGGTGCAGTCTGAGTGTAAGGTTTTAGTGCCTTCTCCTTCCCTGGACTATGTACATCCAGTTTTCACATCCCTGTAACACCTGCAGCCCTTACAGACCACAGCTTGAGCCCTAGGTCTGACAGGAACTGCTGTCCCAGGAGATGGACACAATGGATACTTCCAAGGTGTTCTTTTACAATGGTGAGGGACTGCAAAATATCAAATTTCCTAAACCCAGGAACCCCTTGCTCAGCTCTGCCCCCATTTTCAGGAGTGTGTGCTCCACTGGTGCTTTTATCTGCATTTAACCCCGAATTCCTCCGCGTGTATTTGTATTTTATTGTGTGTCCCTTTGCTAAGGGGACACCCGCCCCCAGCTGTTACACAGACAGAGGCACTACCCAGCCCTCAGCACAGCTGGAGCACCTGTGTGAGCACCAGCACATCTCATGGTGTGCCAGCTTTCTACCGAATCATGTGGAAGTCGGATGCCAGGAGCAAAGACTGGGCAAGACATTTTTTCCAAAAGGAAGAGGCTGAGATAATTAAACATTACCAGGAATCAGTCGTGATTTGCTGAAGGGAATTTCAGCTCTGTTATCTCCAGGTCAGGAGAGCTGCTGCCACTCCGGTCGCTGTAGGTGTCCCTGCAGGAGTAAGGGATTTGGGGTTAGGGAGCACAAGTGCTTTAAGGACTGGTAATTCTGACGTGGGATGCTGCAGCACAGGGAAAACCTCGGCTCCTCTGCTGCGAGGAGCCATTTCAAACTCAAATGTGCAAAAGCAGGAAATTAAAATATCCCTCAACCCTTGGAGGCATTGAAATGAGAGTCCCTCACACATGAAACTCTTCTGGACCACACCTGGCCACTGTGATGTCGACACGGACACAGGAATCCCGTGGTGCAGCTGCACTGCAGCTCAACCCACAAAGCCAACCCTTTCCTTTTGGCATTGCATTTGCCTGGGTTTGATACAGGCACTGCCAATTCTCCTCTGCATTTGGTCTGGTTTTTTTTTAGTGCCTGTCAGCACTCAGCAACCCCTCTGTTCTCTGTGAGGAGAAGGACAGGTCAGTACCAAGTGGTTGTTATTTGTTGCACAGTCCCGAGTGCCAAACAGAATTGCAGGCACTGGGGAACAGCGGCACCAAGTAACTGCACCCAGTTTAATTAGCATTAAATCCACCCAAACCACCACTTGCTTTGCAAACTGAAACAGAGAAATCTGAAGTCAGCAGAAAAAAATATGAGGCTGCAACCACCAGGGCCTGTTCTTTAAACCAGCATCAGGAACAAGTTTCTTATGGACCAGCCTGTACGTGGGACTTGTCTGAGGAATGCAGGGAAAAGCCCATGAGGTCTCCAGCCATGTAAAAGAGGCCAGCCTCAGCTTCCCCAGAGACCCTGACTGACAGCACAAGGCTGCAGATCTCCTCTCCCTGAAGCCAGGGCCTCTCTGCAGGACAGCTCTGTGGCCCCACAATCAGCCTCAACACGCCAGATGTGAGCTTTCAAAGGAAGAGTGGAAAGAAGAGGTGGTGCAATACCAAGTTATCCCCAGGAACTCCGTGCCAGGAGGATGCTCCGGGTTATCCTGCAGGGAGCAGCACCGTCCTGTGACAGCTCTGACTGGGGTCTGTCTTACACCCACCTGGGTGAGAGCCTGCAGCCCTTCTGTAGGTAGTGGGTGAGTCTCCCTGCAGATGCCAGGAGGAGCCCGAAGTATGGGGGTGATGGCTTGATGGGCCTGGAGAGGAACTCGGGGTGATACTGCACACCAACGAAGAAAGGATGCTCTGAGAGGAACAAACGAAACATTCACGTCAAGCCTCTCAAGCTTGTGGCTGAGCTGCAGGTGAAATCCTGATTATGCTGAAGCCCTGATGATGGAGAAGTATCATTTCCATGCCTTCTGTCCATAAAAGGAGAGGGACATGGGATTCTACTTTCACCATCATTTTATGGATGGAATCATTCTAAGACAGTCTGAATGGGTCCCACACGTAAACCTGCTCCATTACCCTCCAAACACCTTCCCTTGTCCATCCCACACCCACAAACCAACTGCTTAAGGACTCACCTTCCAGCTCAACCACTTCCATCCGCTCTCCCTCCTCATCCTGCCCCACAAACTTCAGACCTTGCTCTTCAAAACACTTTTTCAATTCTGGATTGACCTAGAATACCAGAAGCAAGACAAGCCATGATCTCTTGTGTCTGGATTACACAGGAAAGCTCAATACCTACATGAGCATTTTTACCTCAAATCTGTGTCTGTGTCTCTCTTCCAAGAAATCATGATCTCCATACAGCTTCCCTGCACCAGAAGTAAGATGTTCCTTAGAGCAGTGATCACAGCTTTTAACACATTCATCTGATCAACATCCTTCAGAATCTGCCACTTCTGGAGGGGATCAAATTCCCTCATCCCCATTCTCCACCAGAACAGTCTGTGAACACCTGCCATTCAAGGATGGTTCAACATTCCCAGGTCTCACTTCCCCATCCCACCATACGTGCAAGCCATTCCCAGGAAACATTTCCAGAAGAGGGAAGAAGGGCCTTACTCATGATGGAATTCTTGGTTTGGAAGAGTGTCCTTCTCTTGCCAAGCCTCATTGTCCCACCCATTTGCCCAGGATTATGTTCTGGCATGTCTATGACCTGTGGAAAGAATTCAGAGGGAGGTGGGAATCAGGGAGGAATAACAGTCCCAGGCAGACTCCAACATATTAAAGGAAAAAAACTCCAACATTCATGCAAAAAACCAAGGAAACCAGCCCAAGGAACAGTGTCTTGACAAGGCAGACCAATAGAAGTAGGTTAGCTGGCTGAGTGGTTCAGTACAGCCTGCACAGTACATACAGGAGGTCTGTGGATATTCAGGAAACTTTCACATAGGAAATGGCCTCAGTCAGAGTCTACACAGACTGCACACACCAATACTGTGCTGTTTACTGAACCGCGCGTAAAACAAACTAGCATGTTTATGGAAACAAATTCCCCAGATGAGAATTGCTTACTCTTTGATAAATAACACCATAAGCTGGTTTTTGGTAAGTTCCTCACTTTGAGCAGCATTTTATAACATAGCAGAAGCCAATCATTATGGTGGACCCTGGACAAGGAACACAGAGCCTTCCACAAGTGTTCCCAGGAACTCAAGTTTGTCTGTAGCTATCATACAACAGTTCAAGTTGGAAGGGACCTTAAAGCTCATCCAGTTCCACCCTTGCCATGGCAGGGACACCTTCCACTGTCCCAGGCTGCTCCAAGCCCTGTCCAACCTGGCCTGGGACACTTCCAGGGATCCAGGGGCAGCCACAGCTTCTCCTGGCAATCATGCCCAGGGATGTGCAGGAAAGTCTAGTAAGGGATATCACAAGTAAGTCACCATGAACTCACCACTGGATGGGAAGTTTTGGGGTCAAACTCTGTTGAGTTGGCATCTGCAACGTAATGTTCAGCAATCAGAAACACCGAGTGGCTCAGAGCATGACATCACCTACAGGACCTGCCCCAGGCACAGCTGCTTCTCATCCCCAGCCGTGCTGAGCTGAGCTCCCCCCAGGCACAGAACACCCCAGGCAGCAGGAACAGGGCTGTCAGCACTGTTTGGTATCAACGTCAAAGGCTGCAGTCTTAGGACAACCCACCCTCGTGCAGGAAGAACACACGTTCAACAGCTTCAAACACAGAAATAAAGGCAGGGAGGGGGAAAGGAGCAGAGAAACTCCTTTTTCCCCACCCTCACTACTGGAGAGAATCAAGAGCCAGGCTGAGAACTCAATTTAGCACTCTCTGCAGGGAGTTCTGTTAACAGGGACCTGCTCAATTCAAGCAGTGGGGCTCACAAGGTAACTCCACTCACGGGAGGAGCTGCCACTGCTGGCTGCCTGAACTGCTTTTTGGGCTTCATTCCCACTGGCTGCAGGGGGAATTTGGGATGCCCAGCCCACGCAGACCACCAAGGTGTTTCATTCGGGAGCTGAACCTCATGTTAAGCAATAGGAAGCTTTCTGTCATTGTAAGCATGACTTACTGCATTGATTTTTATTTAAACAGGGTAAGGAAATTGCTCCTTTTACTTCGAATTAGCAAAAGAGATGGGGATTTTTACAGATCTAGGTAAAAAATTAAACCTATCTACGAAAAAATTAAAATCACAGGTATCTAAAATAATCACAGGTATTACTCAAGCAACCCAAGAAATGACCAAAAGGCAGGAAGGGTTTTGTGCCATTACCTCGCCAACCAAGGACACTGCGAGCAAACTCCACCACTGCCAACTGCATTCCCAAACAGACTCCTGTGGAAGGAAAGGCAGGACATGGATCAGGTCAGGACAAGGACCTCTGAGCCCATGTTGCAAAGCACACACACCTTCACAGAGTGTCCTGAGTCAGAGGAAAACCTGGATGAGGCAGATCTTTGACTGGGGTTTAGGGGTCTGTAGTCCTGACAAGCTTTACTTCCCTCCCTCTCCCATTCCCTCTGCTCACACACCAGTTCAGTCTCTCACCACAGACACTTCACTGAAATGCAGTCACGTATTTCTTGGTGCCAAGATCACCACAGCCTGCTCTGAAACACCCCCAGACTGCTACCCCCTCATTGCAGATCCCCTGTCAGCACACCCCAGCCAACTGTGACCACTTCAGAGCTAACCAGGGCTGAGGCTGCACTCCCAGCTCAGCTGAGCACAGATCACTGCCTTCCCTCCTCAGACAACTGCCTGCAAAACTGCTCCTCCCAGACACCAGTGAAAATCAGGGGAGCCCCTGCTGCAGACCAGTCAGGCTGTTGCTCAACCTCCTTTCCTTTGCTTTATTTCTTCTTATGGATGAAACACGTTTCTCACCTAAGAAGGGTTTTTTCTGTTTTCTTGCCCAGGAAATAGCTTGAATTTTGCCTTCTGTCCCTCGAACACCAAATCCACCAGGAACCAGAACTCCACTGCATGAGGATGAAAAGATTCCATTCAGCATGGCTCCCCCAAACCACACACCCACATATCACCCCCCTCCCATAAAACCTTGGGCTTGCAAGACCTCTCCCCTGAAAAGGGCTCTGAAGTAGCCAGGTGGCAAGGCCTGGCTGCAGCAGTTTCCACATGACTTCACAAGGGCTGTCACATGTGAAGGCATTTACAGGGAAACATTTTATAAATGCCAGTTTCACCTTCCCACAGAGAGATCCCAAACACAATGCAGGTTGAAATGGCTCATGCTGTGGGACTCACACCCTGCACCGAACACATCACCCAGCCAGGCCCATGCTGAGGAAGCCTCTGGCTACAGTGTCAGGCTGTCCTAACACCAAACTCTGCAGGAGGTTCTTCTGATCCCACCCAAATCCTGCCACCCTGAGGGGTAACAGGCCCTGCTTGTTCTTGTTTTCGTGCTAACTCTTGGCACTTCTCTGCACACTAACACTTTTCCCCCCTCACACTTTATTTCTAAAGAACTTGTTACCCCATTTACACCTTCCATTCTCACTCTGGCTTTAACAGCCTTCACCAGTACCTTCCCCTTCTCCTGATTTCCTCTCACTGTTTCCACCTGATCCTGCAGGTGTGCATGTTCTCACCAGCATAACCACTTCCCCCACTGCTGCCTTTCACCACCTCCCTCACTTATTTAACAATTCTCCATTTGACATCTTATCCTAAATGCCCCTGAGAGGTTTTTGGGGCCTTGTGAGAGTGTGCTGGTACAGTGCCTAAGAAAACAGTCTCCAGTGAGGCCCTTGATTCCAAAGCTGCCAGCAGCAGCAGGTTCATCAGACAGGCTCCAAGGAAAGGGCCAGAGCAGAACTCACTCAGCAGCACAGAGCTTCTGCCACGCCTCGTGGTACCGCACGGGCTCCTCCTGCAGAGTGTCTGGCTCCAAGTCAGCAGAGTCGATGTACTGGGAACAAATCCAAAAAAGGATGATGAGATATTGCCGCAAGAGCGTACAGGATCTCCTGAATTCTCATTAAATTAAGACGGCATCATTCCTCCTGGACCGCTCTGGATTTGTCTCCTAATGGATACTTCAGTTATTTCTGGGCTGATTTCCCATCTGTTAGCCAACAAAACGACTTTCTTCACCACCCTAAAACTGGTGCACAAACAGAACCCATGATTCCTCTGTGCTCCCCTCTCTGCAGCTCTGCTGTGACACACCCCAAGTCCCTGAGCCTGTAACGTTCAATGTGAGGTGTTAATGCAGCCCCACAATGGGGCTGGTGCAGACACAAACCACCACACAGAGAGAAAAAAAAAAACTATCACTCTCTCATCAAATAAACATCTTCTTCAAGAGGCACTGAAGAAGAAATAGGATATGGTGAAACACAAGCTGCTGTAATTAAAGGGTGTTAGAACAACGGAAAAAAACCCTGCAATTTTTCCATTTTCTCATCTCCAGTAATCCAGTACCTCTGAACTTCTGGAGGTTCTGGCAGGCTGCTAACCCTTTAAAATAACCATTTTGTTCTTTTTTTGTTTGTTTTTTGGAGGTTGCAAAACTACCAATCTTTAACTAACTACTGTTACTCAGTTCTTTAGCACGAGATCTCCGTGCACAAGGCCCCCAGAGCTCACCTCACTTCTGAGCCACTCAGACACAGCTGTGCCACACAGATGCATGTGCAGGGTTAGCACCTCACCAGTCTTACTTGTTTTTCTTATTTTCACCTCTACTGATTTTGGAAGTTGAAAGGAAACCCCGACCTACATTAGTACTGTTAAAAAGCAACCACCTATTTTCCGTGACTCACTGACATCACGAAACTGCTGGACATTTAGAAGTCTATTGAAACAAAAATAAAGTTTCTGGCAATATGTTTCACCTCTCTTCAGAGCATCCAGCTATGACCAAGACCCCTAAAAGCACCTGTGCAGCCAAACCAGCATGAAAACCTTAAAAAAGCCTGAGGCAGGAGCATCATAAAACCCGAGTACCACACAGTTAACAGCAACAACCCCCAAAAAAGAATCACTTGCAACAAGTGTCAGAGAAATTCAAGCAGAGAGTGCCCTCCTCCAATCCATCTACCACTGTCACAGCTCAGCACACAACGCTGAGCACTGAGGAGTTTCCATCCATTCCAGACACCTCGTACAGCTCACAGGAGGAGAAGCTGGTTTGCTCTGAAGCTGGTTTAGGTCTGATAGCAGCTGTTTTAATGCTGTTATAATCTAAAGAGCTGTTTTGATGCAAGGGCAATTCGGATGTTCACCGGCTGAATCACTTCTCCCTTTCTGTCTATGGGTTTGTGAAAATCTGAATTAGGACGGGCAGCACTGTAGGCGGAAGGAGGATGGGGGGAGTTTTTTCCACACACACAGACCCATCCCTACCTTAATGTCAAGTTTGTGGTTGATGGCCAGGGCAGAGTGCTCCAGGGCTTTGATGACAGATGCATAGGAGTCAGAAAACTTGGTGTATTTGCCCACGAGTGCAATGGAACATGTTTCAAGTAGACGGTCGTACCTGCAGAGCACCAGAACACCCAGGTTATTCCAGCAGTAACAGGGGAGGGATGGGAGTCACTTCCATTTTGTTCAGCTTTTCAAGGAACAAACAGCTGTGCCCTTCTAAGTCCGTCCAACAGAGCTGACGTCTTTGGAAGAGTGACCTTTTATAATAATTATGATTTAGAAACATCAAAGCGAGATCAAAACCAAAACAATGACTGAGGAAAAGAGTTGCATAAAGCCACGTATAAATTAACTCATCTCTCCTGATGATGAGAAGCCATTTTGAGCAGATCCAAACTGCCTTTTCAGGAAGCTGCATTAGATCCAAAGGCTGCAAAGAACTCCTAGGAGAGGATCAAAGCACAGCTTGGCGAATGTTTGTACTGCTCAGCATCTTCCCACGCTGCTGCTGACTGAGTTCCTATCAGCAGCTACACACACAGAAAGCATTTCTGGAGCCCCACGGCTGTGCTGCCTACACTGTCAATCCCCAGCACCTGGCAGCACAGGATTCACACAGCATTCCTGGTGACAGCCAAGAGTTTGTTTAAAGTTCCTCTCAGAACTGCTAAATACCTTCAGCCCAGCTGGTGACTGAGGGCTTTCCCCATCAAAAGGAAATGTTGCTGACAGGGCTGGCTTGTGTCAGGCACAGAAATAAAGGAAAGCATCTAGATGTTAAAAATTAATTTATTATAAAAACAAACATATTTAAGGCTTCAGTTGACATTCAAGCCCTTTCTGAAAATACTCTATTCACTACTTCCCCATGAACATTGAGTCTATTTCTCACAAGAAAAATCTCCAGTGTTTCAAGGAGTCTCAGAACAGGTTCCAAACACTTGTCTCACCTGCCTGAAAGCACACTCAAAGGTATTTGTTACTGACATTCCTGACATCTCCATATAGCTACAAAAGGATTTCAACACTTTGTAACGTTACTGAGAGGCTGGTTTAAAAAAAGAGAGGGCAGAGCTGTCCAGCTTTTAATTACTTCAAGCTGGTTTGACTCAGGCAGTACACTTCCAACATAAGATAAGGATCTCACTAAGTTTATCTCATAGGATTTTATAGAAAAAGGCTGAGGGAATTGGGGTGGTTCGACCTGAAGAAGGAAAAGCTCCAGGGAGACTTTATGGCAGCCTTCCAGTAAGAGGATTTCTGAGAAACATGGGGACAGACCTTTTGGTAGGGTCTGTTGTGCCAGGACAAGGGGTGATGGTTTTAATCTAAAAGAGGGGAGATTCAGCCTAGATCCAAGGATGAAATTTTGTACAGTGAGAGTGGTGAGGCACTGGCACAGGTTGTCTGCAGCAGCTGTGGGCTCCCCATCCCTGGAAACATTCAAGGTCTGGATGGGGCTCTGAGCAAAAGGAAAAAACAACGTGAGCATGTAAGAACACTCGAGGAACAGGAAAAAGCACTCATCATCTCACACAACCAAGAACAGAAACCAACCCTGAAGTGTGCTGCAGCGTGCCCAGCAGTGCAGCTCACCTGTCAGCCATCTCCTTCCACTTCATGAGCATCCTCCTGGGCTGCCTCTCGATGGGAAGGTCCAGCCTGTGCCTGAAGTAGTCCACAACCCCCTGCTCCTCTAACAACAGAGGAACGCGGTAGATGGAGGAGACATCATGAACACAAATGACCTGTTCATAAAATAAAAGTGTCATTAAAACACAGGCATCCAGTGCCCGTACAATCATTCCTACTCAGACATTCAGAGTGTTCCTGTCTCTAGCAGAAAACCCTATGACCACCTAAACTTCCAGGCAGTAACATGTTGAATAACATATCAATAGCTTAATGCTGTTTTCCCTATGCTTGAAAAAGCCATTCTTCAGCACTTCCAAGGCATTACTGCTCCCTGCAGCCCCTTGGGAAGGGACAGAACACAGTAACCCAGCAGCAGGAAAGCCAGCTGCACGTTATGTGGGCAGCACACAGCAAAGTTCAAAGAACACTGCAGAGAGACTCCCGTGATACAGAATCCCAAGTGAAGCTACAGTCAAACTGCCACAGGCACAGCTTCCCCCTTCCCACCACTGCCCTTCCTAAGCAGGGCTCCCAGTCTGACTGAAACCCAGGGAAATCTGTCACCCCAACATAGCAGTACACTTTACAGGGTGCCCCTCATCAAATTTAGGATTACACGATTATGAGCAAAGAATTCTTAGGTCAACGAGGAAAATCTACATCAACAGTTCTAGTTCACTGAAATGGGAAAAGATGGCTCAGGACAACTGTCACCTGCCCATTAATAATGAACCTGTACTTTGAGGATCCAAAACACACTGGCACAACTTTTTTAAAATCCTCATTTCTACTGACTCAAATGAAAGCAGAGTTCAACACTGCACCAGTCAAACCTCCTTGGCTGCACATTTCCCTCTTCTGCCCTCAGTGCTGTTTACTTCTCAATCCAAGTGCAACAGCAGTCAGAGCAATGACTACATAGAACTGCATTAAACTTCCTGGAAAGGGACAAGAGCCAACTTATTTTGAATTCCTGGCCAACGAGAGGTAGATATTTTACTGATGACACATCAACATTACTGCCAGCAGTGCAGTGCTTGAAACTGCAGGACTCAAGTTTGTTCTTGCTGTAGAGCAGATTAAAAAAAAATTACTCGACAGAACCTGGGATTGTGAAGGGATACTCAGTTTTTCACAAAAAGACAACGCTTTTCGAGCTCCAGCTGGATTGGAAAGTGCTAATATTCAGCCTACATACTTCTGACTGTTTTCCAAGGTCCACCTTAGACTGTGTTATAAGTCTCAGCATAGAAAGAATCGTGCCAACATGGAATTTGTGCATATCACAACCTTAAAGTGAAGCAATGCTTCTCTCAAACACCATTTCAACCTCTCTGTGCAATCCCTCCTCAAGAATTCTTGGGCAGAAGAATAATATTGTGAAAAGAGCAGTGTATGAAATACAGACTTACATCCTTTAAACCTCATTTTGGGAAATCCTTTTACCTCTAAATACTGGAAAATCTCCTTCTTCTATGTTCACAGAAGGAATGTGGAAGCATAAATAAGGTCAAAACAGTGATTCAGAAATCACCTTGGATTCCACAGAATTGTCTAAGCTTACACCAACTACCTTATAAGAAAACCTGGGTGCTGGCACAAAAAGAATAGGTTTAGTAACAGGTCCATGTGTCAGGTAAGACAAAGCAGCAAATGAATTATGCAGCTACCAAAACACAGAGCTAGAACTGCTGTGCTCAGACAGAACTCCCCTCAGCGTCTGACAAACAGCTCCAGTATTTACTGCAAGCGAGCACAGACAGCAATCCTTACCTGTTCTGGTTCAACATGACAGAACATAGAAATCTTTTCTTTTACTGAGGTATCCAGTGGAGTGGAGCACCTGCAAACAATCTGACAGCGCAGCAACATCAGGGATGTGACGCAAAACAGAAATACTCAGGCATTCATAAAACAAGCCTCTAAAAAGAGCTGTCTTTGTGCAGCCTCTGTGATTTGAGAAAAAAACCCCCCACAACTCAGTTTCTTTTCCTTATTTATCACCACTGTACAAGAGCTCTCAACTTCAGCATTACTTAGACAAGACTGCTCTTGCAATGTGCCAGATTTTTAAATTCAAAGCCGTGCAACACAAACCTTACCAGATCTGGTGAGAGCCCGAGACCTCTGAGCTCACGAACACTGTTCTGGGTGGGTTTGGTCTTCTGCTCCCCTGTGGAGCTTGGCTGGTCAGAGAAGAGCAGGAGTGGGTGTATCAGATTGAGATAAGCAGCAGTGATCAGCAGGTTAATCAGGACTCTCAGCCATCTCGTAAAAACTTTGACTCAGTTCTTGGACAATTCACATGAACCTCATGTATCCCATTTTAATCCCCAGGACTGAAAGCAACAATAGGAATCCAAGTTCCAATCTGCCCACTGGAGTGCAGGAAGGAAAGGGACAGAGAGCCTAAGGTTTATCCACTGCTCCCTCCAAATAACTAATATTTTGTATTTCTAGTCTTTCTCTGTAAATCATTTGGCCTGGACAGAAGATGAGAAAGGGAGAACAAAGATTGACCTGATCCATAATTATCAATTTGCTCTGTCAAATGCAGTTTAGTCTGACACAAGGAATGCTCATGCTGCATTTCTGCAACTCCCAAGCCTTTACTACATGTTTATACCCTTTGAAAAGTTCCTGTTCAATTCCTGGAAGACTTTTTAAATACATAAACATATAATCTCTGCATTTCTGCCAGAAGTTTATATACACAGAAATACAGAAGCAACAGCACTTAGAGATACAGCATTTCAGAAACACCTATTCAGGAAATTTTGGATTGAGGAAGCCTCTGACCACCAATATGTTTTGGGTCCTTACCTGGGGAACCAGACTGACGTGAATGTTACAGAAATTCTCTCTTTTGGCTTTGAACTGGAACTGGCGGAAGGCCTCGATGAACGGCATGCTCTCGATGTCACCCACCGTGCCCCCGAGCTGGGGACACACAGACCGTGGGAGTTAAAGTTACTGCCAAAACAGCACCTGCTGAAGGTGTACACTAAAGACACGAAAACAGATGTAACAACACGCAAACACCTCCCCAGCACATCCCTTTGACTGCCTAAAAGAACATCAACACCAACACAGCTTCCTCCCAAGGGACAGCACCAATCTCTGCTATGACCAGGGTCAGCACCCAGGGAACGGCTGGAGCTGGGCCAGGGCAGGGCCAGGCTGCAGATCAGGGAAAGGTTCTTCCCCCAGAGGGTGCTGGGCACTGCCCAGGCTCCCCAGGGAATGGGCACGGCCCCGAGGCTGCCAGAGCTCCAGGGGCGTTTGGACAGCGCTGCCAGGGGTGCCCAGGGTGGGATTGTTGGGGGGTCTGGGCAGGGCCAGGGGTTGGACTGGATGATCCCTGTGGGTCCCTTCAGCTCAGGGTGTTCTGTGATTCTATTCCACACAAAGCACCAGGATTTGCCAGCTGTATGCACCATTTCCACAGCCTCCAATCTACTCCAAGCACTGTACTACCTTCATCATTTCCTCACAAATCAAAAAAGCCCCAAGAAAAACAGCTTCCCCTACAGGCAACACCTCTCCAGAGATATCAGCTTGACTTCTATTTTCACTTCAGAGAAAAGACTTAAATGTTAAAATTATGATTTATGAACATTAGGTGGCACTGAGAAGCAAAATTTCTGTTAAGTTTTAGGAACAACACAGAGTGGACACACGCAGGAACAGACACAAGACCATACCTGGAGCCTCCCAGGCCCTGCCAGACAGTGCCTCCTTGGTACTTCAGATCTGGGCTTGTGATCCTGGCACAGAAATTGGCACCCAAGCTGCAGGCAGAGTCCAAGTCACCATGACCTGGGCTCTGTGACAAGCTCCCTCTCCTGTGTTAGCATATCCCAGCAGCCAGCTCAGCAGTGCCAGAGCCTTCACCCTGCTCCATCTCCTTTTGGCAGCAGAATGTTCCATAAACACACTGAAAACTGCCACCACTAACTTGTGCCATTCCCTGTCACATGTCTGGGCTTGAACTGGTCACTCTGAGGCTGCTTTTACCGCTGAGGAGGAAAAACAACTCTTTCCAGAGGGGGATTTACCTCCCCGCCCTCCATCCACCAAGGAAGAGGAGGGCACAGCACCATTAACTCACACTGGCATATTAAGTTACAAGAGCTAAAAAATTCATTCTGTGGGTTAATTCACAGAATATCCTGAGCTGGAAGGGACCCACAGGGATCATCCAGCCCAGCTCCTGGCCCTGCACAGACACCCCAACGATCCCACCCTGTGCATCCATGTCAGTCTGCCCCTCATGAGGCAGCTGCAGGCTGCAACTCAAAACATTACAGTAAGTGAAGTTAAAAAGGGGAATTTTCAACCCATTGAATAACATGCAAAGTTGAACATTTCTGTAAAGAAATATACAAAATATGCATATAGGTCAGTTTACTGCATACAAGAAACAGAACTATCTACTTTTTTAAACTTACAAACCTCAATCACACAAACTTGGGGTTCAATGCCATCTTCATCCACAGGAATCCGTGCCTGCCTCATCACCCATTCCTGTATGGCATCTGTGATGTGGGGAACAACTGGAAAAGAAACCCAGACCAGGGTTAAAGCACCCACACACGTTTCTCCCTCTTAATTCACTGCAGAGCAAATTACTGACAATCACTAGACAGTGCTTCCCAAAGGGCTTCAGCAGGAATTTGTGTCTTTCAGGAACTATGCATTTTTGAACTGACTATTCTTGGCTGTGATTTTCAAGTGCTTCGGCAGGAAATGGAACCCTGCCTCAATTTAAACACATGTAAGCAACGTTTCCTTTAAGCTGAAAGCTTCAAGCACAAACTGTTCTTTGCTCTAAGAAGAGAGAGTTACTCTGTTTTTAACCCACTGCAAAAGTCCTAATGTCAACCAGCTGTGGAGAATGGTTAAAAAGGGAAGGGACTGACCTGATACTCACAAATCCTTTGGGTTTTCTAATGACATGAGTTAACAAAAGCATTAACCATTTTAACCAGCTAACAAATAACCTCCGAGTGTATTGGTCTGAAGTCTGTCCACATTTATCACTTATCACTGGGTGCATTAGACAGCTGGACCCAAGTCCAGCACAGTCCAAACACAAGAAGGATGGTGCAGAGCCTCAAGTGAAGATGAAAGACAAAAGCATCCAGCCAGGACTGAAATACAGAACGCGTTTCTAAGCACCAGGAAAGAAGTTTTGCATCACCTTGGACCGTTTTGCCAAGATAATCTCCCTTCCTCTCCTTGTTAATGACATACTGATAGATCTTCCCAGTGGTCAGGTTGTTGTCTTTGGTGAGTCGGATATCGAGGAAGCGCTCATAGTTCCCGAGGTCCAGGTCCACCTCCCCTCCATCATCCAGCACGAACACCTCCCCTGCACACACAGGAACAGGCACAAGCACACATGGCAGGCGCGTGGAAGAATTCAATAGAAGGAAACACCTTCCCTGACTGCCACAGCAAGTTTAGGAGTGGCGAACAGAACTAAAAGCCTTCTGTATCCGAGACGACCAGCGCGCTGGGGACTGAACCCCTCAGGGCAGCAGCACGAACAGGCCGGAGCACATCCGTGCTGTGGGCTCGGCACGGCAGCCCCGGCAGCCCCGGCAGGCTCAGCCTGCGGCTCCCGCAGGCAGCACCAGACACAAAGGCTCCTACAAAGGAGATGATTCACCGCAACCCAAGGCAGCCCGGCGCCGCCCGGCAGACCCCGACACGGAGCACGCGGGGCACTCACCGTGCTCGTACGGGGAGAAGGTGCCGGCGTCGATGTTGATGTAGGGGTCGATCTTGATGGAGGTGACATGCAGCCCGCAGGACTTGAGGATGGTGCCGATGCTGCTGGCGATGATCCCCTTGCCGATGCCCGAGATCACCCCGCCCGTGACCAGGATGTACTTCATCTGCCCCGCGCCTGGACGCGACAGACACCAGCACCACCTCACCGCGGGCTCTGCGCGGGGGACGCGCCCCGGGCCCTGACATTCCTGACAGCGACCCCCAAGACGTTCCCCCNGCTGGGAACCGCATGAGGCCCAGCCGCGCCTCTGCGCCTGCGCGGGGCGGGCCCAGAGCCTGTGGGCGGGGCGCGGTTGGGCCGGGGTAGCCCCGCCCCGGCCCCCTCAGCGCCTCACGGAGAGCGGGAGAGGCGGAGTTCCGCCGCTCTGCGGTATTTGCATGGTCACCGCTGCCCCGTGTCCCAAGTGCCACATCCATTCCTGTCCTGAACACCTCCAGGGATGAGGACTCCACCACTGCCCTGAGCAGTCTGTGCCAGGGCCGGACAGTCTTTCAGTGAAGAAATTTCCAAATGTTCAACCTGAGCCTCCCCCGGCCCAGCCTGAGGCCGTTCCCTCTCCTCCTGTCCCTGTTCCCTGGGAGCAGAGCCCGACCCCCCCGGCTGCCCCCTCCTGTCAGGGAGTTGTGCAGAGCCACAGGGTCCCCCCTGAGCCTCCTTTTCTCCAGGCTGAGCCCCTTTCCCAGCTCCCTCGGCTGCGCCTGAGGTGGATTGTGTCATTGTTGGTCTCCTTTTCCAGTGTCCATGTGTCCTGCCAGCACGTTTCCCCACGGACATGGTCTCCTGCGTGTTGATAGCTCTGTGGGCAGAGATGTCTCTCTGCTTTCCCGTGGGCTGGGGCTGTCCCCTCGCTGCTGGCCCAGGGTGACCCTGCACAGGAGCGCACAGGAGTGCACTGCCTGCTGCCCTCTTGGAGGAAACGTCTGCTTTCAGAATTACCTGGCCATGCTGATTTGTTCCTCCATGAAGGACTTTTCTTGCTTTCTGCTGTCCTACGAGTAGCTCCTAAGTGGGAAAAAAAAAACATTCCAGCACCTTGTCTGAAGGGCTGTCGCTGTCACTGCCTGGTGGCACATCCTGATAAGGCGCAGGGAGGCTGAGCTCTCCCACGACTGCGTTTAGACATCTCAACTTTTCCCATTTCATGAGTGGGGCACAAGACACGTGTCTTGTAGCTGAAGGGAAGTCCATTCTTGGGGAGATGTGTGTAACCTCGATGTGAGCGTTAACTTCAGGACACACAAATCCTCTTCTCAGTGCCTCATTAAAGGCCTCAGGGGTTGGACATCCCGTGGTGCTCAGGAGAGAACTGCACTCAGTGGGAGCTATTGTGAACATTAAGTGGTGTGGAATAACAGTGACCCAGAAAAGTCAGATCACAAGTGTCTCAAGTTATGCAAAATTACATCCACTTTTTATGCAGAAGTGGATGAAGGTTTGTGTGAGTGTGTTTCACCCTTAATTTTGCCCTCAGTAAGTTTTGCCCTCGCAGTGCCTTGTTCTCAGCTCTCAGTAAAATACAGACCGAATATTTTCCTTTCAGAAATGTGAAATGAGATGAAATGGATCTGCTCTGTTTATTTAACAGGATTTGATTCACAACAATACAAATTAACTGAAAAACATTGCTGGGAGGACTGGCATAGCTCTGGGGAATGTTAATGTGTTACTGGGATTTGGGATTATGCAAGGAATGAATAGACTGGAATCCTCAAACACTCACTTGAACTTCCTTGTAGTTTAGGGGCCTATTTGTACAGGAAAAGGCTTATTGTGATGTTACATGTGTATAAAATTAATGACAGTGATAATAATAAATTATATAGTATATATAATATATGCATGCAGTTATTCCAGTCAGGACATTCACAGCCTCCTCTTAGCATGGTCCCTCCTGAAGGTGACACTATGACCTGTTGCAAAAACATTTTGAGACTGAGATTCCAGTTTCAGGCAGCGACTCTTTTCTCTACGACCGGTGAAAGAAGTGGCTAAAGATGGCCCTGCACGGGAGTGTTCCTGACAGTGACAGACTATCCAGGAGCTTGCAGGCCCCGTGGGGTCTGGCGGCTGTGCGGGCTGGCCGCCACCCCACCGCTGGGCAGCACTGCAGAGAAAGCACTTTGTCTTTATTGTTGCCAGTGTCGCTTATCACCGCAGGTGTCTGATATTTACATTTAGCACCTGTCTCACTCGTATCGTGTTGGGTGGGTGTCAGCTTAGGCTCTTCTGGCTGATGCCTACTCCAAATGCCCTGCACATGCCCCAGATGGCAGCAGTGTGGGTGAGGACATCCCTGTCACCATCCCCATCCACCCTGAGCCCATCCCTTGTTAGCAGCAGAGGGCTTTGCAGGAGAAGTCTGGTATCACCAAGGACAGACTGGACTGGGAATCACAGAATCCCAGAATGGTTTGGGTGGGAAGGGACCTTAAATCCCATCCTGTTCCACCCCCTTCGTTGGGCAGGGACACCTTCCACTATCCCAGGGTGCTCCAAGCCCCGTCCAGCCTGGCCTTGGACACCTCCAGGTAGAGCATCTCATGTGCTGCCGAAGTGCCCTGGGCATTTCTGCCTCTGAGTACCTGTGAAAAGCATCTTGGCTGATTTTTAAGTAGAGAATATTGCAGACAGCTAAAAATCAAGGCATGAGGGTGATTGTCATCTGCCCTACTTCAGATTCACCCTCAGTTCTTACTCTGACTGCTGAAGTGGTGATGAAATAGTTCCTGCTGTGATCCAAATGCCTTCTGAAAGGCTTCTTTAGTGGTTTGGGGTGGAAGTTCTTTCTTAGCAATGCAGGTGTGTACTATCTGAGGTGGGATGCTGGACTTCCTTCTATGGAGGTGACTGTAAAAATCCCCATTTTTAGGTTCTCCTAACCAGCTCCCATCAGCACATGGGTCAAAGCCAGCATCCAGTGCCAGCCAGGCCTTGGGACTCACTGGGGAAGCTGTTCTACGTTTGATTTCCACTGTGTGCTGATCACTGGGTTTCACCTCGTGATTAATATAAACTTCCCAGGGGTGATGGGGAGTCACTGGAAAGTGTCAAGCACTGTCCAGTCCCTCCTCCACACAGCAGGATGCTCCCTGTGAGCCTTCTGTACGGCTCCTTGAGGTCTCCGTTTGCAGGATTAATCGGGGTTTGTGTAAAACGTTCAAATCCTTTTACAAGTCTGCACTTGTGCTCTGAACTTGATCAGGTTTTCATTTAAGTGCAAAGTAAACACATCTGTTACCTGAGCAACCAAAGGGTCTGGGCAGATCTTGAATAAGATACAAAATAATGTAGGAACGAGAGCTGTTACTACATGTACAGTGCTCTGGAGCGTGCGTCTGATGCGGAGCAGCTGAGGGAACGAGTGGCAGGACAAGGAGAAATGGCCTCAAATTGTGCCAGAGGAGGTTGGATATTTGGGAAAATTTCTTCACCGAAAGAGTCGTCAGGCATTGGCGCAGGATGCCCAGGGCAGTGGTGGAGACACCGTCCCTGGAAGTGTCCAAAAATGAGTAACCATGCCACTTCATGATATGGTTTGTGAACGTGGTGGCATTCAGGCAGAGGTTGCGCTTGATGATCTTGGAGGTCGTTTCCAACTTTAGCTGTCCTGTGGTTCTGTGTTCCGTGGCAGCTCTTGCCTTCTCGCCGTGCTGCACCGTGTCCTCTCACCACTAGATGGTGGAATGGACCAGCAAAAGAGTTTGTGCGGTAACAAAGGGGCGCGATCAGGCTGTGGTGACACCCGTGGGGACCTCAGAGCTGCTCTCAGGACCAGATCCTGGAGCACCACACGTGCCCTGTGGGTTAGGGGGCATTTGGCAGCACCCCTCTGCACCAGTCTCTGTAGTGCCATCCCAAACCCACTGGGACTGAAGAATTGTGATCTTTCCTCGTAGGTCTTGATTCTTTCAGGCAGGGGGGTTCCACCTTCAGACCTCTTCCTCTCTACTTCTTTTTCTCCATGGAGAAGAGCTGCCTTTTTCCTAGGAGGCGAGGAGTGAACCCACTGATGTGCTGCAGAGCTCATCCATGCTAGGAAGGGAATGTTTTGGCCAGAGGACTGTGAATGAGAATGGGACAGCGTGTCACCCAAGGGGGGGGCTGAGAAGAAAAAGTTCTGCAGGTGCAGAAGATGTGTGTGATGGGGATTAAAGCTCTCAAATCTGTGTAATGGAGCCAGTGCTGGCCTTGGACAGAGTTCTGAACTGAGACCAGCTCTCAGTCCTCAGCCCCTAGAGGTCATGTCACAGTTCTGTGCCTCAGTTTCTCCAGTGTAAGATGGAGTCAAGGAGTCCGACCCTTTGGGGACAGTCTTTTGTTATCTACAGTAAAATGGGTGTCAGAGCTCTCTGTTTTCATTACTGCCTCTGCTGCTGACTTGTAGGATTGTGTCCTCTGTACCTGGAGTCACAGGGAGGTGAGGATTTAGCTGCACTCATGACACTGTCCAGGGTGGGGGGCTGAGCCTGCACTGTCCTGGGTCCCTCGTTTCAGTTAGAGCTGCACGTCCCGCACACAGCAAAGGGAGATCTGCCAGAGCCAGCTGCTGCTAAAGGGGTGATGGGTGCTGGTTGAGCTGCTGTCACTCTTTGGCCAGCCTGGTGAGGGTGCAGGCCTTCATGTCTGCAGAAAGACTCATGCAGATTTGATGAGTGGAGAAGCTGTAGAAACAGAATGAGATGCTTTCCTTTAAAAAATGAAGTTTCCTTCTCTGAGGAGACTGTGCTGGTGGCGGTTTTGCCAGGAGATAAACTGGTCTAGGGGGAAGTGTCCCTGCCCATGAGGGTTGGAACGAGATGACCTTTAAAGTTCCTTCCAACTCAAACGTCCTGTGATTCTGTGATTCTGTGACACCTTTTTTCTGAGGAGAGAAACCACACAGACCATCTGAAGCCTAAGGAGTGTCCTCAGCTCCTCCAGCACTCTGCGGGCGTGCATTTCCAGCTCGTGCGTTCTGGAGAGGCCAGGCCAGCTGCCACGCAGTGTGTTACGAAGACGTGCAAGGACAAGAGGCAGGACTGCCAGGAGCTGCTTCTCTACCTGCATGACTGAGCAAAATTTAATTACCTCTGCTCCCAGGAGAGCTGCCTGGCCCTGGTACATGAACCATGAGATTTAGGTTTCTAACGATTTGCAGTGCTGTGGCAGGTCTGTGAGCCCTCCAGCCTGTAAGGGGCCTCTAGTAGAGACCAGGGAAAGCTGGGACAAGGACTTTGTAGTGAGTCACCCAAGAAGAAGAATGGTGTAGGGAAAAGAGATGTGCTACCCACAGGAAGCATGCTGGTTGGGTTTTGCATTTGATCATCTGCCTTTAATGTTTTTAGTCTGTCATATGTCCATAGGTCCATTTTCACCTGTCTCTTTGATGCTGTGAGCTTGACAGTCTGTGGCATTTCTCTGGTGCCCAAATCTTCATTCACTGACTGTTGTGTCTGTATTTTCAAGTCTTAAATTTTATCTGCTGTCAAGTAACACCTTCTGTTCTTATTGACCAAGGAGACTAATTGTTCCCTTTCTTTCTAGCAGCAACAAGGAGCCATCATAAAATTATCTCACAGAGCTGCTCTTCAGTTATGGTTGTGGTAATGAACCAAGTGTTCAAGAAAAGGCTTGGTCCAGAGAGCTGAAAGGACAAGATGAGAGATCTGCGGGAACATTTGTTGAGATGACTTCACCCTGGGATGTCAGGGTGCGCCTGTAAGTTCTACAAACAAACCCAAGCCATCCCTGCTGCTTGTGACCGTGTCAGTCATATGTGTCTTGCTGTTGTGATAAAGTGCAGGACAGGTTGCCTGTCTGGGCATTTGGTAAATGGGCAGAATTGCTGTGGTGGGACCTGCATGGGGGCAAGAATGTCACTGCCAGGCCCAGAACAGGGTCTCGGTGCTTTGAAAAATAATGCAGTCACCCAGGGAGGGTCAGGTTCAGCAAACCTGAAGAGCTCTGCAGGGCAGGAACACTCAGCAAAGCACTGAGGTGCCAAGAGGCAAAACAGGTTTTGGCCTCACTGTTTGCCACGTACAGTACATAAACAGAGTGTGGCCAAGGTTTACTTTAATGCCAGCCAGCTGTGCCAGGCCTGGGGCAGGAGGTGAGGCACTGCACAGACACACGGGAGGGGTCCAGACAGTTCATATCCTCAACAGAAAAGTCAGTGAAAAGAATAAATGTGATTCCCTGTAACATTTTTCCTTGAATTAATATACACACCAGGGTAACTGTTCCCCCAACACCTTCTTGGCTCTCAGCACATCTCAGCCTTGATCCAAGAGGGACATTTTCAGGTACTGTGTGGCAAAGTCCAGGACAGAGCTGAGCCCTCTCCCCACACAGGGGCTGTGAAGCATCTGGTCAAGTCCAGGTTATCACACATAGAGGCCACCACAGCTAGAAAATCAGGCGGGACCATCCATAGGAGACTTGTGTGTCACAGCAAACCACTATGAGGGAGCATCAGAATCCCAGAGGAGCTTTGGGGATGTGAAAGTATACCTGTCCCTAATCCAGGATGCTTTTGTGGATGAGTCAAAGACTGGAATTTTTTTTAAATACTGTTTCTCTGCCACAACTGTGAGTGTCCCATCAGCTCACTGACCACATGAAACAGCCCAGACGGAGTTCATTTAAAGCTCTGCTCAAATGCTTCATTTTTCTGTCTTTAAACCTCTCCTGACAATATTTGCATTGTAATGATTGAACTCTGCTATCACCTCAACACTTGCCTGGCAGCAAAGGTGATTTCTGCATAACCAGAGAACATCTGAGTCTTCCCATTCCTCTAGGAATGGTCTCACCTCAGTGTGGGACTCAGCTCTATTCAAGGCATAAGGGAGCTGCTTTTTCCCAGTACTACAGGGGAAGGTTTGGAGCTGCAAACAGGTGCCAGGGTGCAAGAAGTACATTTTAGGGATTAGGATCAGCCAGGAGGCTCTGGGAGAATGTTCTCCCACAAGTTTGCAGGTGCCTCTTTGAAAAAAGAGGGAGGACGACTTTTTATAGAGGCAGATAGTGACAGGAGAAGGGGAAATGGTTTTAAACCGACAGAGGGAAGGGTTAGATGAGATATCAAGAATAAATTCTTCCCTGTGAGGGTGGTGAGGCCCTGGCACAGGCTGCCCAGAGAAGCTGTGGCTGCCCCATCCCTGGCAGTGTCCAAGGCCGGGCTGGACGGGGCTTGGAGCTACCTGGGATAGTGGAAGGTGTCCCTGCCTATGGTGGAGGGTGGAGCAGGATGAGCTTTAAGGTCCCTTTCTATCCAAACTGTTCCATGGCTCTATAATTCTAAGATCTAGGGATGAAGGCGCTCAGTGTTTTGCTGGAGGTCCCATAGGATTTCTGGCAGAGTTAAGGGGTGAGAACAGATCTCCGTTTTTCACTCCGCAACACAAATCTGCCAAGATCGCTCTCATGCACAGAACAGCTGACACGGACTCTCACCCACTCTCACTCTGTCCCTTTCCCTCAGGCTTTTTTTTGCCTGTAAAAAAGGTGGAATGCTTCCATTTTAGGAGCAGAGCATATGCCATCACCAGCAGGAGAGAGTGTGCCACCAGCACAGTGATGTGTGGGAGCCGTGGGACCTGGCCTTGGCCTGAGAGCTGCAAAGCACAGCTCAGCACAGGCAGAAGGAGCTCCACTGACAAAGTGCTAAGCAGACAGAGGAACTGGGGTGAGGAGAGCAGCATGAGCAGAGAGTTGGAGAAGTATGGAGCGAATATGCAGGCAGAAGAGTTTCCAGGCCAGCGTTGCTGGCTGGGAAAGATGAGGTCCCACAGTGTCACTCCTGTGAGTCTCTTCCTTGCAAGCTGGGTGAGAGGAGGAAAGACACAAAGGCTTCAGAGAGAGGATGAAGGAAATGCAGGTTGACAGAAAGACCTGAGAGAGGAGGAGGAATGCCCTGGGGGGTTCCTGGATGGACTTCTACAGAGGTGAAGGTGAACTGGCAGGGAAACCTCACAGGGCAGCTGAGCTCATGCTCTGCCCAAACCGTGTGCAGGTCTGCTGTGCTGCAGGAGAGATGGCAGTTCCACGGCCACACCATGGGATGTTTTTGTCAGTGTCCAAAGTCAAAGAAATCCAACAAAAATCTTTGCCTCTAACAACCAGCCTCTGGCTGCAGCAGGTAACAGGAACAGGGTATCAGCAGAACTGGGGTGGTTGTTTCAGGAGCTGGGTGGGCTTTGAGCCACCAGATCAAACACGTAAAACCCTGAGCGAAACATTTGGGTGTGTGCACTGCAGGTGTAGTACAACACAGGGTATGACTGAGCAGCACAGCCCCTGAGAACAGCCTGTATACATCCCTGTATCCACCCTGAAGGGACACAGCAGCTCCACAGTGCAGGGATGAGCACTGGGATTCACAACAGTCCAAACGGTCTTCTACTCCCTTGCACTGATTTTTTTGGACTCCTACATTTTGAACCTGGTTCTGCAGGTGGCCTCTTCCTGCTGCTGTGTCATTTGGTTTCTAATTTTGAAGGGGCAAAAACTTGAGGGATTTCAATCGTTTTCTGAGTGCGTACGTGCTTTGCTGGTTGGTAGTGAGAGTGTCACACAACCAGTGTGAGATGTCTCAAAAGGCACTTCATGGAAAAGGACAAATCACTCATGGTTCCTGCAGCCCTAAGGACACCAAACCCTGCTGTAAGTGCTCTTTAAAATCTTTATGAAATGTGTGAAAATACAGTGACATTCCGTTAACTCAATTGCAGGATAATTTGAACTTCTATTTAATTCAGTCAGAAATAAAATTCTTTATTTTATTAAGAAATAAAACCATTTGTATTCTTGACACAAACCCATTTGCACTCTGCTTCTGCTGGGCTGATGGAGATGTGATGAGTTTTTCACTTAGAGGCCACTTCACAGCTAATTTTTATACTGTTTTTGCTTAACTGACAATAAAGAAATACTCACACACTTGTGCTACAAATTCCTGCCTCAATTTATAACATTTCCGTGCACAAAGTGAGTCATTACAGAAGAAACCCTCAAGTGCAGTCAAAGGGTTTGAGTGCTCTCCCCTGCTGTGCTGCAGCCAAACTAAAGCTTCCAGCTCATTGTGTTGAACATTCCTGCACACGCAGACCTTGTGAGGTGTAAGCAGGTTGTAAACCCAAATCCTTGCCGAGAAGAGGCCAACATTGTGAGAGGCACAAAAGCATGAAGAGCTCAAAGGGGCTGAAGGTGTGAAGAGAGAGGCAGTCCCTTCGTGCTGGGCTCCCACACCAGGCAGGGACAGAGCGAGTGACACAGCCCTGACGGAGCCGACTGTGAGGGGGTAACAGGATTTATTTCTTTCAGCCAGGCGTGGGAGGAGCTGGGTCAGGAAGAGAGGGAAGATCTGCACAAGCACACCTGGGTTGTTTGCAGGTACAAACGGGTGCCATCCACTGCCTATGTTTCAGGAGAGAGGGAGCAGCGAACAGCCCTGGGAGTGTAAACTCGGCAATATCCACCCCGCGGGGAAGCACTTGCCATTTTTATTTGTTGTCTCCCTCTTGATCTCTCCAGCATAAGGCTGAGCATGGCCTCAAGAGTCCAGCGGTGAGGAGGGGATGTGCCATGAGGGCAGATCAGAGAAGCTTTTGTCCCTGCCATCACCCTGGGGCTGCGGTCCTGCTGTGCTTGCACAGGGGCAACTGGATGGGCCAGAGGAATTTTAATCCTGAATGATTTCCACATTCCTTCCAGCCTGGCAAAGGATTCTGCTGAGGCATCAACTGCCTTGTCCAGCTCAGCCTGTCCTGCATCTGATAAGTTAATTGAGGATTTAATTGAGGTATTAATTGAGGCATTCTGCTGGTTACCACATTATCAGTCAGCTTCCCTGAGCTGGAGCTTTCCAGTCTGTTTGGACTCAGTCCTGTAAATAACTAAACACCATCAACGTCGTCCAAAATCCCTGAAGTGGTGGCTGCTGGAAACTTGAGGGATCAGTATCCTTCTTGCCAGCCTTTCTTTGAGTGCTGTTTTGCTCAGCTCAAGGGAGAAAGTTCACTTTGGAAGCAGAAGTGCTGAAAAGTTGTTTTTCCTTCATGTCCTGGTTCTGCAGCTGCAGCTGGTTGTGCTGTTCATTAGCTCTGATTCTGGCATTTGTCTTGGTGGTCTAGGAAGATGTTCAGCTTTTGTTCTCAAAATCATACAATACCCAGAGAGATTTCCACCTCTGTTCAGTGCATTTGTGCACATTGGAGATGTAAGATGTAATGCAGCTGGAAGGCAATAACAGCACTTCTGTTAAATTTGAGTTCCTGAACTATAACATTTTAAACCAAAAATTTGACATGATTATCTCTAACCCTTTGGGGCCCATTCTGGTCTTATTCAAATTGGTATGAATGGGAATAAGGTAATGGGATAGTCATGGGACAAGGAGGCAGCTCTGCGTTTTCATAGAATCACAGAATCACAGAACAGCTTGGGTTGAAAGGGACCTTAAAGCTTGTCTCATTCTATGGACTCCTTCCGCTGTCCCAGGCTGCTCCAAGCCCCGTCCAGCCTGGCCTTGGACACTTCCAGGGGTGGGGCAGCCACAGCTTCTCTGGGTACCCTGTGCCAGGGCCTCCCCACCCTCACAGGGAGGAATTCCTTCCCAATATCTCATCTAACCCTTCCCTCTGCCAGTGTGAAGCCACTTCCCCTTGTCCTGTCCCTCCAGGCCCTTGTCCAAAGTCTCTCTCCAGCCTTTGTGTAAGCCCCGATTTGCCCTCGGTGAACCCGTTCTAGCTCTTTGTGGTCAATTCCCCATCGTGCACACGTTTGGATAAGGACTCCAATAGGACGTGCTCCATGACCTATCTTGGCATAGACAGGACACTGGCCCAGAGTTCCCAGTCCTCTTCCTGCCCCAGCTGATGCAAATTCAGCAGGAATGTAAAACCCTGCCCAAGTCTGTCCCTAGGCATTTCTACTGGTTCAAATCGTAAAGGAATGCCACTCTGATGCACATAGGCAGAGTATGGCCCCAAAGCTCTTCTGCGTCGGAGGTGCTTTTCAGACCAACACTCCTGTTGTTCTTGTGCCTCCTTCTCTTGAGCTGAGCAGCTGCTGCAGCTGTGCTTGTTCCAAACTGCAGCATGATGTTAATTTTGTCTATCAAGGAGGATTTCATTTGAGTTGGCAAAAGACAATGCACTGAAACAGCCACAGCCGAGACAAAGATGGAAATTAACATTTGTAAAGGAAGAAAGGGACAAAAGAAATGTTGGTGACAAGGAAGAAAGTGAAACAAAAATGAAATCATTGCCATTGTCTGACTACAAAGGAGAAGGGGTCCAGCGATGAAGATTCCTGCCATGCCAGCCTGCTGCCTGGGACTCATTCCAGAGGGGGAAACAGTTTGTCCAGGAACAGGATATGGCTGTGAGCGCAAAGGGCTGCATCACCCACTGTCAGTCCAGGAGAAGGGATTGCTCCAATGATCCGTTCCATGGTACTCACCATCAGAGCTGTGCATGCCCCTCTGTTAGGCAGGTTGTTCTAAAATGTCCCCCCAGGAAGAGGGAAGATGCCCCAAATGACTGCCAGGTTCCATTGCAAGCTTCTGACTGATCCTTAACCTTCACCCGCTGCTGGTGATTAGTCAGGAGCAGTCCTAACCTCAGCTGGGAAAGGTCACTCCTACCTTGCACTGTGGTTTGTTGAAAACACAAATTCCTCCTCCTTTTATTTCCAGGAGGTCTCAGAGGGGCCTGTGGTCCCGTTGACATCCCTACAGTCACATCCATGGCAGGCAGCCGTGGTGGCACACACCGGAGGCTGTTGGCATCCTGGCAGGATGGGTGTTCTCCTGCAGGCCAGCACTTACAGCCCTTGTGCTGGTGCAGCTCAGAGCCTCTGGCTGGAGCCAGAGAACAGTCAGATTGGACAAGTTTTAGCAAAAATGTAGGTACCAAGCCTGGAACATGTGAGTGTCTACATGTACAGCCATTATGCTGAGTGACTCCGGGCTGGGAGTTGATGGGTGAACTAACACCACCCATGAGGGCTGTCCTGAGGGCTGTAGACACCCAAAACCCTCGCTGAATACCTGCTCTAAAGTGGAAAATCCTCTTCTGGAAGGACTTGGCTGTTTCCTAAATGCTTCCATGGCTCAATTCTCATCTTCCCTGGGCAGGTACCATCCTGTCTTCATATCCCAGTGCCTGGCTGGCCTGGCTGGTGCCCTCCCAGTGCTGGACATGTCTCGTGCTCATGCTCTCTGCGGAGTCCATTTGCTTGTGAGAACCTTTCACAAGCTGATTTGCTCTGCATTTGTGCCTCAAACTTCACCTCTGTGAAGTCTGAGATGGGGCCAGGAAGGTAATCCAAGGAGTCCTGCTCTGGGCTGGTTTGTGTCTTGTGAATCATCTCTCTGAGGTGTTAAAAACTGTGTGTTCCTTACCATGACTGCCTCATTCTTCACAGAGAGGGGCTTTGGACTGGGGCATGGAGTGACAGGACACAGGAGAATGGCTTCACAATTACAGAGGGACATTGGAGAGAAATTCTTCCCTGTGAGGCCCTGGCACAGGGTGCCCAGAGAAGCTGTGGCTGCTCCTGGATCCCTGGCAGTGTCCAAGGCCAGGTTGGACAGAGCTTGGAGCAACCTGGGATAGTGGAAGGTGTCCCTGCCCATGGCAGGGGATTGGAATGAGATGAGCTTTGAGGTCCCTTCCAACCCAAACCAGTCCGTGATTCTGTGATTCTCCAGAAATTTCAGCTCTGGTATTCTGAGGGGAAGAGTGCACCAGCCACTGTGACAGATGGAAGGGTTCACCCTGATTGCAGCCCTTGCTGTAGCAAGGGAGCTGCCAGGGAGCAGCAAAAGGGGTGTCAGGTCCTGGACTGGATCAAGGGATTGATTGATTGATTGATTGATTGATTGATTGATTGATTGAGCCCTAGAGACCAGGAGCTGCAGTGTTCAGGGTCCTGCCCACACCCACAGGGGTCTCCAAGGCAGGAGTTCTGTTTGGGGCACGTGGAGGAGGCTGTGCCTGTCCTGCTGTGGATAAGTCACACAAATCCCGGGGAGGCTTTTCCCACTCAGAGCATGGTGACCAGTCAGAAGAAGCCAGTTCTTAGTGGCCTGCCCATCCCAGCCTGCTCTGCTGCCCTGGCTGACAGGAACTCACCGTATGCACTGGAGCAGGTGCTTCATCTGTTCCAGGAGAAACACCCTGAAATTTGGGGGATTTGTTGCAATCTGCAACAAAATCCATTTTTCTGGTCTGGGTTGGTTATTGTCTGTCCATCTCAGGTGACAACAATCACTGCTCTAGTTCAGAGGTGATGCTCAAATTCCTCTTCCCAGAGACAGGACCGGGTTGTCCCTGGGCACTGGTGGTGTTTTGGTCAGGGGGAACAGTTGTGGGCCAAGATCCACACTGGACACGAGTGGACTGATGCAGGGATCATGGTGAAGTGCAGTTGCACTCTGTCTTTCTTATTCCCATCTCCCTGTCTGGAGCTGACTCGAGGCTCTGCCCTGGAGCCGTTGCCGAGCAGGGAGCTCACTTCGCAGCCCCAAAGTCAACAGAGACTTTGGGACCTCCAAAAAAAAGGTCTTTTTTTCAAGAAGATGAAACTATTCTTCAAATGGCAGCTAGTACCTGTAACTCAGCGACAGTTTCCCCAGTAGCAGGCACAGGCGTGAACTGCAAAAGCTCAGCCAAAGGACAGATCTGAGGGTTTTGTGAGACTGGGAATCAGCTTTGTGGGAACCACAGGGACTCATTTACAAGTAATGAATCATGAAACAGCAGGAAGCGAACGAGCCAAGAGAAAGTGTGAGCTCTGCAATTAACTCCGGAGTGCTGAGGTGAATAACAAAGCGATGCGATACCAGGGCAGAAAGCAGGTCTCCAAGCTGGGAGTGTTGTAAGACTAATTTCTGTAAGCCACAGTTTTTCTAAGCAACTTTTAGTCAAAGAAATTGCTGCTTTCTCTGGAACTGAAACAAATCCCGTGTGCGTGTATTTATCAGGCGAAACAGCTGACAGCTTTTAACTCAAATTTAAATTTATGAGTGACCCAGATCAGCAAAAACCAGGAAACCATCTCCTTGAATAGTCCTGCTGGCAGGTCCTGTGCTGAGCCAAGGTGAGCAGCAGGTATCAGATAAGCCCGTGGGGCAGGTGAAGGATGGGTTTCCACTGTAAGAGACACTGGTGGGTTATCAGTTTACAATGAAGATGAAGGAAAACATGTGTTATTAATTATCCCCTGGATATGGGGAGGGGTTGGAGGTTCAAGTGAGAAGGCAAAGGAGCCAGGGCAGCACAACGTGTGTGTGGCAGAGCCACCACGAGCAGGACCTGAGGCTGGTGCACAGGACAGTGTGTGCTGTTCCCAGCCCTGGTGTGGACACATGTGGGTACACACTGCCTGGGAAGGGAGAGTTCTCTTTGTATGGAGCCTGGAGACAGAGACAAAACTGCTCTTTCAGGACAACTATCTTTTATGAATGTCACCCAGGTCCCAGTAATCCATCCGCTTTGTCTGAGGCACCATGCCAGGAGCAGCTGTGTCACAGCAGCTGGCTCCCCTGCAATTCCTGGTACAGTTATGTGGAAGTGAGGAAATTTCTCCAGCAAACATGAATTTCAGCTGATAAGCCCATGTTTTGTGTTCCTTTCTCCCATTTGATGTAACCCCAGAAATACAGCTGAGCATAAACCACTCTGTCACCTCTCCTGGGTAGGTTAAAGTTCAGTGCTACCAAACTGTCTCTGGATGAGGCACCAGACACCATCACCCTCTGGACAAAGGGATGGAGCCCAGCAGGGACGCCACAGCCTCACTGGATCCAACAAAGATCCAATGGATCCTGCAGAGTGTCCCCCTACCATCAGTCCAGACATGGCCCAGGGCTTTACCTGCTGTCCCTTTCCTCCTGGTCTGTATCCATGGAGTTTGGGTCACCCTGGCCCTTCACGTGCCCCATTCACCCTTCTGCTGGCAAACATCAGAGGAACTGCTCTCCTTCCTCCTGTGCCACTCATGTGGAATAACTGGAGCAGGCACAGGAGGAGCAGGAGGAGCAGAGACTGTTTCTTTTTGTGTCCCTGGTGCAGCATCCCCTCTGAGAGCTGTCACTTCACATGTGCAGCTCTGGTATTTGCCTGGGCTCTGTGAATAACCACGAATGCCACTTGGCTGGAATAATTGCTTCCAAGCATGCAAAGGATGGAAGGCACAGCCAGAGGCACGGCTGGAAACTTGTTGGAAGTAAGTGTTCAAGAGACATGAGCAGAAACTCTGAGTGGAGTCAGCATTTGTGGCCTCAGCTGTGCAGGGACGGCAGGATTGTCACACAGAGTCCATCACACCAGCTCGTGCTGCTTTTGCACTGTCTGCCTCAGTGACCCCACCATGCTCACCCCTGATCTAGTGACTAGAGCTGCTGCAGGACAGGCACTGGGGGTGGGAAATGCCCTCTTCCCTCTGGATTGCTCTCAAAGTGGCATTCTGTGAAAAGCAGTGATGTCCCACTCCTGGCATCTAGAGACCCTCATTCCTTTGTGTTTGTTTCCTCTCTCTGCTTCTTCTCTGACCCCTTTTTGTTTTCTTTGCACCCCTTTCTGGTTTCCCAGACCCATGAGGAGAGCAGATCAAACAGATGGGTGCTCTGGGCTTGTCTCCCAAGCGTTGGGAGAGCTGAGTTAGGCAGAGCGGGGAAGGTGGTGCCTGTCAGTGTGAGGCACCAAACCTCTGTGCAGATGCCGTCACTGAGCAGCAAAGCAGCACTCGCTCCCTGTAGCTTAATCCCCTGACCCCAGACCTGTATCACTGCAGCCACAGGAGTAATTCTTGGTGTTTACATGGGTCAGCAGCTAGACAAGGACTTGGCTGGGATTTTCCCAGCGGGTCACACGGCTATTTGCTAATCAGCGGTAGCATAAACACTGCCGGGCTCCTCATGGGTCACTTGCTAGGGACAGGCTAAACAAACCATCACCAGAAGAAAAGCAGCATGGCTGAGTGGATGAGATTTGAAACAACTGCATTGGAGTCCTGAGTCTGTGCCCTGGAGGGGTTTCAGGGCTTGTGAAATGGAGAGGTAGTTAGCTGAGAGGCTTGGATCTCAGCCTGAGTCCTGGACCGGGCAGGAGGGTGTACATGAGCTGGGCCCCGTGCGAGCACATGAGCTTGAACCCACCAGGGATGGGAAAGAGCCTCCCCCTCCCTGAGGCTCACTGTGCCAGGCAGTGCTCCAGGGAGCTTGGTGATAGCTTCATTTCAACTGCTCTGGTTTGCCCCCGCCACGTGTGTCTGTTTACCTGGAGGTACGAACTCCCCCTGGAAATCCCACCTCAGCTGCCCTGGCAGAGGGCAGCAGTTGTGGAGGAGTGAGCTCCACACAGCAGCAGCACAGAGGAGACCTGGGCTCCCAGCTGGCAGCTGCAGAAGGTGAAGTTTGTGGTTCTTGATGTTACCTTCCATCCCTGTCCTAGGCCATGGCACAGCTAAATACAGGAGTGAGTCTGGCACACTGAGCTCTGCAGAGTGTGGCACCTCCTGGGACAGGGTGACCCAGCTGTTACTGGCACCTGGAACACAAGATCGAGGGCACAGCCTGGGCCAGGAGTGTGTGAGATTTCTTGTTAAAGCTCCTGGAAATGTGAGACACCAGCAAAGTCCGTGTTCTGAAGAACCACGTGAGCAAGACCTTTTCTGTGGGCATCCTGCTCCGAGCAGGGACAGTCTTCTCACCCAGGAGCTGAGTCTCAGGGCTGTCACTCAGGCATGTCAGGGCTGTCACTCATGTCAGGCATGTCAGGGCAGGGCAGGAGGGTGGCGAGAGAGGAATCTGCCTTCCCTTCACCAGTCTCCACTGTCAGCCACAGAGGAAGGATTCAGGATTCAAAAGTCCAGAGAGAAAGGGACTAAAAATTAAGAGCCCAGTGAAGAAAGGGCTCTGTGGTGAAGTCCTGCCTTCCCTCACTCCCTGCATGGGAGCAGTGAGTTGCTGTTGCCATCAGCCCTGGGGTGATGTGCAGCGTGGCAGAAAGAGGGGAGCAGAAGTGTGCAGGAAATTGCCCTGGAGGAGAGGGATGGCAGAGAAGGCCTTGCATTGTGATGCCACCTGCCATCACTTCGGGGTGACAGTGATGACAAGGGGACATGCACTGCTGCCCAAACAGCCGTCACCTGCCCAGGGGCTGAGCCGACCTGGCTGGGTGGGAGCCAAAGGGCTCCTGCCTGGACCCTGCAGGTTTTGCCAGCACTGGGCTGTGTTTCACACCAACAGCCAACCAGCCAGGCTGGCTGGGAAGAAAACTTGCTTCTGGTTTCCAGAGCAAGCACCTTTGATCTGGAAAAGTCGAAGGGATGCTGCCAGCTTCCCAGGAAGTCATGTGCATGGAGTCGCTGTGACAGCAGGCCCGGGGTGAGCCTCTTGCAGGAACCAACCTCCCTCAGTGCTCCGCTGGGAGGCCACAGGGGCTGAGCTGATAACGCAGGAGGTAACGACAGCACAGCCCAAACGGAGCATGGGAGGTGCTGAAGGGCACAGGAACAGGTGTCACACAGGGCCTGGCAGGTGCCACAAGGCTTTACCAGCACCTGCTGAAACGGGAGGAGAGGATGGGGGTGTGTGCACATATGCACGTGTGTGTGCAAGAGGGGCACACAGAGGAGAGAGGTGACCAGGATTCAGTCCCTGGGGTGATTTAGCTGGGTGGGATCAGCATTCAGCTCCTTTTCCCCCATGAAGGGTGGCTGTGCTGCTCTTGCCCAAGGGGTTGTCACCTCCTTCTGAATGGGACTGCTGGGAGCTGCCTGTCTGTCCTGAACCTGACCCTCACCAGCACAGATCTGGGAGCTGCTGCCATCCCAACAGGTTGATGTGATGCTATTATGGACCTAGGAATCAACATATTTTATCAAAGCTGTGTCCAGGTACAGACCAGCTCTGCTCTCCACTGTGTTCCAGAGGAGCCAGGAAGGATTTCACTGTGGTGGGTAGTGAAGTCGTAGAATCACAGAATGGTTTGGGTGGGAAGGGACCTTAAAGCTCATTCTGTTCCACTCCCCTGCCATGGGCAGGGACACCTTCCCCTGGACCAAGTTGCTCCAAGCCCCACCCAACCTGGCCTTGGACACTTCCAGGGATGGGGCATCAGCAACTCCTCTGGGCAATAATAACCCCTGGAAGAAAGAACTTCCTCTTTTCTTCCCTCTGAATCGGCTTCATACCTTCATACCCAGAGATTTAGGGTTTATGTTTGTATATTGCTGTCAAATAAAATTGTCAAACATGTTCAGGATATGTAACATCTTGATTTTATCTTTTTCTTTCTGCAAAAGTCCTAGGATCAGTATGGTGAGAGGTGATGGATCTTTTTGCTCTCTCTTCCATGCTGATCCTTTCTGGCCTGTCCTGGTTTTGCTGCATTCCTTGACCTGCTGTTGTACTGTGCAGCTCAACATTCCACCACCAAGAGCGAGCACAGAAGCAAAATGCTCCCAAAATTCAGGTTTCCGGAGATGATTCGTAAGAACTTCCCCAGAATATCTGTGACATGAAAGAAACACGGAGCAGGTGAACGAGGCTGTGGCTGAAGCAGGCTGTGAGCTCCCACAGGGCTGGCAGCGAGGTGGGAACAGCAGCGTTAGGTACCCTTGGGAATGGCTGCAACGTGGGTTTGAAGCCAGATCTGTTTTGCCTCTCAGTAAATCTGCCCATGTGGGGTTGAGGAAGCAGGGGTGTTATTGGGGGTGGAAAGCATCTTAAATCAAGCAAGTACCAAAGGGCCACGAGCCCCACACACACCCAGAACCTGCTGTCCCCATGCTGCGGTCCAGCCCATCCCTTCCTGCCTGCCAGGACCTGCAATCTGCAGTGCAGGCACACCTCAGGTTTCCAGGCTGAATCTACAAGGGCAACATTGACCTAATTAGTCTCTGAAACAAACAGGAGAGAAAGACTTGCTGCCGTATGTTACAGAATGAAATCCTCTCCCTCTCCTTTTGCTCTCCTGGCCCCGGGGATTCATCCCAGGCAGGTGCGTCTTTGATTGCAGCAGGTTTTGAATCCTCTTCCCTCTCCTCGCGGGGATGCCACATGCTGTCTTCTGACCTCGTTAACTTCTCCTCCTGTTCCACTTCCCCGCTCTGCACTCCCAGCCCCACCGATGTGCTAATTACCACAGAGCAATCTGCAGGAACGCACTCCTCGGAGCAGGGAGAGGAGGGAGACGCTCTCAGAGACTCGTGGGGGATGGAGCAAACTGGGGGAGCAGGAGCTTGGTTTAGCAAGGCTGATGTCTGAGCTTGTACCAGGCTCTCCCCCTGCACGGGTCAGTGCCAGGTGTCCCCATGGGTCAGTGCCGAGCGTGGCACAGGGGTGTGCAAGAGACAAAGTGCCCCGTGTGGGGGTCTGCAGAGGGGGCTGTGCTGCTTGCCCACAGGGCCAGCTGTGGGCTCCCACATCCCCCCAGGGGCTTGTGTGGGCAGGGGGCTTGGTGTGCCTCATCCGAGGCATGGATGTGCTGTGCAGGATAACCTGAACCTCCAAGGCTGGTTAACCACCTTCCCTCAGCTCCAAATTCCCCTTGGACCGACTCCCACAGGCAGGGCTGCACACTGGCCATGGGCAGGCCTCGTGCCAGGTCCCTTGGCCCGTGCTCTGGACAGGGCAGTGGTCTGGGCCCCACTGCTGCCACGCTGTGCTGCCAGGAAAAGGCAAGGTGTTCACTCCAGGAGTGCACACCCAGCGAATGCACTTCATGGGCTTCCAGTTTTCAGCTGAGCTGTGCTCCACAGCAGAGCTGGTGTGTTCTTGGAGCATGGGCGGAGGTCCATTCCTCCAGCACTGGTTGAAAATGAGGAAACTGGAGGGGGCTGGAGTTTGGGTTAATTTTGGCCAGATGGAATGACAAGATTTTCCTCTTCTTTCTTTATCAGCGAGAGACAATTAAAAATGGAGAAAGAAAAAAACCATCAGTTAAGGAGACAACCAGATCCTGATACTCTTTGCCTTGCTGTATTTCTAATGCAAACCCATCACAGCTGGTGGAACTGTGTTTGTATTGAGCTGGTGTGAGTGAGATTAATGTCAGGTTCAGTAAATTAAAAGCAAGACAAGGAAGGAGAAAAGTCAGTCCCCCTGAGTGTGGCTAAGGGGTGACTTGAGGGAGAGGGACAGTAGGTGATTGTCAGGAAGGACATCTTCATTGTGAAGTCTGTTTGGGAGTGAGGGAAGCCAGAAGGTGCAAGTGCAAGGCCATGCAGTCATTGAGATTGTGCCGTGGGGTCTGACCACTCCTGCACATTTCCATGACTTGTGTGATCCCAGCTGATGGTTCTCCCTTTTTTCTGATTTCAGGGATCGTCAGGATCCAGATCAGCAAGCATTAAGTGCATGAAGAGCAACCACAGGGCTCAGCTGGGGTCTCATATTTTCCTGGTGCTCCTTGGTCATGTTTTGAGCTGCAGAAGTTCCTGGATAAATCCAACCTCAGCTCCTCTCTGAATCCACTGCAGCAGGAGGTGGGTTTGCTCCTCACCTGAGGAGTCTGACCAGCTGTCAGTGCCTTTGGCAGCCTTTGGTCCTTCCTCCAGAGGCTGGAGATGCTGAGAAGGGCTCAGAGGCCCTGTTAGTCTGAACCAGCCCATGTTCAGCTGCCTCACAGGCGAGCCCAGGCCCCCAGTGGGCACATCAGGCACCCCAGGGCTGCCTGCTGACTTGGAGCTGGTCCATCCCAGTCCCTGTCCCCTGGCATGGACCCGGCTCTCCTGGGGATGCTGAGCACCTCCCTGTGCTGGGGAGCAGCGACTGTCTGGCTTGGCCGTGCACCTGCAGCTTTTGTTTTACCTGTTAAACTCTCTGTACCTCAATCAGTTTTTACCCCTTTGTATTTCTGACTCTCTCCCCCAGCTGTGCCCTGGGAGAATCCACCACAGAGTGGAATTTCTGCTCCCTTAACAGTGCCCTGCATGTGCTGACTCTGTGCGATGGTTACAGGGTGCTGACAACACCCTCCAATTTTTATGAACACACAGCTGCATTTAAACACATTTTTTTTTCTTCTTGTCTTTCACTTGTCGCTTTTTCCTTTCAAATATTAAATTGATTTTCCTCATTTATGCCCTCACTTGGATATGGGACTGAGTCCCAGCTGCCCCATATCCAGGCACCACACATGCTCAGCGTTGCTCCATGAATCCCTGGATGGGGCTGATGTCTCAGCTGCATTGACTCAGACCCATAACTCAGCTCTTCAGGCCACTTTATATCTCACCCCTTGATGTGATGTCCCTTTAAGAAAATATTTCCTTCACTTTCTATTCCAGTTTTCACTTCGAGTCCTCTGCACTGCCATGCCACGGACACACGGATCCATCTCTGCAGGACAAACTGTACCAAGGAATGTGCCTTCGCTATCCCTGGTCAGTCACCCGCCAGGCAGGTTCCACCACAGGGGACATTATTTGTCACTTGGGTTTTGCTGGAAAGGCTCCAGGGCAGTCAGGAAGACACCTTGGATGTTTCCTTAAGAAGCATCTGCAGCTCGTTTTCCCCACGTAGGTTTTGGCACCGAGGAGGAGGAGATGGAGGTGGGGAAGTGCTGGCGTTGCTCCCGACAAGGCTTCCCGCAGCTCAGGGGTTTTCAGCAGGTTTATGGAGCTGAATGTCTGTGTGTCTGACACGGAGGCAGCAGAACCATGTGCTCAGCAATGTAGTGATTATTTTTTCCATTGACAAAATGATGATTTCATTATAAAGGCTATGATTTTACTTGTAGCCAATGATTCCACAAACCACGGAAACATCAAAATATTTGAAATTGTTACTGCGTAGTTAAAAGAAAAGGTGATCCATCATTTGCTGCTTATTTTCAAGAGAGCAATGGAGGGGTGTAAGCTTGGAAAATTTAGGATGTGATTTGCAGGAAAATGTCTTAAGCTTAGAAAATATGACATTTGCAGCTGGGGATGTGAACATTGCCATTGGAGAAGCTCTATCCAGTAATTACTGGAAAATGGGAATGAATATTGGCTTTAGCTCACACAATGCATGGGCACTGCAAAACACACTAAAAAGTTACCATTTGATTTCCAATGTTTTGTTATGCCAGTTTTTCATCTGCTTTTCTTATTTCTTATTTTTTTCTTATTTCAAGCTCTTCAAGCTTCCAGAATTCACTGTTACAGATTTACATTTTTACAGATTTACATTTAATTTTACAGGTTTAATTTTCCAGACTTTAGCACACGGAAATCATAGAATAGGCTGAGTTGGAAGGGACCCATCAGGATGATCGTGTCCAACTCCTGTCCCTGTGCAGGACACCCCAACAATCCCACCCTGTGCCTGGGGGCGTTGTCCAGGCGCTGTCCAAATGGCCACAGCCATTAGCTTTTTCCAGACTATGGTGCTGAAAAGCTTTTAAATAAGTTTCTCACTGTTACAGCATTGTTTTATATTCACCGTGTCTTGCCCAGTCGTTGTTTTGCTCTTTTAAAGGGTGACAAAGATGAGGATGATGGAGTTTGGCTTTCAGGGAGCAGTTTAGATTTCTTTGTGGATGTTCCACTTCAAACCTCTACTTTTCCTCTTTCTTTTTGCACAGGGACCTTCTTGTGTTCATTCTTACCTCCATGAGGGGTGGAAATGACACTCCCTTGTCATCAAACCTGCTCAGGGTGATTCAACTAACACCAAGACAGGAATCAGACACAAGCCCACTGCAGCTTGGAGTTTTATGAATTAGCTGAAAGTGTTCTGAAATGTAACAAACTGACATTAGGATACATCTACAGGAATACATCAAAGCCTGACATGATTAAGTGCATTCTAGTCCAGTGGCAATACACAGTTGAGGGAAAACCACGTGCTGCATGAGGGGTTTCCACTCTTCTGCAATATCTCGTGGAAGAAGATGCAGCATTTACCCTCCCTGAAATTGTCACTTATTTCCAAGGGTTACTGAAAGATACCTTGATTTTCCAGCAAATATTTTACTTCTGATATGTTCCTCACCAAGCAGAGAAACTGTCACCTCTGGAGAGCTCCAGGCTTATTTATAAATGCCAGCTCTGCTTCAGGCACGGAGACGTCAGGACTGCTCCAGAAGGGGTTTCTTGCCCAGCCGTCCTTTGCAGGGGCACAGAGACGTTGAGGTATACCTGGCTTACAGTAACTCCTTTCTGCCCTGCTTGGCACTAGAGTTTATCCAAGAAAACACTAGATTTTATTTCCACAGCACCCTCGTGTCTGGCAGAGGGAGTCTCCGCGCACAACACCTGCAGAAATTCCTGTCCAAGCAGCGAAATGCTGCTGGCAAAACTGATCCTGTCCCTTAATGGTCTTTGCAGGGATCAAAGGGTCCTTTGTTAATGGAGCAGAATCTTTCTCCTGGGCCAGAAGCGATGAAAGAAATGGCAGAACCGCGTACCCTAAGAAGAGGTCGTGCTGAAAAAGCTCATCATGCTCAATGACTCATTAAACACTCCCAGCTCTTTCAGAGGATCTTGGTCCTCCGGCACTGGGCTGGTTCCGTCCAGGACAGGATTAATTTTTGCAGTAGCCGGGAGGAGGCACCGTCAGGACCCTGAGGTTATTCTGTACCACCTCCGCTCAGTGCCGGGGGCAGGGGAAGGGACGCTCTTCCAGGGAGAATGGGTTCCTTCCAGGCAAGAAAACGCCGGGGGAGACACGGGTATTGTTTATCGTCCGGGGAGTGTTTTCGTGTGAATTGTTTCCTTTCTTGTACCCGCTGTCATTACTGTTGTTGCTGTCACTGTTCTTTTTGTTACCTCATTGCTGTTTACATTAAATTGTTCTTATCTCCGCCCGTGATCTTTAAATTTTGTGCCTCCAATTCTCCTCTCCAATGTGCCGCAGAGGGGAGAGGGATAGAGGGGAGAGAGCGCTGCTGGCGATGTCTCAGCTGCGTTGACCCAGACCCATAACTCAGCTCTCCAGGGGCAGAACAGATCTGGCCAACACGGATCACGTTACACAGAGAAGTCAAAGTCCAAAACACGTGAAATTCCTACATGAAAATTTGTATCTGCAGGAGGCGAGTACCCACCAGTGTTCCTCCAGTAAATGCTACAGATCAAACAGACATTCATCAACACTTTCAATTACTGAAGCAACAGTTAGTTGACCATTTTCTACTGTTTTCCAGTAGGAAAATTCATCCAGAAATTGAAAAATGGCTATTATTCGTGGGAACATGTTCATTTTGTGAAGAGCTGTTGTGTGGTGGGTACCTCTCAGTACTAAGAAGAGATGAGAAAAGAGCTAGGAGAAGGTTAAAAAATGACAGCAGATTCTTCTGAGGTTAGGAAATATTATGGGTATCATTGATCTTCCACCCAAACCCGAAAGAGAATAGGAAAGGATGTTTTTCTCCTTGCTTCATGTAAGAATAGTTGTTCTTAGGGTACCCAGGGATGGGGAGCAGAATAAATCCCCCGGAACCCGAGGGGAAGTGGTCAGTGACCTTCTGCTCCCCTTAGACACACACGAGCCTCTGGGGCCAGCTGGGACCCAGCCAGGGCCGCTGAGGGAGCTGGCAGAGGTGCTCACTGAGCCACTTCCCGTCGTGTATCAGCACTCCTGACTCATTGTGGAGGTCCCAGTTGACTTTAGGTTTGCAAATGTGGCTCCCATCTACAGAAAGAGATGGAAGGAGGAACCTCCCCTCTCCCTACGAGTCCCTGAAAAGAGGTTGTACCCAGGTGGGGCTTGGTCTCTTCTTACACACGAAAAAGAATAGAATAAGAAGAAACGACCTGAAGTTGCGCCAGGGGATGTTTAGATTGTATATTAAGGAAAATTTCTTCATGGAAAGGGTGGTCAAGCCCTGGCACAGCTGCCCAGGGCAGTGGTGGAGCCACCAGCCCTGGAGGGATTGAAAAGATGCGTAGATGTGTAACCCAGGGATGTGGTTTTGTGGGACTTGGCAGTCTTAGGTTTAGGGTTGAACTTGGTGACCTTCATGGTCTCTTCCAACCTAAATGATTCAATGAAGTCCACTGGGTCTGGAGAGGTTTCATGTGAAGTGGGTCAGGAAACTGATTAAGCCAACCCAGGGCAAAAAAATCTCATTTCCAGGGCAGACAGGGCCATTTGGCTGGGATCAGCATGGTACAGTGCATTTCAGCTATGCCAACAGGCCTGTACAAGAGAAGGAATTCTTTCCTCAGAAGAGGTTTCTAGCTGCACAATCTGGACCAAATTCTGGCTAAAAAGGTGTTATGATCTTTCCCTGACATGTCCCTGTTAACCCTTTGCAGTTGCACAGTCATTTAAACAGATATATACTCACATACTCATAATTTACTCTGTGGTTTATCAATACTAAATTCAGTCATTGTTCAGTGCTAACAATAGAAGTGCTGTCATATGGAAGAAGTGAATTTTAGGGAAGTTGGACAAAAAGGTTTTTTTAGCTTATGTGTTTTCTCAAGAAAATACATATTCGTAGTATTTTGATATACCAGCTCACATGGGCAAGCATATTTGCATATATACTCAAATACTCAAATGAGAATATTTGCACGAGTAATTAGGACATGTTTGTTTTTCACGAGTGCTTATTTAGAAGGAAGTGTTTTTCTACCAAATACTCATATATAAAAGAGGTCATGAATGCAAACAAAATGATTCATGGGGATTAGTCTGAAAGAAGATTTCCCTGCGTGTCTGCAATATTTCCACTCACCTCTGGTTGCTGTGTAGTATCCAGTCATCTGCAGAACCTGATGAGCTCTGACAAGGCCTCTCCAAGTCTGCAGGATCATCTGGAGCACGGATGGAGGCATTACTGCAGGTTCCCCAAAGCACTGAGCTTCTGCCAGTAATTAACAGTATAAGAAATAAGAATATTAATTATAATAAAATAATCCTCGCTCGACACGAGACCCTGAGTCTGGGCTGACACCTGTTCATTATCCCCAGGATGCTGTTCCCAGTTAATGCTGCCTGAGCCCATTAAGTTGGATCCAAAGGACGGGGCGCTGCTGTGGGGCTTGCAAACCCAGGGGACTGGCAGCAAAGATGCTGCTCGAGTCTTTTGTTCCACGTGAGAGCCTGCCTTGATTCCAGACCTTCCCGACATGCTTCTCCCACTCCCTGTGGGAGCACAGTCACGGCGCAGCACTGGGCTGATGGAGCTGGTGGGGCTGGTCCCAGCGTGGTCACGCTCCCACCTTCCCTTCTGAGGGCTCCAGTGCACTGCTGGGGAATCAGCTGGGTTCTGCTGTGCCGGTTCCACCCTCTTCCAGAGGGAAGAGGTCCTTTCCACACATTTCCTTCCTCTTTCAATGTGACCGGGAGAAGCATGGAAGGGTCTTTGCTCAGGATTTAACAATCTCACGAGCCCTCTGCCACTGCGGCTTTCAGAGTCATATGGGTTGGCTTTTCAGAGCAGATCGAAGCCAACACTGTCCAGGTGTCTGTGGAAGCTGTTCTTCAGCCCTCTGGGGCCTTTAAAAACCCAAAATAATGCCAGAATTACCAAATACTGGTGCAGTGGGTTTGACCTCTTAAGACAGTGTGATTCCATCGTTGACTGCCTCCTGGTCTTCCCCTCCAGAGCCACACTCCACCTCCCACTGCTGCCTTCCCAGCCAGCACAGGAGCTCCTGAGCAGGCAGAGGAGGAACTGCAGCCCTCAGCTGAAGCTGCTGAGTAAGGGCACAACCACAGCAGGTTACTCCAGCGACTACAAAGAGCTCTCAGCAGTGATGTGAGGTCCTGGAGGATGCAAAGAAGGTTCAGCATGGGTTCTGCAACTGGAAACTGAGAAGGAATGGGAGACCCTGACCTGAGGATGAACTGAGGACTAATCTGGTCCAGAGGTATTTCAGGAAGTGGTTTGGATGAGGGCTGAGGAAGAGGCTCCGAAGGAGAGATCGAAGCTGGAGTCTGTGGGACTACAGTGTCCTGGCAGCAGTAGGGGAAAAGCACAAAGGGAGAGACCATCCCCACACTGGCAGTTCAAGAAGGGGAATATCAGTTATTTTTGACTCCGATGGTATTCACAGATGTCTTATCAGGCACTGGCTTCAAATGGAAAGCGTCCAGATAAGGTTTCTTAGAGTGATTCAAAGCCCAGGAAAGCTCACTTACAGTGAGGCTTCAACTGCTCAACCAAACCATTTTAATAAAGAAATGAGAGAGATACAGCTCATAACAAATGTAGGTGGATAAATCGTAAATTGATTTCCACTGGGTTGTTAACCAGTAGTAGAATCATAACCAGGCCCACCGAGTGGGAGCTGCAGCAAGGCAAAGTCAGCCTGGAAATAATTGTTAAAGCCACCAAGCCCTGGTCAATTCATCATGTCTGAGCTCAACCTCAGGACATGGCTCTCAAATCTGTTTTGATGTCTCTTGCCCAAATATCTGGTTGGATTCAAAGGGAGCAGAATCCAGCCTGGCTCTTTGGATTCACTACTCCTGCTATGCAGCTGCTCGGATGGGCCTGGAAAAGCTTTGCTGATGCAGGCAAAAGCATCCCTATGGCAATATAACTCCCAGAGTTTGGCCTTTACTGGGCAAGTGAGTGAATGCTAATAGAGGTGTTTGGATGCCCAGGTGCAGTATATTTTCCTGGTGCAGAAATATTCCCAAAGCATCACAGTCCTGGTGCACCTGAGAAGCTCCCAGGTGGCTGAAGAGTCACTGTTCCCTCCTGGTCACCCCTGCCGTTCAAGGGTCAGTGGGTGCTGCAGCTCCCCTCCCTCTGTGCCAGCTCCACTGCTCTCCTGAGCCACCTGGACCAGGTGCAACTCTGCCACTGGCCTGGGGCCTGTATGGTGTGTGCAGGTCCCAGGTAAGTCCCAGAATCTCGTCAACTTCCCCAACCACCATCACAACAAAATGTGGCCCCCCATCTGATGGCATTCCCAAAGGAACCCCAAACCTTGGAATTCTGTGATTGAGCAAAGCTTTCACCACTTCCTTTGCCGTGTTGGTGTGACAGGGGTGAGCTTCAGGTTTCCACTGAAGGTATCAACCAGTACCAGTATAGACCTGCATCCCTCCTTGCGTGGCATCTCAGCAAAATCTATTTGCCAATAATCTCCTGGGAATCTCCTGTTTTCATCACCCCTAACACAACTTTCCTGCTCGTGTCGGGGTTGTTTTCACAACAGGTTTCACGCTTGCTTGTTACAGATTGTACGATATCAGTCATCCCTCTCCCTATCACTACCTTCTTCGGATGTTTTAAAAGATTTTCTGTAAAAANCAGGCAATCCACTCCAGTGGCCTCCCCAAATGAGAGCAAAGCCCGGCCAACACGACACGCCTGAAGGCCAGGGGAGATGGAGGCAGCCTGGCGTGACCTGGGCCTGCTGTCACCCCTGCTGCCCCTTCCCGAGGAGCTTGGCTGCCGTGCCAAGACCTCCGCCAGAGAGGCAAAGTCCTTGTGCTGCTCCTGCAGCCCAAGGTCACGGATTAATGGGAGTTACTGAAGTTTACTTGACTCGATGCCCTTTCCAAAGCAAACCCCTTTTACACAACAGGAAGTTGTAGGTTTGGGGCCGTGAGTGGTTTTAGGAATTGCCGACATCCTCTGCTGATGCCATCAGCACCTCCCAGCTCACCCGAAAGCAGCTCTGGGAGAACGGCCCGAGCTCAGCAGGGTGAACTGGTGATCTGTGCCCTACTTAGCTGGTGTATATATTTGTCAGTAAGTGGGGCACTCGATAACCTGGGATCTGACAGCCTTCAGATCCTGTATGGGGAGATGTCAATCATTCTGGCTTACATTAAACATCTTCCCAGGCATCTGGACTATATTATAATATCCCATCAGTGCCAAATTATAAACATGAACCACACATGCTAATCTCTTGATTCTGGCTTATTTCCCTTTCAGACAGTCCATGGAAGGAGGAAAAAAATGTCTTTTGTCAGCAAAATAAAATTATAAACCACTTGTGAGGGAGGGTGGAGCCATGGCCCAGTGTCTTTCCTGAGCCAACTATGGATTTTTGAAACAGATTTACTGTTTATGGCCATTTTCACTCTCTGCCCTGGTAAAAATCATAGTGAAGACACCCAGTAACCTGTAAATGGAATTACAACAGAGGAAATCCTTTGATGTTTTGTGTGTGCTTCTCAGTTTGCTCTAGAACATGGTCCCACCTGCCCAGAGCTGGACCTGCTGTCCCAGAGGGACAGGGCAGTGACCACAGAGAGGGCACTGACCACCACCTTGCCCTGCTCTGGGGCGGGAGCTCTTCAGGAGAACGTGGAAATCACTTGGAGGCTCTGGCCAACAAACAGGTGACTTTTACATTTTAAAGTAGCTTCTGGTTTATTCTTCTTCTGAGAGTCAGTTAGTGGAGGTAAAGAACACTTTCCTGGAAGTCCTGGGGATGGGATTCTTTGCATGCAAAACATGCTGGATAAATCACCCCTTTTCTCCACACAGCTCTGCTCCAAGGCCAGGGGCCCAGGTCAGCACAGAGGTGTGACTGTCCTTGCAGGTACCCACAGCTCCACCTCTTCTCAGGCAACGACAGGAAACAACAGGAATGTTCTCGCACACCCTGAGGACACAGAGATGGAAGAGCTTGGCAGCACTTTCTGAGAGATGCTCAGCATCCCCAGGAGCTCAGGCAAACCCAACTATCTCTCTGGGAACCTTCTCCAAGGAGCTGCTTCTGTCCCGTGGAGCACCAGGAATTGCCCACTGTCGATCACAGCCTAAGTGGGATCCAACAGGAGGAGCTGGACAGGCCCTTCCCAAGGAGAATGTCAGAAAACCTCGGCTTTGAGCCCTGCCATGTCTCTTTTGCCACAATGACCTTCAGATGACCTTGCTTCCCAGTGTGAGAGTACCAGCAGAAGTGGTTTCAGTCCACTGCAACTGGAATGGACTGGGCAGTTTGCCAAGTGAGTATCTGCTGGGTTAATCGCTGTGCAAATCTAATCAGGAACTGGAATGTGCCAGGCTCATTACTGAAATTAAATTCACCTCCAATTAAAGAGAGAGCTACAAGCTTCCATCATGCAGAGGTGCCCCCAGGCTGCCCCTCCCAAAACCAACATCAAATCCAGTCCTGCTGAACTGCAGGTTTGCTGAGCTCTGGAGGTATTTCCAGGTGTGAGGAAGTGAACTGCTGCTTGTGATTTCCCCCAAGGCTCTCCAAGGAGTTTACTGATGCCTTTAATAAGTCACCTTGCAAGTCAGGAGTCACTTCAATGGTAGGATTTCCAAGGAGCACTCGCCAGGAGAAATCTGGGGACACGGTAACTGGAACACCTCCCATGGCAGGATTGTTCTTGTGAGCACCTTTACAAATTCTCACCTTCACATGCTGAACCTTTCCTTGGGACCTACGCACCTTATGTCTACACTGGGGAGTCCAAATTAAGAAATTAAGTTTGTGCTGAGAACAACAAGGCTGCAAAGTCAAGCAGGTATGAAATAACTTCCCCATCATCACAGGGCCTCCTGATTTTTTTTTTTTTTTTTTTGCACATCACTCTCCTGGATTTCAGGCCCTTTCCCTACGAGAGATGTTCCCATCAGCGTGTGGGCCTCTCTCTGGACTGTTCATTCAGCCCCTTCCAGCCTGTGCTGCTGTCTGATGGTTCCACTGAGGATCTCTTTGTGGAGGGCCTTAAGACACAAGCACCTGCAGGTTCTATTCTCATCTCCAGAGCTAATTGCCCACATTGCTTCTCTTTAGCCCCAAATCTCTGACCAATTCCTCTGGGTTATTTAGCACTGAGCCTCAGTAGCTTCTTCCCTTGTGTGCTCTGGGAGACTTTTCCAATGAAGAGACACTAATTCCTGCTGGTCTCTGGAAACCTGGAGACCCCCATCCTGGCTGGTTATTGCTTGGTTACCTGTTGGAGCCTCTCCAGGTTTCGATCCTAAACCCAAGCTCCACACAGCCACTGTCCATGTCAGGCCTCGTGGGGTCTGGTGCTCCTCTGCTTCACGAGTTGGTGTCTCAGCTGTGCCGTGGAGCTCTGAAGGAGCCGCTGGTGGGGCAGCTGGAGCGAGGGCAGGGCTGTTCCTGCTCCCTGCCTGCTGACAGGACAGTCCTGCCTTACCCTGAAGTTCTGCTCCTGCCGCCCCCTGCATTAACAGCTTCACACGAAATTTGCTCGGGAGCTGGAACTGCTCGGGAGCTGGAGGCACACGGAGCAGCAAGGCAGTGAACAGCAAGCAGCTACTCAAAGAGCAAAGCTGCAGCACTCGCCAGCCCCTCCCCAGGGCTGCCGGGGGACTCCGGAGTGCGGGTTGGAGGCAGAGCCCGAGGAGCCTTCCAGGCTGCGAGGGATGCAGAGCCCTTGTTACGGAGCAGAGAGCTCAGCGCTGCCCCAAGGGTTAATTAGCAGCGTCCTTTGCCTTTGGAGATGTTCATCTAAGCTCTTCGTCGTGGAGGGACAGCCGTGTTTGTTGCCTGGATACTGCCTCGCCGCGGCTTTGAGGGAGGTACCTGGAGCTTCATTAGAAGAGGATGTCAGTGGGATTTTCGGGTTTAGCTGCGCTATGTAAATCATTACCCGGGGCAGCCCTGAGGCAAAGTGGCTGCCGGTTACTATCAGCCACACATCACATCCATGCTCTGACAAGACAAATAAGGGTAATTGTCTCTCTCCCCTTAACCAGGGGGATGTGATTAGCTGCAGGAGGCCTCGGCCAGGTGCTCACCAGCATTACCCGGCTCAGCAACCTGAGCATCCCTGCGGAGCCAGCTTGGGCAGCGAGGACCGGCCAGGTCCAGCGCCCTTCAGCTGTGGGAAGTGAACAGCAAACAAGCAGCCGTCTCTCATGGCTTGGAGGAAGGCTGCAGAGAGGATAATAATTAGAAAATAAAGAGCACCTGATGAAATGGTGGCTTGTTCCTGGTTTTTTCCATGGTACCTGGGCTGTACCTTTGCTGCAGCTCACCTCTCCAGTCTGAGATGTACTGGGTGTTGCTGGTGCAAAGTGAAGGATCCCAAAGGGACTGGGAAGGATTTGCACCCAGCCTGGGAAACTGAGCTCAGGAACAGATATGTGGAAACACAGATTTTCTGAGGTGGGAGATGTATGTCTTCAGTGGCTTTGTCTCACAACATCTCTTCATCATGCTCTCTGTACCCGTGATGAGTGAGATGCCCTGGGAGATTTTCCCTGCGTTATGGAGCAGGAGGACATCCTCCTCCTCCTCTTCCTCCACCTCCTTCTATTTTAAGGATAAAATTCCTGTTAAACTGGGCCTGAGCTCCTTGGATCCTCCCACCCTCTCCAGTCACCATTTCTGTTCACCACATGACCTAAAGTCAGACCAAATGACATTAGGCAGAGCCATCAGCAAAGTAAATAACCAGCCACCCTTTTCCTTGCCAGCAGGACACAGCAGCCTGTCGGGGTCTGACCCTGCAGAGGGTCTGAGCAGGGGAAAGGGCAGGAAATGAGGCAGATGGAGCAACAGCCTTTTAATTGGAAGGCAGTGCAGATAATTGGGATGGTTCATGTTTTCCTTAGAACAGAGGATGCTGTACAGTGGCTGTGCCAGAGCGTTTGGAAGCTTCTCCTGGTCTGGGAGTGAGGAATTGTCTGTCCTGGCTTTGGTGAATCCTTTCTTGTGTGTCCCGAGGTGGGGAGTCCCTGCTGAGCGCAGGATTGCCTGGGAGCCAGCCCTGATGGCCGAGTGCCACATCTGGCGGGAGGGTTTGCTGTGCCCTGCAAAGGACCTGACTTCAGAACCCTGTCCCCCCTGCTCGAGGGGAGTGAACCTGTGCATCCACCCCGTCACACTGAAAGCATCTGCCAAGGTGACCTTCGCTCACGTGCCTTCCAAAGGTGCAAAACGTTTCTGAGTGTAAAGAGAAAGTGAAAACCCCTCTACCAAGACCCTGAGACAATCCTCCCATGCTGCTTCCTTCCCTGCTGCCCCCTGAGGCCCAGCCACAAGGGCTTGTGCTGTCCAGCAGAGATGGTCCAGCTGGGCTGGCTTCCAGTGTGAAAGCCTGGGATACTCACCTGGAGATTATGGGACTTCAGAGCACCAATTTACCAAGAAATGTATCAATCACTGGAAAATTATTTGATTTAGAGATGGACAGTCTTGGTGCCAGATTTAATATTTTGGAATGCATTTCCTTTCTCTTGTTGCAGTGGAATCATAGAACAGAATCACAGAATCATCAAGGCTGGAAAAGACCCCCAAGATCATCGAGTCCAACCTGTGACCAATCCCCACCTTGTCAACCAGACCAGAGCACTGAGTGCCACGTCCAGACGTTCCTCAAACGCTCCAGGGACGGGGACTCCACCACCTCCCTGGGCAGCCATTCCAGTGTTTAAACACCCTTTCAATGAAGAAATTCCTATTGATGTCCAACCTGAACCTCCCCTGGCAAAACCTGAGGTCGTTTCCCCTCATCCTGTCAATGGATGTATGTAATGTCTCTCATTAATTATGTAGCACAAGTTCCCCAAACTCCTGCACACTTATGCTCATGCACGTCTCTGGCTTCATTAGAATATTTTGATGCAATTAGAAGCATTTCTACTCCTTTTCCCTGGAATAGGAAACACTTGTCCCAGAGTGATCCCTGACAAACTGGCTAGGCAGCTGATGGTGGTTACAGTGGACGCTGATGCTGCAAGTTGTCCTTCACAGATGTGGCTGATGGTGCCATTTGCAGCTTCCACCCACTGCTTTCCTCCACCTATTGATGGTGGTTTGATCTCCTGGCTGTGCAAGAGTTCTGTGATTTGTTGTTGTGAATTAAGGTGCACAACTGCAGCTGTGTCTCCTCCATGCCGTGAGCAGAGTTTTTCAGTTTTTTGGAGTGAGGGTGTGTTTCGTAACGTGGCTTGTCCCAACACCTTCCTCCTGTTTTAGAGACACATTTTGTAGTAGGGTTCTGAACCCCTGGACCAGAGGTGTCAGACTCATGAGCCAGCCGGGCCAGCTGACAGCAGGATTGATGACAAAGCTACTGCTCCCCGAGTGTCCTCTCATCTGCTCCACATCTATCAGTTTATTTCACTTTGCTGTAGCTGTACAACACACGTAATGTATGAGGCAGTGACTCATCACCAGCCCGAGCATCCGTGTGCTGGGAGCTCAGCAGAGCAGAGACCTTGTCCATCCCCCCGTGAGAGCCAGAGCAGCTCTGACCTGGAGCCTGGATCTGCTTCATCAGAGGAACTGGGTGACACACACTTGGCAAATTCTTACCAATTCCTCTCAAAACCCCACCATGCAATCTGTGAGGCCAGCCCGGGTGACTCTCTAAGTCTAGGAGAGGTTTCAGAATGAGTAGGGACAAATCATAGAATCACAGAATCTGATTTGGAAGGGACCCACAGGGATCATCCTGTCCAACCCCTGGCCCTGCCCAGACCCCCCAACAATCCCACCCTGGGCATCCCTGGCAGCGCTGCCCAAACGCTCCTGGCGCTCTGGCAGCCTCGGGGCCGTGCCCATTCCCTGGGGAGCCTGGGCAGTGCCCAGCCCCCTCTGGGGGAAGAACCTTTCCCTGATCTGCAGCCTGAGCCTGCCCTGGCCCAGCTCCAGCCGTTCCCTGGGTGCTGTCCCTGTCCCAGAGCAGAGATCGGAGCTGCCCCTCGGGAGGAGCTGCAGCCCCCGCTGAGCTCTGCCCTCAGTGTCCTCTGCTCCAGCTGCACACACCAAGAGCCCTCAGGTGCTCCTTGTGTTGCCCCTCTTGACCCTTCAGAATCTTCGTGGCCCTTCTTTGGACACTCTTTGATAGCTTTAGATCCTTTTTACACTGTGATGCCCAAAACCACACCCAGGACTTGAGGTGAGACTCCAGCACAGGGAATGACCCCCAGAAGTCAAAGGAGGGTGTCCCCTCAATGTCCCCTTCAGCTGCGGGTCCCTGTGGAAATGCAGGAACTATTAAGCAACAAAAGGCAGACAGCCCAGGGAGGCAATGCCAACACACCTGACCGGTGTTACCCTGAGAGCAGCGATGCTCAAGAGCACACTTGAGAGGAGATCACAGAACAAGACAAGAAAAACTGGCAACAGTTTGGGGAAAAACTCAAGCCAGACCTGAATTATATTAACTGTGAAGCTGAATGTCCCTGAAACGTGTCCTGCAAACAGGGAATTCTGCAACAACTGCCACAGAAAGGAGCATTAAGCAAATATATGCAAAGTTATCAGGGCTATATAATCACAGACAGTGGCAATGCAGAGAGCAGGGGAAATCCTCACTGTAATGATGTCCTAAAGAAAGGAAAGAAAATAGTGGAAGAATTAAAAAGTAGCACAAACTCAAATCAAACTCAACCAGGGCTCTCAGGTGATGTGTGGGCAGAGTCAGGAAACCCAGGAGTGTGAGAATGTGAGTCAGAGAGTAAAACAAAAGAGTGAAATACCGAGTCAGAGGGAAAACAGAGAAGTTCCCAGTGACAGGGACGTAGTTTGCAAAATGTGCATTTACGTGGTGTGGGCCCACTTGGCTGCAGGGTCGCTTTGGGGACTGGGAAGATTTAAGGCCAGGCAGCTCTCAGGTATTTGTTTAGTCAATGAGGCAGCTGGTCAGGCTCCACCCTTTGCACTGAAGAGATCAGGTTTTGCAGGAACTGAAATGCAGAGGGGATGGCATTGTTCCATGGCTGCTTTATGGTGGCTGGCTACGTGCAGGGGTGGCACTGGGAAAAGGTTGTGGCCCTCGAGAACAGCCTTGTACAGGTACCAAAAGGTGCTGCCTCTGGAAGCACTCAGGCTGGGAAGAGCTGCAGAACAGCAGCTCAGTGCTCCAGGATGTCCAGGAAATATTCTTTTCTTATCCCAGTACCAATTACTCTACATTTGATGGCTCTCACATCCTGAAATGGCCCCTAGTGTGTCCTATTCACCTGCGCTTCAAAAACAGCACCTGAGGGCTCTTTGAGAAGGCTGTATTGGAAAAAAAATGGAAAAGTCATGGAGAGCAATACCACAGTTATATAGCCAGTCATCAGCCCAGGATCTTGCGGACTGCATTGTACAGGGAGGATAATTATGAATTTGTGCATTGCTGTATGAAGATTAATTAATGAATTAATTACCAGCCTAGAGACTGGTAGACCTAATCTGAGGTAGGATGTTGTATGATGTTATCCCCACCATGGTGTGAGCACCCCAGGACTCCTCACGGTGCCCTTGTTTCATGCAGAACAGGTATCACTGGAGACTTCCCGAGGAGACTTCCAGGGAGGCAGAAGTGCTGCTCCCCTTGCTGAGCTGATCTGGGATCAGGGACAGCACCAGACAGAGTGTCAGTGGAGGGTTCTCAGGTTCAGTCCAAGAGCAGCTCAGCTGAACTGACTCCAGAGTTCAGCAGGGAGCAGTGAGTTGATGTGAGGAAGGACCTGGCCACCATGCCAGGGAGCCCCTCACGGTTACTCTTTCTACGGCACAGTTGTCTCTCAATTTCGTTCATTCAGCCTGTTGATTTCCTTGAGGATAACACAACAAACTGGAGCCAGGTCAAATTAGGTTTTACCCGTGTCCAGGTATTCCTCAGAGGTGTCACTTGTCAAGCCACCACAGCAGTCAGGAGTGCAGGAGTCTCAAACAGGTGATGAAGAGCAGGGATTCTTGCAATGCTTGTTAGCAATGGGGCCAAGGTCACCACAGACCATTCCAAGTTCACCACAGCTGGGAAGCTCTTCCCAAGAAGCACTCACCCATAACAGCACGGATTGTGGATGTGGCTTCCCAAATGCTGCCCATGAAAACACTGGGCACAGCCCAGGCAGGTGATGAGCTGCTCCACATCTCCCTGGGGTGAGGTCGGTTTGGGGCCAGCAGGAATGACTTCACACACACACACGGTTCCTAGAGGTTTCATCAGTGAGGACCACGAAACTTCCATCAGGAGTAATAATGGAGCTTCCTTTTAAAGCAGATTTACGGACAGAGCACCCACATCTGTGAGTCAAAATGGTCCGAATCAAGCAGGAAGTTTCTCCAGGGGCCAGCCCCACCACTTTCAGTTGAAGCACACCCCAGACTGGGACCAGGGCACTGGTTTTCACAAAATAGGCCAGTTATGGAGGAGTAATTCCATAAACCCTTCATCTGGAGGTGGAGTGACAGGATCTGACGTTCTCAGCACCAGGCAGCGCAGTGCATCAGCCTTGGCAATGAGCTCCCCTGGCCTGTAAACAAGTGTGTAATCACAGCCCTCGCTGCAGCGTCCACGGCAGCACACCTGGGGAGGCGTGCTCTTCAAGAGAAATCCAACAAAGAGCTTTTAGCCCGGCAGATGTCGATTGCACCTCCACAGATGTAATTATGGGATGCCTTGGTTTCATTAACCATCACAAGGCTTCATTAACATCACGAGGGCTTCCTTCCCCATTTGTCCCTGGCTGTGGATGGCACAGAGCTTGTGCAGGGACAGGTCCCTCTGACCCACCTGGCAGCTCGTGACTCAGAACCCTTCAGTGCCACGAAGCAATGCAAACATGCAGCCCTTCATTATCTCTTTTCACCCAGATGAATGAACCCTGAATCAGATGTCAATAACTGCTTGGCATTCCTGGAGATCTCAGCATGCTGCTGAGTTTATCTTCCTACAATTTCCTTGTTGAGAAAGCAACAAAGGGCCTCAGCACCCGCTGCTCTGTGCAATAGGAAGCTGTGGTAGAGGTTGAGCAATCCAAGGAATGCTTGAAACACCCACTTGAGTTTTGGCTCTGGATCCCCATGTTTTGCCTTTTCTCCATGTTCTCTTGGGTAGATGCCTCAGTTTCTCAATTCCTGCCACTTGGCCTCAGTGTTTGCAGGATCCTCCTCTGCTTGCCAGAAGCCACTGTTGTGTTTGTGGAGCAGAGGGGATGGAAGCAGAGAACAAGCCTGGGAATGCACATGAACACATCACAGCTCTTGCTGTGGCAGGAGAAAGGCTGGGAGGGGGCTGGCCATGGCATGGAGTTGTCAGGACAAACACAACAACATCCTCTTCGTGACAACAGTGCCTTGGGTTCACGCCTTTTACCTGCACAGCTCACTTTTGGCTCCTGCTGAGCCCTGGGAAGATCATGCTCAGCTCTCCCACTGCTGCACCTTGCTCAGGAGCAGCTCACCCAGCCCACCCGGAGCTCTGGTGCTGCTCTTGGTGGCAGTGCAGGAGGCAGGTGCCTCACTGCTTGAACCCATGGTCTCTGCAGAAGTGGTAAGTTTAGGTGGCTCAGCAGCTCCCTGCCCAGCCTGCCAGGCTGTGCGTGGCTCTGGGTGCTACAGGTACCTCAGCCCAGAAACCCCCACAAGCAGAGGCTGCCCCTGCAGGTGGAAGTGGGGGGGTCAGTGATTCATGTCATTGTCACCCTGCCGGGCTGCTGAGCCATCCCTGAGGCTGTTACATCCACCCACCTTTCCACGGGACGTGGACAGGGGATGAGGTACAGCTTGTCATGTCTCCCGGCAGCTGCATTTTGAAATCCACGTGTCAGAGCACACCTGGAACTTCAGCAGTCTCCATTCCATGTGTATTTGTGCTCTTCTAACCCACAGCCTCAGCTCCAGAGCATGGATGGGAGCAGGGCTGTGTGGTCCTGGCTCGAACCAGCCCTTGCCAGCACTGGGTGTGGGCAGGGGGGATTTGCTCTGGGCTGCACTGGGTCTGTCACAATCCTGTCTTTGCTGCTCTGAAGAGGGACTTTTTCCTCATGGAGATACAGGAGAAAAACTGATGGATGTTATAATTCCACCTGGGAAGTTTATGAACTACCAGTGTCTGGTGGGAGCGGAGTTATTGCTGTAAGTCCTGTACGTCCTCCCTCTCCTGCTGCTTTCCCAAATGAGCACCTTTGAGTGCCTATGACCAGACCATGACCATAACTGGCACCAGAAGTGGTGGAAACATCATCCACAGAGAGACTGGGAGAGCCCAGCCTTGTGTATGGACATGCACTAAGAGCTCCAGGATCAATTCCCTGCTCCCCAAGAGGAGAATACCTCCTAGCTGCTTGTCTGGATGACATGGAAGAGCTTTCTGCCCCTTTCTCACCTGCCTGTGACCTAAAGGAGCTGTGGCTGTGGCTATGTTCTCAATCTGAGCAGCCTGGAGGACATCCAGCCCTGCATGTCCCTTCACGCTGAGGGGCTGCCCTTGGGTGTCAGCACCCCTGGGAGCTGGCTGAGCTGCTGAGCATTGCACCCACACACACCACAGGCAGAAAACCCCTCAGAAGAGCACGGTTTGCTGCACAAATGACTCTTTTCCTTCTCTCACAGAGCTCTGCAGGGCCTATCTCCAGCGTGCTGAGTGCCTGCAGCCTCTCCACATTTCCTGTTTTCATTCCAGTATCTGCAGTGCTAACGTACCGCGTGCCTCGAATTCCAGCCCTGGCGCACCAGGAAAAGGGGACAAGGGCAGATTCATGGGATTCTCAGAGTCTCTCGTGCCTTTTCTCCAGTCACGCTGGGGATACTGATAACTCCCTGACTCCCTCCTTCTTCCTTTTTCTTCCTTTCTCTCTTCTGATTCCCAGATATGCTGTTACCCCTCGGCACTTTGATGCTGCAGTATTCTGACAGGGAAGGGCACGGATTTGGCCTGTTTTCCTAAAAGCAGCAGCTTGGAAGAGCTGAATCAGAGCTGCTGGTCTGGTGAGAAAATGTGTACAAAAGATTGCTCTGAGCCCTAAGACCTTCTGCCAAAATGTGGCATAGCCACTATAATACCATCACCCCACTGCAGCAGTAACTTTCTAATTCCTCCTCCTAATGGCATAAATCAGGCGTAAAACCCTTAAGCCAGTGGAAGGATTGTCTTGGCAAATATTTGATAACATTGCTTGGAGTTCAGAGTCAGCCAGATCCGTCCCTCCTGTGCCTTCCCTCAGCTCCCAGCCAGCACTGAAAGCAGGACACAAGACAGACTAAACTTGGCAATTTGAGACTGAAGGGACATATTCTGTTCTTTTTGATCCCATCGTTAGCTGAGGCCAGATGTTGACGGCACAAACAGAAAGCTGTGGCCAGTCTGAGACCCAAGCAACGAGCACCAGCACAGGAAGGTGTTTCCAGCCCCAAGTGTGGCACCTGCTGTTGGCAGGACCCGCTCCCATCCCACCTGTGGATCCCACGGGGGCTCATGGATCAGCCACGGCTCTGTCCATGGATGGGCTGGACACGAACCTTCAGCTGCAGGAACTGACGGCATCACCCGAGGGATTTCTTCCCAGAGCTGTGTGTCCTGCAGTGCCTTCCCCGCCCAGCGAGGTGACAGGGATTTGAGAGCCAGCAGTGCAGAAGCAGAGGATTTCAGTCCCAGGTGGAATTTCTCCACACCCCATCTCCAGCCCTCCCTGGGCTTGGGTTCTGCAGCTCCTCTGGCCCAAAGAGGCACGTCCACAATGCTCTGTACCTGCCGCCTCCCCGTGCTCCTCCCTGTCCCCTCTGCCAGCGTGGGGAGCAGCGGGGTGGGCGAGGAGGGGACCCCAGCTCCGGTCTGGGAGCACATCAGGAGAGGAAGGGTCACCGAGGCACGAGCTGGAAGCCAGAGGAGCAGCAGCAAAGCTCACCAGGCTGCTCGTGGGGCTCCAATGTGCCAGCTGAGCTCAGCCCAGCCCACAGCATTCAGGATTCCAGCCTGGCATCAGCTGGCATCCGAGGGGGGACTCCTGGGTGGCTCTGAAAGGTGAGATAACACAGCACAGGCTTCAGCCCCTGAGCAGAGCCCAGGCTCCTCCTGGGAGCGCTGTAAGGGAGTGCAGATCAAAAACCTCCTCGAGGAGGGACAGAGCACAGGCAGGCCCTGCTCAGGGAACAGGAGATGCCCCCACTGCCCATCCCCTGGGAGGACCCCGGATGTGGTGGCCAGAGGCTTTGTGGGTTCACCCCAATTTCTCTGAGCATTTCCGAGCCCCTTTTAGCTGTGCTCCTGAGGTGGATTCCTTTGCTCTGGGCTTTTTATGAAAAGTCCTGGTTTTCCTTGTTTTAAGATCATATTCTGTTCCCACTGGAAGAGCAGCTTGAACTGAGACATTTAAAAGACCAACACTGTCTCTCACCACATTTTAATTATTTAACCAGGAAAAGATCTGTACTTTGTCTTACTTTTACTCATTTAAAGACACAGGTGGTTTGAAGTAAGTACATGGTTATTGAAAATTGAATGTGCTACTTCCTCAGGAAGCATTATATATTTAAAATACTGCTTTTGCTAATATTTTTTTTTACTCTCTTCACTTTCCCTGCTCCTTGTTTTTTGCCTTCAATGCACCCCAGAGACACATTTTTCTAGTGAGAAAAAACAGGACAGTTTTGGGAAAATAAAAAACTATGTGAGAGACAAGACAAGATTATCAAATTGCCAATTTTTTGTCTAGGTTTAAAGCACAGAATCTTTGTGCAAAGTTCCCCAGTACTCTTGCACAGCTCTAGGAAAGAGGCTTTTTCTGAAAAGGCTTTTCTGATGAAATCACATTTTCCATGACAAAAAAAATGGTCTTTGAAAACACATCTCGACAGCCTGCTCCTGGTTCTGCCTGCTGGCTAGAGATGGGCCATTTTCTGTTATTTATGTAAATGTTGTCGGGGCTGAAGTGTGGGGAGGGGGCTGCTCCTGTGCCCCCCTCAGCTGTCACCGTGGTTGGCACCCAGTTCTCTGGCTCAGAACACCAGCCAGGACTACGTGGTGGCTGCAGTGAGCCCAGCCAGGGAGGACCCGAGCCCTCACCACCCCTGGGGTGCAGTCTGTCCTTCCTCCAGGTGAAGCTGCTCAGGTGCAGGAGACACACCCACAGGCTGGAGCCTGCTGAGCTGGGACAAGCCAGGGATCCACGGGGTCCATCCATCCTCCTCACAGCCTGGAAATACAGCTGGAGCAGCAAAGGCCAGTTAGAGCTCCCAGCTCTTCCTGCTGCAGGTCCCTCAGCCTGATCTCCCCTCATCCACCTGCCTGCCAGAGGCTTCCCACACATCCTGTGCTGGGGGCTGGGCCCAGCTTGGCAATGCCTTCATGCAGACGTGAGGAGCAAGTGGTGAAGGGTTTAAAACATCTCTGATGCACCCTCTGTGTCTTTTCAAGTGACCTTGCCCACCACATTTCTTAACGTCGCTCACAAAAGAGGCACAACTTGCATTACCTGTGCCTCATCTTAACGAAGGTCCCACCCTCAGAAGTTTTGTTCTTAGTTCTGATCTTCTTCAGTTTTCTGCAAGCCGTTGAAAAATCCCATCTCCTTTTAAATCTTGGATATCCCTGAGAACAAGAATTTAGGAAGATTCATAAAAGGAAGTGAAAATTTTTCTGCATGTGAGGAATACCCCATCGTGATAATAGACAGCAAAGAGAAACACAGCAGGGATGTCCAGGGCTTAAGCCAACCTCGTTTAAGCTGACTTTCAGAGACTGGACTGTGCTTGACATGGAAGGAGATGTCCTGCATCTGCTCTGGCACTCTCTGGCCACTGTCACCTGGAGGAGCCAGGCCATGTGTGTGGCACTTGCTCTGTGTGAGGAGCTCCAGGGCTCTCACAGCCCTCAGGGGAAGGCGTGGGGACAGCAGAACTGCATTTCCTGGACAGACTGGTGCTTGTTGACCGTGACCATGGGTGTGATAGCACAGCTTGCTGCTGCTCTCAGCTCAGGGAGTCCATGGGCAAAAAGCAAATGCAGGGCTGAGTCCCCAGGTGGGTATGGGACACTCACCTGCTGAGCACACCCTCCCTCTACACAGCCCTGAGTGGCACTGGGGTGGGCAGCACCTTCTGAAAGGCTTTTAATTTTCATCACACAGTGAGGCTTTCCCAGTGTTTTAGACAGGGCAGGCACGGTGTAGCGTGAGCCACTGCCGCTGTTGAGGCGGTCACACGACATAAAAAAACACTCACACAACTGCTCTGGGCAAAAGCCTCTCGTTTAAAACTATGAAGCCTCTCTTATACAATTTCTAAGCATTCACGTTACATGTTCTGTTGCTGTTGGCTAACTACAATACAATGGTTTTGGTGGCCTATAACTAACAAGCATTCTTGCTACATACCAGCCCATCAGCTCCCTCCTGCAGGTGTCCAAAACTCCTTCTAGTGTTTATGCTTCGTGCTCCTGCTAATCTTACAATTCCCATGGGTAAAACCGAATTCTCAGGGATACACAGTGATTGTGCCTAAGTCGAGATCTGGGAAAGTTTCAGACCAGCAATGGGTTCCCGTAAGCCACTGCTGCCCTTAGTCCCACAAACTCCATCCCAGCCTTGGTCTCACACAGTCCTGCCCTCCCACTGCTGCCTGTCCTGTGTTCTGGGGAGAAAGGTGGGCAGCACTGAGGTTTGTAAGCAAGATAAACCAGGAACCTGGAGTTCCCGAGCCATCTGCCTCACGCTGCCCGCTCTGCAAGGCAGAGCCCAGCCATCCTGTCAGCCCCTCTGCTGCTGGCAGCACTCCCAGATCCCTCCGTTTGTGACCAGCCAACATGCCCTTCACTTTCCCCTCTCAACCTTCATTTAATGGCTTTGGGAGTCCAGTCTGAGCACTGCTTCCAGATAAAAGCATCTGCTCCAGATAAAAGCATCAGCTGGAGGCATCAATGGGATTTGTCAGCACACGAGGAACAGAAGGAGCCCTCAGAGTGGACCCAACCTTCACAAGCAGAAGCCAACAGGATCATCAGTGGGTACAGTGCGGGTAAAGCTGGAGGACCTTGAGGGAGGAAGAGGAGGCACAGAAGCCCTTCCCTTCTGTCCAGCTGGGCCTAGCAGGCTCTGAGAGGGCTTGGTGAGGAGCAGGCCACTGGAGCAGTGTGGGGTGAGAGGAGTCACAGAGCAAGGAGAGGGAGGAGGTGGAAAAGGCCAGTGGGAGCTGTGATATGTCAGGGTTAGTGATGCTCGTGGGTTAGTGATGGGTGTGGGAGCAGAGGAAGGCTTCTGCTGACTTCCCAGGGATCTGCCTCCTCACTGGCACCGTGGATGTGTCCAGCCCTGGTGACTCCAATGGGAAGGAAGAGCCCCAGCCCTGGGGTACCCTTGGGAAGGAAGCACTGCTTGTCCCTGCCTCAGAATCCCATCCTGCAAACCGGTGCCTGCACTGACACCTCCCCAGCACCGCGTTCCCTGTGAGCTCCGGGGCTGGGAGAAGCACCGGGGTGACCCCCCAGCCCAAGGGTGTCCAGCCAGAGCTTCTCCTCTTCAGCCCTGTCCAGGGGCAGCTGCAGCCCAGCCCATCCCTCAGAGCTGCCTGGGGACAGCAAAGGAGACAACGATGCTGCAGGATGGAAGACCTCTACTTATTGGAAGAAGGTGAGGTCTGGTCACTGAGATGTGGGAATGTGCCAGTTCCTGGGACCTGCTGGCTCACCATGGGGAGCAGCGAGACCAGGCCCTGCCTCTGCCCTGTGGCAGCACCAGGGCCCTGCAGCAGAGCAGTGGGGCAGGGGTAGCTCTTCTTTTTTTTTTTTCTTTAGGTCTTTCAAATGAATCCAACCCCTCTGCTTCTCTCCCAGGACTACACATAGTCACTTCAGGGCTAAAGCAAAATCCAGATTCCCTCTCTTGGGACACAGCTTCTGCAAAAGTCCTGAAACTGGAAGAAAACAGTGGGTAAAAGAGCAAGGAAATGCCACTGCAGGTGAGTGACTGTGAATAATCCCCATGCTCACATTTTCTTCTGTGTTATTATCCTTTTTAAAAATTAAAGATGGTAATAGGTTACTGTGGTGGAAAGTGAGATAATGGGAGATTTGAAAGAGATAAAGTTATAACAGTATCCAGGGAGGGAGGGAGGGCAATAGGGACAGAAAATTGAAAGGGATTCATTATGAACTTATCCTCACTTATAAATATTCCCCCAGGTTAGGACTTATGGTGTTAATAATTAACCAGAACCTTATGAAGGGTAAAATAACTACAGCATGCACAAAGCTCCTCACTTCAGCACTCACCATGTGCACAAGCCTTGCCCGCCACTCATCCAAGTTGCTGTGGTAACTGTACATCTGCTTCCCACAATATCCTTCATTAATCATTTACCCACACGGGGAAAAACAAAGTCTTGGAGGAATGATGCCACGGGAGCTATTTCTGCTCACCTGCGCTGGTGAGTGAGACCCGCTCTGGAGCTTCCCAGCCCTCACAGGCCACAGTCCCTGGTGCTGTCTGAAGGACGTGAATGCACATCAATCACATCTATCAGCTGGGAGGAGATATCTGTGTGCTGAATGTGTCCGTTGCTTGTCCTGCACGGATTTCAGACTGTTCTGGTTCTTTCTCCGAAGCACTGGGAAACGGTCCTGTGCACTATGGTCCTTCTCACCAGTGTTTCTTTCCTTCTGCTTCACGGATCTCATCGTTCCTGTGCTGTTGGGAAGGGACCTCTAGAAGCCTCCAGTCCACCACCCACTCAGAGCAGGACCATTTCCAGCACTGATCAGTCACCCTGGCTGTGTTTCTGTCCACTGAAGACACGTGTCCAACACTCTCTTATCCGAAAAGTCCAAGGAGTCTGTGGGAGGAGGGCCTGGAGGGATAAGAAAATTCCTCTGGCTGTTGCAGTGCAATGGCTCTTTGGGATGTCCCTGCCATAAAAGCAGAGGAGCACTTGCCATTGACCAGGAGGGGAAGTGCCATGGGCACTGGGAGGTGACAGTCTTATCCTTCAGAAAAGCCTGCTGAGACCTGCAGAGGAGCCTCTCGTGACAGCAGAGCCTGTGGCTGAAGAAAGGGCTGATGGTGTGAAACGAAGGGACAGCAAATGCTCCTCAAAGGGTTAATCTTTAACCACACTGTGGCACAGATCAAGCTGCAGGATCATAGAATTGTAGAAACATGGAATCACAGAATCACAGAATTATTTGGGCTGGAAGGGACCTAAAAGTCCATCCCATTCCATCCCCTGCCATGGGCAGGGACACCTTCCACTATCCCAGGTTGCTCCAAGCCCTGTTGAACCTGGCCTTGGACACTTCCAGGGATCCAGGGACAGTCATACCTTCTCTGGGCACCCTGTGCCAGAGCCTCACCATCCTGACAGGGAACAATTCCTTCTGTATATGTCACCTAAATTTCCCCCCTTTCAGTTTGAAGCCCTTCCCCCTTGTCCTGCCAGGGTTGTGGACTGTGGGGCTGTGGGTATTCGTGTCCCACAGGTCTCACCTCCATCTCCTGAGGGCACAGCAAGGACCACATCCAGCATCAGCACAGCATCACAGGACCTCCAGTGTTCCCCTCAGCAGAAAAGGCAGGACCCCTCTCCCCCGTGAACTTCTGTACTCTGTGCCCTGGACAGCACCGGTGGATAAAGAGAATCTGACCAAAGCATCCTAAGAAACAGGACGTGCCTCTGAATTTCTTAGCTCTGGGCAGAGTGAACCCGTCCCTGCAGCCGAGTGCAGAAGGTGTCAGTACTGAGTCAGTGTGACACAAACGCTGAGCCATGAGGAAGCGAGGTGAGGAGGGGTTGCTGCAGAGGACACAGCATGAGGGAGTTACTTGCACCTTGCAGGAGCTGGACTTCAGCGACCCTTCCAGCTCAGGATATTCTGTGATCTCCATTTTCAGCTGCAAGAGCGTGCCTGGAGAGGGGAGACTGTCAGGAACTGGGAGTTTAGCTCTGGGAACTCACAACCTCAGTGCTCCTCGTGGAGAAAGGGCGATGGGAGCTGGTGCAGAGGCACCAGGGAAAAGGCAGCAGCACACACTCCAGGAAAGCCTTGACTTCCCAGGAGCATTCCAGGGACATATTTCAACCATGGGTAAACCCAGTCCCACCAGGGAGTTTTGGAATCAGTGGGGAACTCATGCTGGAGTGATTCAAAGTCTCTGCAGCACAGGCAGAGCCAGCCCTGCCTTGTCCTTTGGGTGACAGCTCCGTGACAGAAGAGCTGAATGGGAAAAGGTGTTTGGGGCTACCTGTCCTGCATCCCAGCAGGGTTGTGTCCTGGTTGCCTCAGGCTAACAATCTCCCTGAAGTTCTGGAAGTGATCCAACAGCCAGCACGGAGGAGCCCCTTCCTTGCCACAGCCACAACCACAACCGCAGGAGGTGCTGACCCCAGAGGGGGGTAAGCCCTGGGCTGAGCAAGGAAAGGACACAGAGAACAGCCCCAGCAGCACAGCACGGGCTCTGCACAGCACCACGCAGCCCCTGGTAATGAGGACAGCAAATTAGAGTTCTTTAAATAACCAGGACCTCTTCAGGAAAGGGAGTAAGGTCCTCAGACGGCCTGATCTTCGCTTAATCCCTGCAAACAGACACCTCTGCTTAGGAGGATTGGTTTCTTCTGGAGGGGAGCAGATTGAAGGCTTTGCCTGGCAAGAGCGAAATAACACCTGGTGCTGTGTTTCCTAAACCCCTGACTCCTGTCCCCAATTTAATGCTCAGCCTCCTCACTCCTCCTCCTTATCCCAGCACCAAACCCCCTTCATTAGCATCTGACCTGGAGCAGGAGCACCCCGCGGGTCAGCACAGCCCTGGCACAGCTCATGCCAGGGTCCGAGAGGAGCCCTGAGCCCCTGGAAGGGCTGGCAGGATGGGCAGTGGTGGCAGGAGCTGCCCTCGAGGACTCAGTGACAGCTTTGTGACACGGGCTGGGTGAGCAGCGGGTCTGCTCCTCACCCTCTGCACCGCTGACACAAATTGGAGCAGCCACATCAGTGACACAGAGGTCTCAGTTAATGAGCAGGGACACTAATGAATCCGTGTGTTATCTCCGTGTATCCTCTGCCTTCAGGACAGCCCCAGGGCGCCTCGAGCAAACAAACGAAGGAAACATGAAGGAAACATGTCTATTAGGGCTTGCCAGCACCTGGGCTGTGCACCCCTTCCCCCGGAGCTGGCTGCAGTCAGGGCAATGTACATTCACAGCAGCAATTTATACAGACTCACAGCAAATATTTTTGCTGATGATTTTCTGCAAGATTTGCCAGGGCTTTTATCAAAACCAAAAGTGAGATTTCTTTTTTCCTTATCTTTTTTTTTTTAAGGCTCATTTGCATAATGAGATTCTGCAATTTTGCCCCTCCCCAAAGACATGTACACAGTTTTCTGTGTTGATGAAGATCAGATCTGGCTGAAAATAATTTTGATGGAAAATGTTCAGCTGTCTCTGCAGCAGGATAAAGCCCTGACAGAGCCCTGCCATGCAGAAGTGCTGGCATGACCAAATGACTTTGCTTTGAGAGGCAGCAAGAGAACAGCCCCTGGCAAGGAGGGAAGAGCCGTTTCAACCCCAGCTGCATTCCTGGAGAAGCCTTGGAGGTGCAGGAGACCCACTGCAGTGTTTCAAAGCACCAGCCTGTCCTAGTGAGGAACACACTGTTTTCTGGCTGGTTTCTTTCCATGCTCACCCCTCTGGGTGGCTCTGAACACACCTTCCAGGGAAATGCAGGATGGGGGGAGGATGCTGATGGGATGCAGGGTACTGAGAGGTTTGGCACCTGGACAAGGACATGGCCCACGAGAAGGAAGGGCCACCAGTTCTATATTTTGCTAACCCAAGTGTAAGGTGACAGTTTTGCAATGGTCCCGTCCCAAGGGGTTTTTTTGGGTAGCAGTAGCCCCGAAGTTGGGTGGCACCAGGGAATTACAGCACTGACAGGGAGTGTGGGTGCAATGCTGGATCACGGGGATGGCTCTGCAGAAGAGGTGAGGTGTGTGCTGGAGCTGCCACAGCTCCCTGCAGAAAGGGACCTCTGAAGGTGCCAGGGAGGTCTCACCACTCCACGCTCTTGTGATCCTGAGGGAATTGTGAGAGAGCATCGTACAGAGCAGCACATCCACAGGAACCAAAGGTGGAAGGGCACTGGAGCAAGAACAAGGCGGATTTGTGGGAAACACCGGGCTGAAACAACTGGAGCCCTGAGGTGACAGCTGCCAACAGGCAGAACAGCTCAGATATCAGTGTTACCTCAGGCCTACATCTGAGCAGTGCATTAAATAGCTCTGGGAATATGTTCAGGCACTGGGACAAGCACTGTGAGCAGCCCACGCTGTCTCACGGAATTCCCTGGTCCCTGCAGCAGGACGGAGCCATCCAAAGCAGTTGTAATTGGGTGATCTTCAGGGTCACTTTCAGCCCCAAACCATTCTGTGATTCTACGAAAGCAGTCCCAGGAACGCTGCAGCTGCTGTGTCCAGGAAGGGCTTTGGGGTGAGCTGTGTGACCCCAAACCCAGGGCCCTGTGTGACACTCAGGTGGGTGCCTCACCCTGCCTGGCTCTGTTTCATGTGTGTGCCAGGGTCTGCTGCTCCATGGTAGAAGTGAGTACCACGGGGTTGGCACCTGGTTCATCCCAGAGAGGAAGCAACAACTCATTTTGTGCCATTAGATGCTGTAAGAATAATTTTTAAATGAGAGTTATGGGCTAAAATGAGAGTTGTGGGCTAAAATATACTTAGGAGCCTGGAGTAAGTGGGCAAATCAGTTAACCAGTCAACTGATTGCTTAGACATACAAGGAGATCATCATCACTCAAGGCCGAGCGGAGATCAGTGCCACGCACTGTTGCAGCAATTTCGCATTTGCTGCCACGCCACAGGGCTCTCGTTTGCCATTTTCACGATCATTTATGCCACGTTTGTCAATTTGCTGGCCTCACATTCAATAGCATCAGCAACTGGTTGAAGCCCCTCCACCTCCAGCCAGGTACCCAAGCCAGCCTAGGGAAGGACTTCTGGACACAAGGCTATTTCAGGGCTGGATTCAAGCAGCCAGGAGTCTTTTCCAGGTCTGGGCTTCTAATTAAACCCTTGTCAATCCTCACACCTTCCAAATGGAAAGAGACATCTGCTTTGTCCACTCATGGCTCCAACGCACCCACTAACAAAGAGGACAGAGTTCAGCAATCAGGAATCCCAACATGTGGATTATTTTCCTATATTTTGCTTCAGGACAGTTGGACTCCATGGCATGTTAGAGAGAATAGAGTGAGCTAATTCAATCCAAGCAACTCCTTGAACAAAGCAGTGCAGGTGTTTATCTCCTTGCTGGGGCTGTTAAAGACCCACGTTAAGGCAAATATGGCCTGCCCAAAGCTTGGCCACTGAGCACTGATCTGCCCCAGGGCCAAAATCTGTCAGCATGAGAATCATAGAATGGTTTGGGCTGGAAGGGACCTTAAAAATAAACTAGATACAGCTCCCTTGCCATGGGCAGGGACACCTTCCACTGTCCCAGGCTGCTCCAAGCCCCATCCAGCCTGGCCTCGGACACTTCCAGGGATCCAGGGGCAGCCACAGCTTCTCTGGGCACCCTGTGCCAGGGCCTCCCCACCCTCACAGGGAACAATTTATTCCTAATATCCCATCTAACCCTGCCCTCTGGCACTGGGCAGCCATTACCCCTTGTCCTGTCCCTCCAAACCCTTGTCCAAAGCCCTCTCCAGCTCTCTTAGAGCCCCTTCAGGTACTGAAAGGCCACAAAAAGATCTCCCTGGTGCCTTTTCTTCTCCAGGCTGAACAATTCGCTCAGCATTTCCTCACAGCAGTGGTGCTCCAGCCCTCTGATCATCTTGGTGGCCTGAGGAGGATGGTGATGTCCAAGAGTGCTGAACACAAGGGTTGTGGGAGAGAAACGAGCAGAGCAAGGGAGGAGTCCGTGATCCCTGTCCAGGCTGGAAGGTCCTGCAGCTTGGGGCCTGCTTTTGGTGAGGGTGCTGCTCAAGACAGGCTGTGGGCCTCGCTCTCCAGGATTCTGGAATCAGGCTTCCGCTGGATTTTCACCCGAGGTCCCATCGCCCAAGCTGGGGGAGGAGCTGGGGACAAGTAGGGGTGGCAGGGGGGTGGCAGAGGTTCCCCCGTGGCTGGCTGGACCTCACACACCTGGCAGGGCTGGCTCTGGAGTGATGCTCTGCCTCATCTCACTGCACCCGGCCGTGGGGAGCGGGAGGGAGCAGGGAACTGTCTCTTTGTATATTTTACACTGCAACCTTTTGGGGTGGAAAATAGCTCTGAGCACCGAAGAAGAGAATTAAAGTGCATTTTAATGATATGTGTCTTATGTCTGAATGAGCATCTCAGATTACAATATCCTTTTGGTCCATGTGAGGAAATCCAGCCAGTGAAAAATCTCCCATCATCTCCTTCTACATTAATACACATATTTACGTTTTAGAGCTTAATTTCAACTGTTGTGTTTTTTCAAAAGTAATTAAACTCGGTTTCAAATGAGGAAATAACCTCATGTACTCCCTGCTCACCAACCACACATGAATACTAAAGAAAGTGGTCAGAAACAGATCTATTTGTGAAAAAAATTCTAAATTAATTAGATGCAGTTTTTCTTCCCTGCAGCTTCATTCAACCTTTATATCAAAAACGACATGAAATGCATCTGGGTTCATTTGTTTAAAAATTTCCTTTGAACACATCTCCATCTCCATTTAAATTAAAAAATGACTTAGCACAAAGAATAACAAAAAGCTTTCTGTGCAGGAATACAATGAGTAATGAACTTCAAATCATATCTGCATGCGAGATTGTCAAGTTGGATATTGTTTTTCCATATGACCTGGTTTTTTCTAATTATTATATTTTTCCTGGCTCTGATTTTATAAACAGTGGCACCTCTCCCCTTAGCTGGCTCTAAAAGAGGTTTGTTTAATCTTTGACATTTCCTATTTCACAGGCTGCTTTGCAAGTGTCACACAATAGAGCTTTGTTGGTCTCAGTTTAATTAAACACCATTTCTTTGCTTTAAGTAGCAGAGGCAGTGACACTTTAAAAAGTTCCTTTTCTGCTTGAAAAATAATACAGTGTCAGTGAATAATTAAAACATACAAATCATCAGAATTCATTAACATCGTGAACACTTTTAAGTGCTTAAGTGTCTTTATTTCTGGCCATTTCATTTGAAAGGGTTTTTGGAGACTGATAGAATTAGCAAGTATCGTTTTGGTGATGTTCTCCGGGGTCATGGGCAGGAACTCTGCCATTTCCCAGCAGCCAGGCGAGGAGCTCGAGGTCCCTGGATATGGAATCCTGGTCCCTGTCTCCTCTGAATATGCAAAGCCCCTGCTCCAGCACAGCCCCCCACGCCAGGGGGTTGCAGCACCTGGAAAACTGGAGGAGCCAACCCGATTTCAGTGCAGTTAAGATCCTCTCTGATTATCTGGTTTCTCTGGGAAAAAACAGAAGCTGTGCATAATTTCCAAACAGTGCTGTACCAGCCATAGGTGGGAAGGCCCAGAGAGGGTTCTCCCATCACCTCCCCTTCCCTGCACGGACTGGAGACCCCCAGCCCCGCTCCCCCCCTGCCTGCACAGCACACTGGGCTCCCAGCCCCTCGTTCCTGAGCAGCTCACACGTGCCTGCCCAGTGAGCCATCAAAACTCAGCGTAGCCATTCCCACACACCGGCCCATCAATATTTACTGCAGTAATTTCCACCCATCTGAATAACAGAAATTGCAGATGAGAAAGGCAGGCAGTGGCAGCGGCGGGAAGGAAATTGGGTGTCGCAGTTCTCAGTCGAGTGCCTGGAAGTGGCTGCTCCCGTCTTGAAACGCAGCTTTGTGCCTTTCATCCCATTGCACCTACTTGCTCCAAACCAGTTCTTCTTCCTCTTTCACGAGTGCACTTTTCAAATGATAATGGGCTGGTGTCATGACCTTGCTGAAGCAGAGACTGCCGTGCTAAAAATATTAACGCTTTTCATCTTCGCTTCTGAGTCCCAGACGGGTTTGCTGGTTTCCTCTGAACCTTTCAAACACGTTGATGTCACTGCAGAAATGAACTTGCCCCTTTCTGGCTATAATATGATAATCCACCATATATGCACATGAATTTTGATTTCGTGACTACTGGGGCTGTGCAGCACCCAGGCAGCCCCTCTGTGCCCATCAGGCTGGGATGCTCCCCAGCAACCTGCCACCCACTGGGCAGCACACACACCCTCAAGGGCAGAGACTTGATCTTTTTCTGTGTATCCACCCTCCACTCTGTTTTTTCTCTGCCATCCCTGGCACGGGAACAGGAAATCCCTCCACCTTTTACACCAACGACTGACCTTCTAACGTTGAACTGGGGAGGCTCCTGAGAGTCCACAAACCTGTGTCGGAGCACATCCCTGCAAACCTGCCCCCAAGACACACCCAGCTCTGACCTCGGAACACGTTTTCCAGGAAGACTTCATCCCCTGGGATGGGTGGTCTCGCCATCAGAGGTAATCCCAGCAGGAGTCCTTTTCTTGTGGTACTTTGTGGAAATCTCAGCTCTTCAGATAGGAAAGGTGGACATTAACACCTCAGGGTAAAACTGGTGATACAGAACCAACAATAAAGTGCTTGTCTACCACAGTCTCCAGCAAAAAGCTCTGAAAAGGAGGCAATGTTTTCCTTAGATAACTGATAATAGTCTGGGTATAATGTGCAGCCAATTTAATACTTAGCCGCTTTATGCCTATAGCAGGTGTTTGTTTAAGAGAGATTTCACAGTACAGAGAGAGGTAAATAGCAGATTTCTTCCTTTAATGGGCCTCAGGCTCATTAAACAACATTTCACTTTCTCCTGAACAAGGTTTTTATTCATTAAAGGGATTCACTCTATTTCCAAGGGTGTTTTTTTCTCCTTTATTGACAGTTCACCTAATGTGCTGAAAGTTGTGTATCTGAGTGGGGGACAGGCAGCCACGGTGCCTCTGCTCCCAGCCTGGGTGCACTTCTACCTCCACAAGAGGCTCCTCTCACTCTGAAAACACAACAAATTTCATGTTTTCTGAATTGATTCTTTCCTGAAAAACAAATTGTGCCTTCAAAAGGCTGCATTTTGAAACCTCAGAACAGTCATGTCAGCAGCCCCAGAAAGGCACCGAATTTGCTTTCGAGATGGACCAGCTCAAAATTCAAACTGAAAAATCTCTACCAAATCTTTGAGTTCTGTTTCATTTTTTCTTCTCTTGCCTTCAAAATCTGTGCATGAGCCTGTTTATTCAGGATAGGGCTCTGTGGAATGGGGGCAATTTCAGGTACACACAGTAGGAATTACCTGGGCAAGAAAAAGCCGTGAAATGAGGAAACCATCAAACACTGAAGGAGGCAGTAAAGGCTCTCAGATGTGTCATCTGGGCATTTTATCTCTTAAACTGACAGGAAACCTCGTCCTCAGGAGGCTGCCCTTGCCCACACTCGGCCAAGCTGAGCCTGTTTGTGTGCCCCCATGGACATCCCACGTTTATTTGCACACACAGGACTCAGGTGTCGAGGCCAAGAGGACAGGGGTGAAACTTTGTTCCAGGCATGTGGGACTCTCCCTATTGTTTCAGCATTTCTCCTCACAGGTCTGGGACTCACAAAGCCGAGCGATTCCCATCCAACAGCTCTTCCTCCTAATCCCACAGCCAACGGCATCCCTTGCCACCCCAAAGCAGCTTTTGTTCTGACGCCTGGAGCCAGCCTTGGCACGGAGCAGAGGGGAGCTTGTCCTCTGCAGCCTCAGTGCCAGGCAGGGAGCCAGCAGAGCCACAGGATGGGTCACAAGGGCTTCGAGTCCCCCCACCCCAACATTTACAGCTACACACTAAGGACCAGGCAGGGTGTGGCACAAGCTGCCGCGGCAGGATTTGTCCTTCAGAAAAGCCAGATGTCCAGATGCAAGCAGGATGTCCTCCCCACTCCCCTCTGCTCTTCCATCACCCTCTTCTCACCACCTCCTGCTGCTGCTGCTCCTTGAGGCTGATTTAAAGAGAAACCATGAAGGCTCCTCATCCCTGATCTCCCAATTCTCCGATGTTCATAGCGTCTTGATGGGATTTGCTGAGCTAAAAGGCACCTGAAAGGCAGGAATTAGAAACAGCTAAAGATCCGCTGGCACAGACAACTCCAGAGACACAACCTGGAGCAAATATGGGAAGCTGTTGGAAAATCATAGACTCACAGAATGTTGGAAAATACTTTTGAGATTATCAAGGACAAGCATCAGTTAGCACCACCACCACCACGTTCACCACTAAACCATGTCCTCAACTGCCACATCCACTCACTTTCTGAGCACTTCAGGGATGGTGATTCCACCACTGCCCTGAGCAGCCTGTGCTAGGGCTGGACAAACCCTTCCGAGAAAAAAATTTCCTAATATCTAATGTAAACAACCCTGGTGCAAAATGTTACATATTTTGCTGGTTATCAAAATTAATTTTACTGCCAAAGAATTCAGCCCAAAAGCCTTATTCCTGTGAAACCAGCTTCACCTCTTCTTAACTGACTCATGATGCAATAACAGCTCCAAATAAAACCCCCGAATCCCATGTGAGCACTGCATGAGCTGAGGACAATTTGCACCCACCTGGGTTCAAAGGTGCAGCTCCTGAGCCCTGAGCCCCCACGGGACTGTGGAAGCAGAGGTGCTGCTCAGGAGATGGGCTCCTGTGAAGTCTTTGGCCTCACATTGTCAAGAATAAAAGATGAGAGGCAGCAGCTCACCCACACCATCTACAACTCCATTCACTGGCATAAACGTGTTTCTTCCGAGGAAAAGAAAAGCAGTGAACTAGAAAAAGAGCTTTGAATTAATGGCTATATAATTTGGCAGTGGGATTTAAAAGTTCCCAATCAAAGAGAGATTAATGGTCCAGATAAAAAAAAAAAAAAATACTACAAGAAACAGATGCTCCATGTTTGCACACTTGGCAGAGCAATGGAACAAGGCAGAACAGCCCTAGCAGCCCATGGCCTTGATGGGGTGCTGGGTCTACCCCAGCCTCCACCACCAGCAACTCATCTCAGCAGTTTAATAAAAAGTTCAAGCAGCATTTCTCTTGTGTCCTTTATAGCAGAGTTTAGGATTCGTTTGCTGTCTAAAATTCTTCACAACTTCAGGCCCACGGGAAGTAAATAAATACTGGAGGGGACAAAGTGTGATGGCACCATCACTGCTGGGGGATGCTCGGCTCTTTCCCACCAGGTGCCAGCTTTTCCCAGGATCGAATTTCCTGCACTGAAGAGTTTTGCAGGTCTTTTGTGATAGAAAAAAAAAAAATAAAACAAAAGTTTGCCCCATTCTTTTTTCCTGAGGAAGAAAGGCCTGGAAAAAGCCTTGTAGGAATGAAAAGATGACAATTAAGAGGATGCTGACTTAGCTCTTCCAGCTAAAGCGCTTTCTCGTTTGAACACATTTGAGCTTTCTTTTGCCTTCAAAGCTAAACAGAAAAATAAAGTTAATGATTTTTGGGGGTCAAATAAACCATTTCTTTCCATTCACCCCTGAGACTCTCAGGTTTGTGTCAAGCAGTTGACAGTGACTCCAAACGGAGAAATATTTCATAGAATCATAGAATATGTTGAGTTGGAAGGAACCCAAAAGGATCAAGTCCAACTCCTGAAATAGCATACTGAGGTTTTTTTAGCACAGATAACCCAGCACGAACTCTGGGCTGGTCCCTCCCTCACTCCCTTCTGTGACTTCTTGCTGAAGGAGGCACCGCTCACTCCTGGTTTGTGTCCCTGCCTGGCCCACAGTGATCCCCCAGCTGAGCTCCACCTGCCTCTCTGAGCAGCACCTCAAGGGCTCCAAGGGTTTGTGAACTATGGGCTTTCAGCTGCTGGAAAAGACAGAGCACACCAAACATATGCCTGCACATAGCTGTGGATTCATCAGCCTGTTTAAGTTGAGAAATCATGTGAAAACTCAAGAGAATGCAAGGATTTGTTGGGTTTAAGTTAAATTCTTCTTTTCCTTTCTTTTTTGGCTTTTTTGTTGTGTATTCAGCCAAATCAAAAATTATTTTTTCATGTTTTGTACCTCAGCCAAGACAATGAATTCATAAAACTCTGATTGTTTTCGCCTCACCAAAAGGCTTTGATGGAGAGCTATGCCTCGAGCCGAGGGATGCACAGGGAATCAGGGATCTGCCCCTCTCCAGGCAGCTCCTGTGAAATCCCCCTTTTTCACCATGACCCCCTCATGTGACAAAGGATCTGCCCACCCAAACCCTGGGAAACACAGATGTCTTCATTGAGGAAATCTAGAGAGGCAGGAGCCTCGACTCTGGGGATGCAGAGCCAGCTGTGATCCCAAATCCCCTCATCAGGAATCACGCCTGGAGTAGGTCATGGGGTCTTCAGGACCAGCGGTGGCCATGGCAGCTTCAGAGGTCCCAAATCAGAAATCCAGTGGCAAAAGCATGAAATGGATTGTAAATTGTAATTGTAAATGTAAATTCCCACTGTGTTTTCCCATGCCTGTCCCTGCTGCCATCTGTGAGTACGGAAAGCACCGCAAGGCTTTGGCTGCATCGAGGAAAAGCCCACACCCACGGCGTGGTGACACTGCCAGGGTGGGAGTGTCACCCCTGGGAGGATATTGCTTCACTTGGAAGGGCCTCCACACTGGGAGGGTGTTACTTCAGAGCTTCTTAGGAAGTCGGACTCTGATTTTAAGAGATAAAATACTTGAAAAAAAAACCAGGAACCAGAACTTTAAATAGACACAGAATATCTGAAGTGATGAAATCATAGGGAGAAGCACAAAAATCATCAACTCTGACCAGTGCCCTCGCACCCTCAGTGTGAGTCAGGGGACCAAAATGACTTCATATGTCACACTGTGCCCACAGCACCGGCCACAGCGTGACCGTGTCTGCAGTGCTGTGAGTCACTGCTGGTGACACAGGGAAAGGCTCTGCCGTGGCTGGGGACATCTGCCTTTATGCCTGACGTCAGTGGAGATACTTGCAGGATGAGCATGGCCTCCTCTTATCTTCATGTAGTCATGGACTGCAAGGCCAAAAGAGACTGGCTTGGCCAGCCAGCCTGGCCTCCCACTGGCCCAAGCTCGGAGCTCTGGGTTCAGGTTTGATAATCTGGAGAGGTGTCCACGCTTGATTTACAGCTGAGGAGCTGAGGAGCAAGGCCCAGCTGCTCTGAGGAACAATTTGGAGTCTAAACAGATGCGAAGGATGCAAAACCCACTTCCATCACAGCAGCCACAGGAACAGCTACAACAGACCAGAGTTTACAGCTCTGAGATATTTTAGTCTAAACAGGGCATTCCCAATGCCTGTCGTTACACCAGGGATCCTAAATCTGCCTGGTATTTAATTTGGAATGGTTGTGTTAAAGTTTTGTGAACCAGCTCGGGCTCCTGCAAAGGGCTGCTTGGCCAGGAGCTGGGGTCACCTGTCCCCACAAGTGGCCAGGAGCTGGGGTCACCTCGGGCATCTGCATCTCATGGGCCATCAGGCTGTTGTTCTGTGCAGTTTGCTGGCCGGACACATCAGGTATAGGCTTCATCCTGGGGGAAGAAAAAGAGTAAAAGAAAGAAAAAAGAAAAAAAAAAGGAAAGAAAAAAGAAAGAAAAAAAAAAAGGAAAGAAAAAAGAAAGAAAAGAGAAAGAAAAAGGAAAGAAAAATGAGATGGGGAAGGGGAGACATATTTGCATACTGACATGGAGAAATAAACTTGGCTTTTCTCTGTGTCACGGACTCTGCTCAAATCCCAGAACTGCCCCCTTACAGGGGGATTTCTCCCAGTCCCAGCATTAGTGCCGAGCCCTGTCCCTGCGCTGCTCAGCAGGAAAGGTCAGTCGAGTCACTAATCCCAGGGCAAACAGTGGCAAAATGTGTCTGGGGCAGCGAGTGCAGCTTATCTGTGTTTGTGAGGAGGTGTCACCTTGCCAGTGCGGGTGTGTATCAACAGTGAATACTGGATATATTCAGTGTTTTTCACTCCTTTCTCTTCCTTGTTCACAAATGCATTTGCTAAAGCACAGGGCAAATGTTTCCCTCTGCAAAATTAGCCACGTAAGAGAGGCCAAAGACTTACAGAGCCTTTCCCCGTGTGCCAGCCCCCAGCAAGGGATCTTCTGCACCCACAAGCCCAGGCTGCTGTCTGTTCACACCAGGATGGTCCCAGGCCTGCCCTGGGAATGACTCTTCCCCATATGAGGGGAGCCCACTCCTCCTTGTAGGCTGCAGAAGAATAGAAGCTGAACCTCTGGGCACTGTGCAGAAAGCTGATACATCCTGTTAGATGGATCCAAGCAGAAATGATGGACGCAGGAGACCCATCCAGAGAAGGGAGGCTGGATTAAACATGTCACTTTGGCTGCAGCCCTGGCCCCTGGTATCCCACAACCCAAGGTCGTTCATTTTGGCCCAAGGAAAGGGCAGAGCCCTGTGCTGTGCAGGGATGCCAGGAGGAAGCTGGCAGCTGGAGACGTGGCTGCTCATCTGTACCTTCTCCATTCATAGTATTTTTCCTGTTAGGGTGTGTACTGGCCAAGGAATGGCTCTGCACCTTGCTGTCCTCAGGTCAGGGCTGTGTGCAGGTCTTCTGTGCACCCTGGGATGTTCTGGTGTGACCTGGCACAGCGCCTGCCTCCCATCAGGATGGCTTCAGTGGCAGAGATTTGCTGGACTGAGACAAGAATTGTTCTGTCCTCTGGTCACCCCTTTCCTGTCCCCAGCAGTGTTCCCACTGCCTGGTGCCCTCTGTGTCCCCGGACAGAGCACAGGTAGGAGACTCAAACCCCAAAGTCATGGCCCCACAGGGTTCTGCTTCTCCCTTCTGCCCTCGAGAGCAAGTCAGCAAGGTCTGCAGGACAGGCTGGTCCTGGGAGGCCACCTGGGACAAAAGTGACAAGCCAGGGCAGTCAGTGAGCACTGAATGGTGAAGGTTTGGGGTAACACTGCTCAGATGACCTGGGGCTGTCAGGTCCCCACAGGATACCCCACCACGTGTGTCGGGGGGGTCACTCTGCAGGGACTTGGGGCTGGACTAGCTCACATAAGCAGAAGCACTGGGGTCTCCACCGAAGGTAAGCTTTGGGTAGGTTTGAAATGTTTCCTTTAGTCAATCAGGAGTAAATTTGTCTGAATTTCAACGATCAGATGTTGGAATGACCACAGGTTCTTTTAAAAATCCAATTTTTATGTCCTTTTGGCAGCTAAGAAGGGCTTGAAAGCCTGAAAAACTCATCAAAAAATCAAGTGTGAAATGAAAGTTGTTGGATCCCTGCCTTATCAGGAACAATCTCAGCTGACTGCTGGCTTTCAGCCTGGGTACGGGTAACACCTCATGGGTGTGGGAAGGATAGTGTGGACTGAAAATAAAATCCATTATGAGAATGCATTCGACAGACTACAAAATAAATGGAGATGGAACAGCCACGAGGAAGGATAAGGACAAAGACCTGGAATTGCTGAGATACATCTAGAGCAAATGTACAGGCTGAAGATGTCACAGGCCCTTCACTGGATTGAAAGGATCAGGTTGTCTCCTGCAGTCTGCAGGGATTAACCCAGCTCCAAGGAATTCACTAATTGTTTTGTTAATATCTAGAAAGATAGTGGGAGACGCTTTCCCAGCAAGCTGAGATAACACACAAGTGTCTGCTCCACCCCCAAGAGAAAGGAGGGTGTTAAACTGCAAACAGGAAAAACAAAGTTTAACTGATTGCTTAGAAACTTCAAAGTTAAACAGCTCCAATAACCTGAAACCAAGGGCCTGGACGGGGGTGCTCTCATGTGATGATGATATTTTTAATAAATCTAGGAATGCCATGAAATATTTACAAGGCTGAGAGAAAACAAATGCTGTGGCAGCCTCCACATAAGAGCAGCGGGGAGGCACGAGGTAATTAGGGAGCTGTTACCCTGCCATCAACACCTCGGAAGCTCAAGGAATGGCTGGCACATACTCAGATGCTGTGGAGATGGTCACATTCCATTGTTAAAAGCAGCTGGTAAGTGAGAGTTTCCAAAGAATGCAGGAAGGTCTAGAAAATCTGCCTCGTGGTGAAAAAGGTGAGATGGTCAGCGTGTTTAATTTATCTGTGAACAGGCTGAAGGGTGACTCGAGGGTGCTGGGAAGTGAGAGAAACCGAGATCTGCCTGGAAAAACTCAAAGTGGAAATAAGTTGCAATTAAGAGTGCAAGTAAGGAACCTTTGCTCAGGCAGGAGCACTTGATTTTGGCATGGGATACATTTTCCAGCAGATAATATCTGTATACAAGGATTGCAGGGCTTGGAAAAGCGTTTCTGATGCATTTGGCTCAAGGGAAAGAAGTGGAGGAATTCGTGAGCTGATATTCAGGCAGTCACACAAGGAATTGGAGTCATCTCTGCTGGTCTTACTATCTATGAAGGTCTTCCAGAAATGTCCTCCAGTGAGACATTCAGCAGATCTTCAGCAGATTCATTGCAATATTTGGGAAGTTAATATTTGTCCTCCATATCTTCATAAAGCACTATCTATAAAAATAAAGATAATTCAATCTTTCTTAAAGAATTACTTCATCTCTCTAAACGTTACAGAATGCAGAGAAAAGAAACTGCCTGAAATTAGCTGATTACACAACATATTTCAAAAGAAAAGTAAATCATTTAAGCTGACCAGAAACCAGAGAAATTTCCTAAATCAGGCAGAAACCACTAACTATGAACGTAAAAATGAATCCTGCTGAAATTGCAGTGTTTTTTGGAGCACGTTTAGCCGGTTTGGCTGTGGTGTCCACAGTGGCACCAGCTGGCTGCAGGGGGCTGCTGGTGCTGTGAGGGTTGGCCTTGGCTCCAGGTTGTGTTTTTATGGCCTCTTAGCACACGAAACTGCTGATTGCTCTGGTTTAGGTAAGCTGGGAAACACGGATTCACAAAGCCCCGCATTTCTTGCTGGAAATGTCTTAGTCTGGGGACAACTTTGTAATTCACACCTGGACCTGGGGCTTCCAGAGCTGCAGGCACAGTGAGAGCAGCGCCTGGGCAGCTCTGGCCACACTGCAGCCACCTGGGTCACCTCTGACTGGGGGCACTGGGATTCCCCCGGGTACTGGGAAACAGCTTAGGCAGCTGTTGTTCTTAGCCGTGATGCTGACTGACAGCTGTCTATCTCAGAGCCCTGGGAACATCTGGAACATTCCCTGTTCAAAGGAAACGTAGAAAGTTTCAGCCCGTTTCAGGCTGAAACCAAATTTCAACTACCCCAAGTATTCATTTTCTTGGAAATCACACTTTCCAACCAAGTTTCAATTCCTTTTCTTAGGAGATGTCTAAAACTTTGTCTCATGGGGATCAGCAAACAGGATTCTCCCTGTGGCTGGAGCCAACCACAGATGGACCTGGCTGTGCTGAACAGGGGCCATTGGGATCCCTGAGCAGGTGGAATATAGAGATGTGCCCAGGCTCTTACAAACAAGAAACAAAATATTTGCATAAAATCCACTTCCCCTCCACCTGTGTTATTGCTTCCCTGGATGATGAAACACTGGCCTATTTCCATAACAATCAAAATGCCTGAAGAAATGGCCCAGAAGTGCTCAGGACTCGAGCACTTGTGACAGCACTGATAGGATCAGGAGTGCAGGGAAACCCTTGAGGCTCTGAGAAGAGAAGAAATGGAGCTTTGCTATGTGTATTTATTTCTGCTACTCCTAATACCTTTGCTGCGTTTCTCCACCATGAGGACAAAGCTGTTAATGGTATTAAATCTTAAAAATTTAATCTTAAAATCTTAAAAAAAGAAGTCTTGAATGCTACTCATTACATGCTCCTATGCAAAAAAGATTGCAAAATCGGGGGGCATTTGAACTGCATGAACTCCCTCTGATGTTATTAAAGCTCCAGGCTAAAATTATTTTCAAGATCACATGAGAAATACATAACAAGAGAAGACGAGCTCAGGTTAAATTCATTTTTGCTGGGGGTACACTGAAGAGTAACTGCAGAGTAGCTGCTGCAATCCATGATTTTTGGAATAGTTTTTTTAGTTTGGAATAGTTTATTTTCTATTGTACCATTTGATTAGCTAGCCTATCAGATGTGCAGGCACACTCAGTTGTGAGCCCCAGGAGTGGGCTCCAGCGCTGCCCTCGCTGCCTCTGCCTGCCCTGCTGTGTTTGCCAGCAGTACATTCCTCTGCCTGGGCTGCAGCTGGTTCCCAAGTGGCTTTGAAATTTTCTCTTCTTGTTTCTTGTGTCCCTTCCCCAGCCCTGCAGCTGGACACTCTCGGGCGCTACGTCAGGGAAAAAGAGTGCCAAATTAGCATTTTCAGAAGTGCAAAATAATGTCAGTGAGAGCATAGTTGCGTTCAAGGGAAAAAACTGAACCACAGGAGCAACAAGACATGACAGAACATGGTTTCAGTTCAGCTGTCTGCGCAACGTGAACTTCCACTTTCCAAGAAGCAGGAAAATGACCCTGTGTTGCCTCTCTACAAGCACATTACGTCGATGTTTCACCTCCTGAAGACCCTGTTTCCCTGCAGCTGAGCTGTCCCTGTTTCAAAACTGTGAGAAATGAAGTACAAGAGGGTCCGTAGGAAAGAAAGCAACGCTTTGCTGTAGCTGCTGCACAGATGTGCCTGGCCAGCCTCGTAGGTGCCTACAAAATATGAATTAAATGCATTTACTGCCAGTCCTGCAGCTGAGCAGAGGAGCTGGCAAACAGGCCCGTGGTGCCCTGCTCTGCTCGTGCTAATGCCAGCAGGCTCCTCGGAAAGCTCTGCCCCATGGCACACCCCGGGGTGCTGTGGGGGAGCAGAGGAGGCATTGGCATCTCTCAGCCACCAGTGCATCCCCCTGGCAGGGCTCTCACTGCTCGGGCACAGCTGAGGGCTCTGCCCCCTCACCTGCACTGAGGGGCACTGAGCAGCGTGGCCCTCACCCGCACGGCACGCAAACATTGCACCTGGAGCAGCTCTGCAGAGCGGGGCTGTGCAGCAACGCAGGTGAGGGGGAAGGCTCCTCCCTGGGGCAGGGGGCATCCAGGCAGTGAGCAAGTCAGTTGTGCTGTCCTTTGCCAGGCACTTTCCCACGGCAGCACTGCTCCTCCATTCCGTGGCAGGGTAGGCTCACCCCTGCTGCAGCCCAGGGGTGTGTACAGGGAACAGGATGCTCCCTGTGTGGCAGGCGGCAGAAACACCTCAAACACCAGGTCTGGTCACCCTGAAGACTTGAAGCCAGCACCCATCTCACCTGATCCTAGCCTCTTGAGCAGGAGCCAGCTCTAAGCCTGTCATCTCGGCTTTCTCCTAGACCAGCACCATCTGAAAGCAATTTGCCCATCCTGTAAGAGGAGCTCTGAAGAGCCATGGGGTTGGGTGTGATCCAGAGTCGTGTTTTCTTCACTACTGTGCCAACCCTGTCCTTGGCTGCAAAACTCTGAATGCATCTCTTGCCTTTCCCAGCACGCAGTGTTGTCAGATGTAAGCATGGCCAATGTTTAAACTCCTTAGGGACATGTGAACGTGGATCACAGGGCTGGTTATGCTGGATGGGACCACGTGAGGCTTTCATGAAAGGCAGGAGGACTATAGCAAAGCTTCTGGGCACCTCTGGCTTTCCAAGGTTTGGATCTTCAGATACCGAGCGTGCCTGGGGCTACCAGAGCAAGATAATGGGTGGGAACAAGAAGTGATAGTGAAGCTTCTGAAATCCTTAAATATCACAGTCAAAACAAGTTAGGTGTGAGCTAGAGAGGAGTTTTACCAGCGTATCCAAGCCTCGAACACTGTCAGTGAAAAGACAGCTTATGCCCTGTTGTGTGTCACGATTTTATGATTATCAAACTTTCACTGCTCACCCTGGTCCTTTGGGATTAAGGGTGGGTGGAAGAGACAATGCTTAGCTCAGTGCCTTGTGAATTGAGTGGAAGGAAAAATAAATAGAGAACCAAAAGCAACTGCTTTTGAATGGACAATCTCATGGGCACAGCTTCAGCTCATAGCTCCAATCTCTGGAGAGAGACCACTGGTCTGCAAACTGGGAATGCCACGGCTGGGAAGGATCATAGGCACAGATTTCCTAAGGAGAAAGTCACTGGAGTAGATAAGGAGGCACCCTCAGCACATTCCCTGCAACCCAGGTAGGACACGTTCATCTGCATTTTCCTGCGGGAAAACAAATGCATTTGGCAAAACTTGGGTGTATTTTGCATATGGCAATGCGGGTTTATGCAACCAAGCCCCACTCCAGAGCTCTTCAGTAGAAGATTTCTGAATAAATACATCAGGACTAATGTTTATTTATCAGAGACAATCCTCCTGTGAGATAGGCACATCGCATCTAACGCTGGCCCCTCGTACCGACCCTCCTCTGGTCCTTGTAGCTCCAGGCACAAGGCAGGGCCGTCAGACAGCCCTGACTGTGTGGGTATCCTCAAGGCAGCTCAGCCTCCCTTGCCCCATCCCTTTCCTTCCTTCTAACTAATCAATTTAGGAAATTTAAGGTATTTACAGCTTGGGATCTCTTGTTTGTGGCAATGCAAATGAACCGCTGTCGGAGCTTGTCAGGCGCTGGAATACACAAAGCCTTTGTGATGTGCTGATTGCTCACACCAGGCTCACCCTCCTGCCAGGCGGCTGATTGAGTTGCCACCTTCCCAACTACTCTTTTCCCAGGCAGCTGGAGGGTGTGGTGCTACCAACATTTTTGTAGTGGCAAAGCCAGTTTGAGAAATTCCTGCCCCCACCCCTCCAGTTGTGTCGATACAGCTGGCTGGGGAGCTGTGTGGCAACTGGGAGGGCTCCCATGGGCACACACAGGGAATAATCGTGAGGAAGTGTTTGTGTACACCTGGCTGCTGTGCGGTATAGATGCATGGGAAGAATTCCCTGGTGCCATGAAAATAATTGGTCCAGAGCTGGTCAGAGAAATGTAGGAAATTAGAAGGATAAAATCGCCATCCCGGGGAACAGCAGTGGCTTTATGAGCAGACAAGATGGCCTGGTGAAACCACGGACCAGAACAATAGCTGAGTCATGTAGACTTCGTAAAAATTGTGTTTTTAATAAATGCTGTCTGCGAGAAGCAGTGCTGCAAGAAAACCACACTGAATTAGGTTGGGTTACTCATACCTGAGACTCTGGGATTGTCGCTCTGTGCTGAATTCCACAGTTTTATACCAGAATTCATGAGATGCAGCAGATTAAACAGTTATTGGGACTGATATCAAAACTGATCTCTGCTTTTTGCTGGCAAAGGTCAGGTATATCCTGATGGAGAACTGGGAAAGGGGCTCGAAATCAAGATGCAACCAAAGAGTTCAGCATCACATGCATGTGTCAAAAGGAGAAGCAGCTGGGATCTGCACAGAGCAATGGGTTCAAAAGCTAATTGGTTTCTCCAGGGACCAAGAAAATGGTGCCAGGAGTTTTGAAATTAGCAGTGAAGATAAAAAGAGAAAGATGAGTGAATACAAGAGAATCCTGCAAGCATGAAATGAGCCTCTTTAAATGGGTTTTGACACAGAAACAGGGGGAAAGTGAGTGTAACCAACAGGTTTGTCAACGAGCTTTGGACTCAACTGCCCACTGGCTGGTTAATGCTCGGCAGAAATGAGCACTTGGGCAGCAATGAATCCTGTTTGATTTCGGGGAAGGCGGTGATTCACGTTCCTTGCACTTTGTTTCTGGTGGATATTGCCACTCTGGGTTGCAGATGTAGACAAAAAGGAGGATGCGCAGGGATGTGCTTCCACGACACAGCCCCAGAGCAGGGACCAGCAGCTGTTTCTTGTTGGCTGCAGCTCAAAAAGCCAAAAATCTGCCAAGCCAGCTCTAGTTCAGCTCTGGGGATGCCCCCCATTCATAAGGAATGCTGGTTTATCACAAACTCAACCCACATGAAACCATAAAAAATTTTATCTCTGAGATGGATCTGAACAAGTTGCTCTCGGTTTTGCACCAGACCCAGGGCGAGGACTTCCTAAGTGAACACTCAGGTCATTGAGTTCTTCTGCCCTGCTGTCTGTAGGGCACAGCTTACCCTTCTGATTGTTCCAGCATGCACTGGTAGCTTTGTACCTACCTCAAACCATCAGGTTTTGCACCTGAAAATTAATTTGAATGCACATTTTGTTTCAACCCTTGATAGGAACTGAATGTTTTGCAGCTCAGGTCTTTGAGGCAGAAAGATAATAACAATTTTTGGATTGGATTTTTAGTTGAAATTAAAAGTATTTTAGTTCCTTGTCTTCCAGAATTTCCTGCCAGTGACAAATCTGGTCCACGTACAGTTATAGAAACCAAGTTAGGCTGCAAAACACAGACAGGCCTGGCAATCACCGGGCCCAACAGAAACATCTCCCAAACAGCCCCCTCTAAACAGTGACATTTGCTACCAGATTTATTTCCCATTAGCTGGCTCTGCTGATGGGCTATCATCTCCACTGATTTTTTTTTATTTTTATTTTTTTTTCCCATTAAAACCTCAAGTGCACAATCCTGCCTGTGGGAAGCACGCACAGCCTGGCTGTTCCCAGGGCATGGTCCTTGCTGCACCCCTGCCTCGCTGGGCTGGGCAGGCCAGGCCTCCATCCTGCCTCACCTCCAGGTCCTCCTCCCCTCCTGGCTGCTGTGACGGGGGCCCTGGAGAGCCCAGCCCAACCCTCACAGTGGGAGATGAAGAGAGGGAGTCAAATCATGGCTGAAAGTCCTGCTGCCCTCCCCACGCTGCCCTGCCTGCCACAGAGCCTGCAAGGGCTGCCAGGCCTGTGCGACTGACAGCAGGAAGGTGTCACTGGGAGTTCCTGTGTAATCCAGACCGCCACCAGGAGCTCCCAGCTAATCCAGACAGCCACCAGGAGCTCCTGTCCAACCCAGCCAGCCACCTCAGAGAGCTGCCTGCTGTTCTCACAGCTCTCCTGCACGCAAACTTCCCCAGCGCGTGCTCGGCGGCGCGGGTTGGTTTAACCCGTTTAACGAAACCGCCCAGCGCGTCAGTGTTGGAACATGCAGGTGCACCAGGCTGGTGGCTCCAGCCATTCCCATCAGCTAACGAGCCCTAATGGGCTGCTGGGTGCAGCCAGAGCGCAGCAGGGCCCAGCCAGGCCCTGGAATCTGGCACGGGCAGCGCTGCAGCTCTGCAGGCCTGGGCACACCGAGAGGGCGCGTGGGAGATCAGTTTTCTTAGTGTCCTTCTTAGCATGTTTCCTTAGTCCTTCTTAGCGTGGAAATAGGAATGGGAAAGCACAAATGGGGTTTGATTGGCAGCCTGGAACTAGCCAAAACCATCAGTGTAATGCTGCTGAAGAAATCAAAACTCTGGAGGAATTGTTGTTTTGGACTGTGTTTGCACGTCTCGCAAGATTTGAATGTGAGTAACCCTAGGAATGTGTTTTTCCATCCATTAGATGTGCTTTGCTACCCTGCTCTTGATGTTGGTATCTCTTGGAGCCAGGCTGAGCAGACGTGCCTGCACTTGTTTCACCAGGATCCTTCTGGGCCGTTGGCTGAGCTGAGCTCTCACGAGGCAGGGATCCCTGCCAGGTTTTCGCCTGAGAAGACACCTTGCCCACCTTCAGCAAAGCTGAGCAGAACGCTGGTTTGCAATGTGGAAGAGCTGCCAAGGATGAGTTATATCTCCTGCCCCGGAGGGAGCGGGAAGAGATGAGGCAGGGAACAGCTATCCAAACAAGTTTGTACACACATGAATTTGTAATGTGCTGCCTAGAAGAGACTTTGTAGCTATGGTGTGGAAGAGCCTGGAGAGTCTTGTGAGGATCACAGCCCTGCCCTCCGGGGAGGATGGGGCAGGCAAGCACAACGCTCTCCACTGGCATTTGGCTACCCCAACCCAACCCCTGCAGATGGGTTTGGGAGCAGCACAGCCACGCAGTGCTGTGAGGACACAGAACAGCTCCAACTCGGTGAGTTGGTGTCTCCTGTATCTACCTGGCCTTGCAGGAAATTCATAATGAAGTGCCAATAAAGCTGCCAGATGTCAGTGACTGCACATGGAGGCTGTTTTGGATGCATCGAGCAAGGCAGGGGCTGATTTCAGATTGCAAACATCTTATGGTTCCATATCTGAAGAGCAAACCACACTCTTTTGCCAAGAGAGAGACAGCAGGTTTTACCAGCACTGAGAATAAAGAAAATGTCAGTAATGACCATGGTTAGGCCCCAGGGAAATGCTGCTTTCAGATATGCTGCTGGCTTCTGGATCATTCTGGGAAAACTTAGGGGAGTGCTAGACACCTCACCAGAAATCAGAGTTCATCTCAGGGATGACTTCTCTGAAGCATCTCCCTCTCCCTGACCAAGCCGCACTACTTCAACTACAGCTGTGAGCAGAGACCACCTCTAAAGGTATGCTGGGGAATAATCAGGTACAAAAGCAAATCCCAGCATTGAAAAATCTCCCTGGAGGAGGGAGACACAGAGGATCATTGACAGCGTTCACCTTCCACAGCAGTTAAACTCACATTTGGCATGACCCTGCAGATCAGAGTGGACAATCAGCCTTGCTGGGCATCCCGACACCACCTCCTTCCACTGCCCTCACTCAGAGGCAGCCTTGTTCTGTACCCTGACAGGGAAACACCTGCACATGGCACTCCAAGGGCAAGCTTGCTTCTCACCTCCAATGCCTCCCAGACAAAATGGGTTTATTTGTGGTCATGAGTTGTGTCTCCATCACCTGCTCTGCTCCAGAATTGTCCTGGTCCACACCCTCCAGCAACACCCTTCCTCAGGACCTTTGGTCTTTCCAGCTGGCTTGCTGGCTGATGAGAATCTCACCAGCTCCCAGCTCTCCCAGCCTTATGCCATAAACTGCTCCTGGGAACCCCCAGCCTTTTACTGACGTTTAAAATGGGACACAAATGCATTCAAGCTAAGTTACGAGTTTACTGTGTCATCAGAAACAACTGGTGAAAGAAAACATAGGCTTTGAAGGTCCCTGCCACAAGATCAGCTCCTGTCTCCTAGATGCCACCCTCTGCCAAAGCTGTCCAGGGCAGTAATGCAGGGGTTGCCCAGTCTGACCATGATGCTCCCTCCACTGGGAACTGAGTCTTGCTCTGCCTGGAAACAAATCTGCAAAAAAACCCTTGACCACTGGACCAGTCCCTGGCCTGATCCCACAGGAGCCAGGGGACCTGCACACACCCAGCCAGTGGCCAGGGAGACATGGGCATCCTGATGTGCCACAGCCTCAGCCACAACTTCTCCCTGCCTTTTCTTCAAGTTAGGAACTCTTGCTGTGTGTTGTGTGATTTCTGAGCTCTCTTCCCATTCCCTTCCCCTACAGCAACCAAGAGCCTCCTCCTTTTCTTCCTGACAGTCTGGGACACCTCAGTTTCCTCTCCCCTCATTTTGAGAGCACCACATGATAGAACCAAATACAAGCATTTCCAATACACTTCCCTGCTTTGTTGCCCATCCAGACACCACCTTGTGGATTTTCCAAGCTTTATCAGCACTCTCTATATAAAACAATTTGAGAAACGGTGACTGTGCACCCACTGTGTGCTGTCACATGCTGCTAGCTCAATTCACCTCTGGAGAAGAAAACTGGTATCAGAGATCATGGAATCATAGAACATCCTGAGCAGGAAGGGACCCACAAGGAACACAGAATTTCTGGCCCTGCACAGACCCCCCAACAATCCCACCCCGGGCATCCCTGGCAGCGCTGTCCAAACGCTCCTGGAGCTCTGGCAGCCTCGGGGCCGTGCCCATTCCCTGGGGAGCCTGGGCAGTGCCCAGCACCCTCTGGGGGAAGAACCTTCAGTCTAAACCCCTCACGATGAGGCAGGTAAGCATCCCATGCCTCCCTGTTTCCAGAAGAGTGGGAGAGCCCAGGTACCATCCCGGGCTTCCCTGCCAGCACCTAAGCCCAGTCCCATCCCACAGCCTGGATCTGTGTGGACTCCTTTGCTGTGCTCTCCAGGGCAGGAACGTCTGCTGCTCCTGTGACCACAATGTCTGAGCACAGCAGGAACCTGTGCTGCCCCAGGATTTGGCTAATAGCAGTGACAGGAGGGGAGGAGGCCATGAAGGCACCCCAATAAAGGGGAAATGGGTGCAGCCATCCCTTTAGCTGACCCAGCTCTGTTTGCAGCCCAGCAAGACTGCAGCCCAGGAGGAATGAGCATGACTGGAAGCTCAGTGCTGCTCCCGTGGGACTGGCTTCAGCACAAATGGCTGCTGCCAGATGAATTTTGCTTAGGAGTGTGATCTGCTTGAGCCGCCCCGTCCAGGGGCATTTGTTCTGCTGACGCGTAGCCCTGGCAGGGGGATGCTCATGAGCGGCTTCTGGCACAACAAAATGCTCCCACTCTTCCCACACTGGTGCAGAGCAGAGTAAATCCTCTTTGATCAATGCAAAATCCAGTGTAAAACAGGAGTATCCAGCCCAAGCCATTTAATTCTCCAAGATATAAGCAGGCTCGTAATCTTCATCAGCGTTGCTTCCTGCTTGAAATGCTTTTCATTAGCTGCTCATTCAGTGAACACAACCACTTCTGCTGCCTCAGCAAAACACATGCCACACTTCTTGCTCAGCAGCAGAAGGCAAACATTTTATTGCATTTTAATCACTGGCAGTTTCAGCAGTTGCTTCCTGCTCTCTGTGTTTCTTCCACCCATCCTACTGAGAAGCCTCTATAAACTTTGATTGCTTGGCCAAAGCAATCCAGGACCGTCTCAGCCTCCAATTCCTGGGGGAGCTGAAGGTTGAAAACTTGATAATCTCAGTGGCCTTTTGATCCTGTTGTGGAAGAAGTGACACAGGCTGAGCACAGCTGATCGGCTGCAGAGCTTGGCTGCCCTGCCAAGTCCTCTGCTATGTCACCAGTCTTGCTGGAAAATTTCGTGTAAAATTTTTGTTCTGAAAATCATGATTTCGTGGAGCTGAAATGTTCCAGGGGAACATTTCAATGACCGAGGCAAAAAAAAGAAGATGGTTTGAACTGCAAAATGAGAAAGGCCACTGATGGTGTGCCTTCTCCCACCCCAGCCACTGAGGAAGCAGAAATGCTCCGTGACAGCAGTGCAGCCCATGGTCAGTGGGCTAGGGCTCACAGCCCACTGTCAGAGCATGGTTCAGGCTTACTCTGACCCTGCAGTTTCAGGCCAAGAAGTGTTGAGTGACCAGAGAAAGGCTGATGGACCTTCACTGATTTGGTCCAGCCCAGTGACTGGGATCTGCCAGCTGCTCAGTGTCTCCGACAGCTCTGAGGGTGATGCCCAAGGCCAGGCTCTCTGAAGTGGTCGCCTGCAGATCACTCCTTTCCCCCGGGCAGACCCTGCCCTGCAGCGTGTCACCCGCTGCTCCTCTCCCAGGATCAGCCTTCCTGTGCCTCTGAGTCACACCAAGTGTTTCAAAGAAAATTTTGGTGCCTCATTTCTTCGTTTTCCTGTATCTGGGGATTTTCCAGCCTCTGATCCACACCCTTCACGCTGTTGCAGTGCAACTTGTTCTCCTCACTAATTCTCCTTGCTTGGCCCTGATCCATAATGTGCCTGTAATTTGCTCACAGCCCCCACATTAAGGGCAAAGCCTCTTCCTGTTCTGCTGCTGCACCAGCGGCAAGGTGGGCAGGAGATGGGCCAGGGAGTGTGTGTTAGAGCCCCCCACCAGCTGCTGATGAGCACCGAACAGGCTGGGTGAGGGCTGACAGAACCCGTCACTGCCCCAGGATGGGACCCAGGACTGCCTGGGGCAAGGCCAGTGGGGCCACCAGCATCCCACCAGCAGCATCAGCCTTTTTCCTGCGTGGGCACCCCACTTAGTTTCAGCAAAAAAATCCCATTGACCCCCATTTACCCCGTGAAAACGAATGACAGGATGAGGCGCAGGTTGTGGCCATCGGCTGTGCCTCACCCTGTGCAGTTCCCTACAGAAGAGGGTAAATTCGGCACAGAAACCCCAGGGGAGGGAGAACAAAGGCGGGTCCCTTCCCCTCCCTCGGCGTTATCCGGGGTCCATCACTGGCTCGGGTAACTCGATCCTCCCGGCCCTGCACAGCCGAGCTCCAGCGATTCTGTTCCAGGCCAACACTGAGTTAATTCCTCTGGAGCCTCACGGGACTCCCCGAGCTTTTTTTTCCCCCTCCTGAAAGGAGGGGATTTTGCTGACTCTGCAAAATAATCCAGCATGGAGAGGGGGGCACTCACGGACCCCCTGACCTCCAGGTTTTCTCCTCCAGCCCTGACTCCCCTGACTCGTGAGGTCTCAGTTACCCCGGGACAGTCACTTTTGCTGAAATTGTGCAAATGCAGTATTTTCTCCCCTGCACAAATTTTGCCACATCCTCCTCCTCCCCCACTGCACCCTCAAGGTCGCACCGGGACTGATTTGATGAAAGAGAACAGGGAGGGAGAAAAGCCCAGCGAGATGAAAACTGATCCCTGCTCCAGCTCCAGCCTGTTCCCTCGGCCCCGCTTGGCTCCCTTCCCGCCGCCCCAGGACCTTCACACCTTGCACCCGGGACACACTTTTGAGGTGGTTATGAAAGGAATTGTACGTTCAGGTATTCTAAGAACTGGCTGAGCCTTTTGTCTGGAGAGCGGGTGGGAAAGCTCCTTAAGCGAAGGATTGTGTAACCCTGGCATGCTGCAGTGCTCCCGCTGGCAGGTGATGAGAAACTGGGCAGAAAACAGCCTTTGAAATGCCCAGATGGACACAGAAGGGCTTCACTGAAGCCCTGACTCCCCCTCACCCCACTCATAACCTGACGGCTGCTTCTCCACCCAGGAGGAGATACCCAGGGATTCACCAGCAGCCAGAGTCCTGCATCTGTAGCAGGAATTTAAATGACTGGCACTGCTCCTGGCCCTGAGGCCACTGACACTGAACACTATTAAACTTTCTTATCCCCCAAGCTGGGATGGATGCAATCGTATCAAGGCACCCTTAAACTTTTTTCAGGAATTGTTTCTAAAACTCAAAATCACGTGCCTGAGACCTGCAATCACAGCGAGACCTGGGAATGTTCTCGATGGCCACAGAGACCTTCCAGCCCAGGTCCCTGTGGCACAACCCTCTGCCATCCCCAGGCTGGGGAGGGCTGGAGCAGGGTGTGCAGGAGAGGCAGCCCCAGCGGGAAGCAGTGACTGGCACATCCTTCCCCGAATGGCACGGGGCAGCTGGGTGCAGCTTGTGCCAGTTTGCCCAGTCCTGGAGCTCCCACTGTCCTGAGCTGACGGGTGCTGGGCGTTCCCAGCCCACCGGCGGAGACCTGCAGCTTCCACTGCACAGCCCTTACCTGCAGCACCCTGCTGACACCCCAGCCTCCTCAGGGACACACAGCTGCTCTCCCACACCCATCTGCAGTCCAGATTTGGCTTTTTGGTTCACCCCTGCCTGGCCACGTGCACCAGTGCTAGTGCCGTGACAGTGTGATGGGAATAAACGCACAGGAGAAAACACCGGTTTTGCTGAAATTCCATGGGTGAGCAAGCTGAAGACAGCTTGCACTGGGACATGTGCTAAAAAGGAGCTGAGAGCAGGGGCCTGGGCTGTCCCCTAAACCAGGGTTTGGACAGCAAACTGCTTCCCATCACTGCTCCTCACCCCAGGCCAGCGTGGGCAGGGGCAGACGGGCCCCACGGCTCTGCCTGCTCTGGAGGCAGGAGCAGCATAGGGGAATGGATGATGTGAGGAAACCTTCAGCCTGAAAGTCACTGGCAAGGCTGCACATGCCCCTGAAAATCCTTGCTGCTGTTTGAAGCTCTCCTCAGCACTAGTGGGATTTTCCTGCCTTGTTTCCTAAAATCCCCACCGTGGTTTTCAGTGCTAACAAGGTGGAAAGGCAGTTTCTGTGGTAAATACAGGACGGTGGGACTTAGGAAGCTTTGGGAACTCCAGTTTCACTGCTCTTCCTCTTGCTAATGGCAATGGCATTATGGTCTCCAGCAAGGTCATTTGAAGGTTATTTCCTGTCCCGCTGTAAACCTGAGGAGCTCTTGGCTTGCCAGTGACTGCACTGCACAAAGGGGCTGGCGTGCCCAGCTCCCACCCCTGCATGAAACAGCCCCAGAGGGAGCTCTGCCCTTCCAGACGTGCTGCTTCCTAAGGCAAAGCATCTGAGAAGAGAGTCTTTGAAGACAGAACTCTCTCTTCCCAAAGATAACTTTCCCTGATGCCTGTGTCCATGCAGGACGGCCAAGCTCCCCAGAGGCAAACCAGGGGTCTTTGGAAGTTCAGAGCAGGTCCCTTAGTTCATCTCCCACCTCTCCCTGAAAGTCTAGGTAGGGGTTAACCCACGTTTATCTCTTTATCAGCCTGGGCAGGAGCATCCACAACCTGAGTTTCTCCAGCAGGTCTCCAGGCTCCCCTTTTCTCAGGAGTGCACTGAGCAGCTCTCTCCTTCTCCCTTGTTTTTACCACTTGCATCCATGTTTTCCAGTGTACCAAACAACAAGTGTTCTGCACCGGGGCCGCATTCCTGGGCCTGGCTGCTCAGATGAGCCACCCGACACGCTGGGAGGGTGCCAAAGTGCTTTCTGCAGAACTGCTGGGCTGTTTTTCAGCAAATGTCCTGTCAGTAGCTGGATTGTTTGAAAATCCAGGGAAATCAAGTGCAAACTGCGGATTGGCCAGGCGAGTTCCCAAGAAACAATTTTATCAAAACTTTTGGCAGAGCAAGAGCCTGATTTGACAGAGCCTTTTCAGGGGTGGGCATGGAGAGCAGGGATTCAAGCAGCACCTTTGTTTGAGCAGAGTTGGAAGCTTGGCTTCCCTCCTCGCTTCCAGCGTGTGCCCCAGGCTGCAGGAACAACCATCTTCACCAGGAGTGTGTAATTAAATTTCCACTGGGCCAGGAGAAGGCTGGTGTGCACGGTGCAGAAGAGACACATTCGGATACCTGAGCTGCATCTTTCCAGGGTAACATATGAACCACAGGTCTGTCTTCAGTGATGTGGTCCCAAATCACATCTTCTCAAGCATGATTTGAGTGGCTGCAGGTTTCATGCTGCTCATAAACCAAATACTGGGGAAGCTCTGTGGTTGTTTGTTTTTTTTTTTTTCCTTTTCACAAACCAAGCTTCCATTTCCCATAAGCAGGGAGCACAGTTTTAAGCCTCCTGAGAATATCTTTGCATTTCTGGTTTGGGTTTTCAGTGAGACATCATCAAATACCAGGTGGAACAACACACTCCAGAGTGGCCATCACACTCCACCCTAAGAGAGAGACCTCTAGTTCAAGCAGCAGGATCTCGTCCTGCACAGGACCACTCTAAGAATTATACCAGGCACATTGTGTGATTTTTGGGGTGTCCTGTGCGGGCGGGCTGGGAGTTTGACTTCAATACTCCTTGTGGGTCCCTCCCAACCCAGGGCATTCTGTGGTTCTGTGATCAGCAGCTGTGTTTGCAGTGCGGGGCATCACAACAGCCGGCATCGGAAAAACCACGCTGCTCCCTGGCTGTTTGATATGCTATTGTTAGCAGCAGTAATCCTGTGGTACAGGAGCTGTGAGGGATTAGGAAGGAAGAGCATTCTCCCTGTGTTGTGGGGATTGCACAGTAAATTTCCACAGGCTGGTGTGCACTGAGGTTAGGGTTTCTCAGCTACAGCACTCCTGGAATTGCTGCTACAGTTGCGGGCTCTTTAAACAACACAAGAGTCAAGAAAAAAGTTGGACCACTATCATGGAAGTGTAAAACTCCAAAAATGGTTGTTTTTTTCCAGAACAGTGGTAGGGCTAAAATCTGCTTTTATAATAATTTTGTTGCTGTTGCTTGGATTTCAGGCAAGGACTGCTTTCCTAGGAGCACAGGGTGGCTGGATTCTTTAACAATGAGTTTCAGCATTGCCAGTCATTGTCAAACCTCAAAAGTATGAAATCAGATTAAAACAAAGATATTTAAGAGTTGAAAACACGTTGGATCCTATTTTGCCGACTCCATTCTGCCCTCACTTGTATTCTCAAGCTTTTGTCTGCTTCAACTAACCTGAAAATAAAGAGGCTCAGATTAACCTCCACGGTGGATTTGTGGGGGAAACCTGTGCCTGCACCTGTAGGTCCTTCCCTGTCCATGATCTCTGCTCATGGTCCAGCCCCCTGCCCTCAGGCATCTCCTTCCCACTGGAAAGCCATAGCCAGCCCAAGCCATGGCCCCAGACAGCCTTGGCCATCCAGCTCTGCCATGCTGCTCCCTGCAGGGACAAGAATGACATCTCGCTGTGTGCCTGGCTCCCATGGATTTGGGTTGTGTTGGAAAGCCAGGCTTTGCCAAACAGCACCGGTCTGGCCTGTCACCCAGAGTCCAGCCAAGGCTGAGTGTGCAGTGTCTTCTTTTGGAAGCCAAAGCCAGCAGGAAGGGTGGTTTTTTTCAGGTTTTGTTACGTAAAAGTAATTTAAACACTTCTGCCTATGGTAAATAGCCAGGATCTGTCTCCACAGAGGCACAAAGGAGGGCACATACTCAAGGAGCTACATCCTCCTTCATGCCATGGATCTTCTTCCCCATTCACATGGGTGTCAGCCACAGCCCTGTCCAAGTTTCCCCTTGGCAGCGAGACTGGAGCTGTTGTCTGTAGTCCTCATCACCCTTATTTTCCACAGGGCTCTAACAGGAGATGGAGCAGTGACATGTGACAGACTGATTTAGGCCCTGCTGAGAGGATGTTTACAGAACTGGGACACCAGTGACGTATTACAGAGAAGCAGGATGTCTTTGCTCCTCTAACTCTGTGGCTCAGCAGAGCTTAACCTGTTTGCTCCTTCCATAAATGTCCCAAAGAGAACGGTGAGCATCTCCAGGCCTTCCCACCAAGGTTCAGTCAGTGTTGTTGCTATCAGGGGTTATAGGAATGCTCTGTCCTGGGCCAGTGCCATGCCTGGTATGATCATAATGGCAAAGAACCACATCCAGAGATTGGGGCAGGTGTAGCACAAGCTGATTTCCCATTTCTTTTGGGAATTTCAGCAACAGCTGTAGGAATGCGTCTCTTCAGAGCCAGAGAGTGCTTGCAGCTGCAGATGCTTCTGTCCCTTTCCTGGGCAGAAGTACAGCCCCTCTGGTAAGAAATACACCTGGTGCTCCTCACGTTGCATCCCAAGAGTCAGAAACTTTCCCCATGAGCGTGTGTGTGAGTGCTCCAGCCAGTGATGATGGAAGCAGACAGAGAGGATGTGAGGCGGCCAGTGAACCCAGAGTAACTCCAGAAATGATTGGACTTTCCACTGAAAATTACCTGGTGCCTGATTGCTCTGACCAGAGCCCAAAGGAAGGCTGTGGGGTGGTCCCTGGACCATCAGGGTGTGGCCCCTGCCCTGTGCCACGCCCAGGCGGGGCTGCACAAGTAGCAGCTCTCTGCCCCAGTAAAGCACCAAGTAAAGGTTTGGAAGTTCCCAAAGTTGGTGTGCTGTGGTTGGGTCCCTTGGCCAAGTCCTAAGTCAGGTACTTTGTCCCTGCAGTGAGCAGCAAGGCTCTGAGGTCGAGACGTGCCCCAGCACTCCCAGGCAGCTGCTGTCCGTGCAGCAAAGACCACATCCATAACCTGTCAGTTCCACGTGTCCCCAGCTCCACCCTCCCGACACAGGGCCTGGCTGGATGTTCCCACGACATCCACGTCTTGCAAATATTAACTCCAGATCATCTAGATTGTACAGCTCCCACCGACCCGCCAGGTCCGTCTGCTGCCTGCGAGCAGCACAAGGTGGGAAGGAAGCAGCTGGTTCCCCTCTCAATCTTTAAGGCTGTGACTTGCTGCATTCAGACACAGGCCACACCTGCCCTCTCTTAGACCTTGTTCCTTCCCAAGGGAATTTGCTGATGTGAATGCATAAAAGGCAGGAAATGTAAAAATTCAAGACCTGCTAGTGAGAGGAACTCCCTTAACCTTGCCTGTCCGAGCCTCTCGGGAATCCAGCCAGGAGCTGCAGTCCAAGGCATCCGCGTGGCCCAGGGCTCGGTGAGCTGCAGTCTGGAGTGACAAATGCTCCCGAGCTGCATCCAGTGCATGTGACTTCCCAGCCAGTAGGGCCTGACTGCCAGGGGCCACTGCATACAAAGAAACTGCTCCCTGAGAGACCTGTGATGTCTCATATCTGGTTTTCACCCCTGTTTGGTCTGTTTTGAAGCAGCACCAGGCACTGCAGGTTCGGCTCTGTCTCCATATATGCTGGTACAGGCTCTTGCACATTTGCTGATGCTCAGCACCTGCCAGAAGCCTCTTCTCAGTCCCTACCCCAACACTCAACCTGCACTGCTGAGCAAGAGAACACAGAATTCAACAGGTGTCTACAATTTTCCTTATTGTTACCTATGGAGATTGTGGATGTTCCTGTCATTCTAGAAATAGCTGGTAAGATTTCAAAGCTCCCAAAAGTGCTAACTGATCTCATGAATGCCACAGGTGAATGACATGCTCAGGTCCTGCTGTTTGAGCTGCACTGGTGCCATCTTTGTTCTGGGAGATGTGCCCACGGTGACTCGCAGAGGAGCTCATTAAACTGCTTTAGAGGAGCTCGCTGGCTGTGAGTGGTGGAGGAGGGAGAAGACGAGGCTGTATTAGATACAAAATGATTACAAGCTGCTTACACAGTGTGCCCATAAAAAGGTGAAAGGATGATAAAACAGGTCTGGGAGACACAGCAAGATGTCAGCTAATCCCCTTCCCACACACTGGTGCTTCTGGTACCTATGACAATGTCTGACCTGGATTTAAAATCCTCTCATACTGGAGTCACAAGATTTTCCCCAGATAGTTTCTCCAGCATTTGCCCTTCCTGATGGTCAAAAGGTTTCCATTTGTGTTGAACAAAAACATTCTTTTTTATGGTTTATTTTCATTACTCTTCTTTTTGCCCATGAACTCTTGTTGACTTCAGCTTTGTGCAGACTTTCCTCTTGAAATATGTCTCAGCAGCTGTAGAAGCTATGCCTGCCATTGTAAAACATCAAATCTGCAGGAGGCATGTAAAGGGTTTCCCTGAGGCTCCACCTTTCCCGAGCACACACACATCCACATGCTAGCATTCTCCTCTGATTATTTTGGGAAGTTCTCTTGTTCCGCCGTGGAAAGAGAAAAGGAGATCTGCCTGCCCCAGGCAACACGACCAGCTTTCCCCAAAGTAAAGTGGGACATGAAGTGGAAATAAGATGCCAGAGTCCAAAAGTGAAGTAAGGTGCAGTTCACCTCCTGTGTGAAATGGCTGAAAGGCAGGGAAGCCCATGTGAGCAAGTCATGCCCAGCTCCATTTATAAGCACTGGAGGCAAAAAAAGTACAAGTGATTCATTTGGTTCTGACCTACCTGTCAGGCAGGTGAGTCGTGCCCCAAAAGTGCTTCATCCCCTGTACTGAGCCTGAAGCTGGTCTAGACAGCTCGCCCGGAGGGAGACAGCGACAGCATCTCCCACGTCTCTGAACAGGGGGGAGAAGGAGGGTGAAGCCAAGCTGAGAAGCTGCAGCACCAAAGCCCAAGCCTGGGCAATAGAAGGATCAGGGTTTTTTCATCTTGCGACTTGGAAAACATCCCTCTGCACCTAATTTTTGCTCCTTGTTTTCTATTTTGTTGTAACCTCTTTATGTGGAGTCCAATCACCAGGTCCCTGCAATTTTCAGCCATTCTTAAACTGCAGAAAACTGTGACAGAATAGAATGGAATGGAATAGAATAGAACAGAATAGAACAGAATGGAATGGAATGGAACGGAATGGAATGGAATGGAATGGAATGGAATGGAATGGAATGGAATGGAATATTTCATTTGGAAGGGGCCTACAATGATCAGCCAGTCCAACAGCCCAACTATTTCAGGGCTGACCAAATCTAAAGTGTGTTATTAAGGGCACTGTCCTAATGCCTCCTAAACCCTGCCAGGCCTGGGGCACCCACCAGCCCACCAGCACCCAAGGAGGCCTGTTCAGTGTCTGACCACCCTCTCAATAAATCAATGTTTCCTTACATCAAGTGCAAGCCTCTCATGCATCCTGAAACCATGAGCAGTACTGGCTCTTGGCTGGGTGTGCTGTGAGGAGGGCAGAGGAAAACCTCACTTCCAAACCTGCAGGAGAATAACCGGTGTTCCAGACGTGCCTCATGGGAGGAGAGTGGGTGAGGAGTGCACGGGTGAGAGGGGCACTGGCAGAGCTGCACTGTGGAAGCAGGATGGCTCCATAGCTGGCAAGCACTTGCCCTCACTGATGTGCCAGCCAAGCTCCTGGGCACTGGAACTGGTGCCAGCACAAATCCAGACGGGCTACTCTTTAAGAAGGCAAATATCCCTGATGGGGAATTTTTATGATACCCCTTGAAGCAAGTTAAACACACATTTGTTCTTAATACAGAAGAGAAATTTAATGAACAGTGTGTTGGGCAGAGTCCTACTGCAATATGGGGTTCTGTGTGGAGTCTGAAAAGATGCACCACAAGCAGTTCCTTATATACCTTCGCTCCAGCACCAGTCCCTTGCAAGGAGCCATTTAGTCTCTGGCATTTCTGCTTCCAGTTTAACCCCTCCTTGCATTTGGCCCTTTGCCCTCTGTGCCAGATCATTCCTTGGTCACAAATTTTCCCTGCTGAGCAGTAACAGTGAGTATTTCCTTCATCCCAGATAAGACCCTGGAACCAAGAATTAAGCCCATATGTGTCTAAAAGAGAGCAGTGATTTCCTCGTCTATGGCTACACTGATGACCCAAGTGCAGCTCCTGCAGCAGTGAGACAACTCTCCAGGAATCTGCCTCCTGGGGAATCATCTCCAGGTCCAAGCTGAGACCAGGATCCAGCTGGAAAATTCCTTGGGTTCTGTGCCCCACCTCCTTGGCCACCCATGGTCTAGGTTTATTCAACAGCCCCTGGGGCTGGATGTTTTCATCAGATCAGAGGATTAAACCAGGAGTGCAGGGCAGGTGCACACGGTGGGTGATGAGCACCAGAGCTGCTCTCAGGCCAGGCCCCAACAAGAGTGGCAAAGCCATGCTCTGAGCGAGTGAGATCTGCCCCATTTCATTAACTAATGGCATGGCTTAACCCCGTCCTGATTGGCAAGAAAAGCTGAAAAATGGAGATTAAGTGAAGTGTCTGAGGAAGCACATCCTGGACTCCAGCCAGGCAGAGTTGTACCTTTGAGAAAGGCAGACCCCCGGTGTAATGTCAGCAAGGCTTCTCTCAGGATGTTCTCTCACTTCCCAAAATCCAGCAGAATGTACTGGCCAAGGAGAAGCTGTGGCTGCCCCTGGATCCCTGGAAGTGTCCAAGGCCAGACTGGATGGGGCTTGGAGCAACCTGGGACAGTGGAAGGTGTCTCTGCCCATGTCAGGGGTGAAACAAGATGAGCCTTGAGGTCTCTTTCAATACAAATCATTCCATGATTCCATGATTTTATGATTCTTTGACCTGGTGGTCCCTTCCCTCACACAAGGGACTTGTGGCGACTCTTGAGGTGGGGAAGGTGTTTGCCCTGCGTGCTCCAGGTCAAGGCTGCAGGCGCAGGTTGAGGAGCTCTGTGCAAGGCTGTGGCCAGCCAAGCCCCTGGTCATGCAGGAGCTGTCTCCTGTAAGGAACTGGAGGCTCTGGAGGGCAGAGAGTTGGGGGCAGATGTGCAGCCAGCGTTCGGGCTGACAGATGGGTGGGAATCAGACCTGGGGAGTGACCTGCAAGCCATGGGAAGGGAGTGCAGAGGATCTGCCAAGAAGGTGAGTGGGACCACTGGACTGCCAGCATTGCTGCTGAGCCTTGCAGAGAATGAGCATTTAAAGAACAGATTCTGCAAATAGCCCGAGAGTCCAAATTATGGATCAACAAACACAGCCAGATGGACACTGCTGCCTTCTGGACATCTGCATCATTTATTGATGCTATCAGGACTCAGCCACGCTGCCAAAACTGGAGGCAGAGGCGCTTTGCCAAGGCTATGCCCAGCACAGCCTCCTGCTCTGCCACAAGGACAGAACAAACTAACCAGGACTCATTGTGAGCAGGAACCCGGCCCGGCTGTCCAGCCTTCCTGTGAAAACCTGTCCTGAAAGACAAGCTTTAGGAAAACTCTGTCCTGCCAGTTGAACCATCTGTCTTGTTCCAACTTATTAATGAGCCACATTCTTACCTTTGCTTTTTCAGCTCTGCTAGCTGAAAAAGCAGCTTTGCTTTAGCTTTATGTTGACAACAATGCTGCCCTGGAAATCTGTCAGTGCAAACGGTAGCCACATCCACAACCTTTCCAGGTCTGTGTGAGAGAATTAAACATTTCCCAAACTGGCATGAGATCAAGCTGCCCAGACCCTCCCACAACCTTGCTCTCCAACTCTTTGAGCCTCCAGAACAACGTGGTGGATCCAGCCTGTCCAACAGGGCTGGTGTCACTCCACAAGGAGCCCTGAACGTGCCCAGGAGCCATTTGGAAGAGCATCAGTTGGCCCCACTGCCCGCAGTGGCATGGGCTGCCTCTTGGCATCATCGGCTCAACCACTGTAATGGGGCAGAAGAGGGTTTGGATTATCAGCAGTGGCTCATCATTCACTCTGATTTTACTCCACATCAAGGCTGTTGCAGTAGCCAGGAATGCTGGAGCCTGCTGCCTTCAGAACCCTTCTGGAGTGGTTGCTGGAGGCACAGGGATCTCCAGTGCTTACACATCATTAGTGATCTCATACAGCTCACTATGAAAAGAAAAAAAACAACCAACAAAACCAAACCAAACAATTTAAGCCTGTAGCACAAGGAAGAAGGCTGCCTCTATGCAAATACAGCCAAAAAATCCCCAGACCATATTCCTGGAGGCGCTGCAAAAGGTGGCTGAGCATAAAAGCCATGGCTCTCTTCTTCCCCCTTTTCAGCGGTTCGTTTTGTGTGGTTGGGATTAGCACAGCATTGAACATGTCATTTAGGTACAAAATTGTTGTCAGCACTAGAAAAATCACTTGCCCTATGGACAAGCTCACTGCACAATGAGCTGCCGTGGTGAGGGCACAGATTCAGCATGTCCAAACACAGGGAGTGGGCACAAGATCTGTGTTGCTCCTCTCTGGGATGAACGAAGTGCAACGAACACACTCCTGGTTAAAGTCCCCCGGAAAGCTTTGTCTCTCACTGTGAGCAGAGATCTGCTTTACACCGATAAAAGCGTGGCACTGAGTGTGCACAGAGCCCCGGGTCAGTGTCAGCTTGTCTTTCCCAGTCCACGCCCAGCACCATCACATTAGTGCTGCGCACGAAGAAGCCGTGGTAACCTGATTGAGAGGGGAAAAGGGCAGCAGCGAACAGATGCCATCTGCCAGGGAGCTGAACCTGAGCCACTCTGCCCTGGAACAGGGACTCCGGTGTCAGAGCAAAGCTCTGCTTGCAGGGGTGAAACACGGAGCAATTGACCTTTGGGTGACAGTTTGCGGAATGCCAGCTCGAATGACACTGTAGGGAGAGGGGTGGGTGTTGTTGAAGTATAAGATACCACCTACAAGCAGGAAAATAACAAAATTCCCCTAGGAAAAAAAAAGCCAGTGATTTGTTCCTCCACGTGTTGGACTTCTTGGCTCACTGCTTCACAGATCCTCTACGGGAGACAAGAGCTTATCGCCAGGGTACCTGCATTTCTCATAACAGGTAAATTGCCTTCTAACTCCTCTCCATTGCTTTATAAGCATCCTACTTAGATCTAATGATGTGCAAAAGTTTACAAAGCATTTTCCATGACCTGGAATGCTTGGCAGCTTGTGAGTAGAGCAAATAGCTTAGCTGGGATAATAGAGAGGAAATCCACTGAAGAGCTCAAGTCATTAAGATGTTTGCATTTGATGAGACAACCACTACCAAGGGCCAGAGCAAAAGAAATGAGCCAGTGGTGCTCATGCCAGGTGCTTCGAGGCCTTTGTGCATCCATCACCCACCTTCCCAGCACCCCCAGAGCTGCTGGCTCAAGTCTTTGCCCAATACATCAGCTTGATTGCTCTCTGCCCAAAATCTTGAAAAGCTACAACACACAATTCAGCGATTCTACCAGAGGAAATAAATAACAAATTAAATCCCACCACATCTTCATCACTCCCTAAACTTCGAGAAGGGCTGAGGCGGCAGGTACCTCACTGGAGCTCTCTTTGGGAAACATCATCAACCTGAAGTTATAAGGTGGACTTAAAAACCTCTTCGTTCCCAATCTCCATTGCTGTAGCTTTCATTTGTATTTTAAAACTTCAGGGAAACTTTTTTTTTGCTTTATTGCTGAGTGAAATTCTTCCTTTTTCCGAAGAGTAACTGGGCAGCCAGCTGCCTGGAGAACAGGGAGGACCATTGCAGGAGGACAAAGTGCTGACACTGTGAACCCTGAGGGGTCAGGAGGAGGTGACAGCCTGCAGACACAGGAGCCCTTGGGCCCTTTTTGGGTATGTCCATTCATGCCACACATCTTGGAAAGGGAAGCTGAGGCAATCACAAACACCTCACGAGCATCAGATGGAAAGGAGGATTTTATCTTTGTCACTCAGCCTCAGGGACACATACAAACGGAGGCAGAAGGGATTGCAAGCAAGTAAAAAAAGCTGTTTCACACTGATGGTTTCTGTGAAGCGGCCGGGAGTCAGAACCTTCAGGCAATGTGGTGCACGGGCCCTTGTCCCTGCCCAATTCTCAGCTCCACTGTGATGCCATCCAGACTTCTGCCCGCTTGTTCCAAGACACTTGACCTTCCTCCTTCTCTGTCTCCTACTACGTTGCTTTCTCACTGAAGACTCCAGTTCCTGGAGCACAAAAAACCAGGGAGCTGCCAGTGCTCAGGTGGGAGATGTCGCACTGGGGCTCGTGTTTTACCCAAACTGCCCCAACATCACTTGAGGACTGGCACTGGTGGTTATATCTGAACTGATCCAGATAAACTCCTTGCTTTTCCTCTCCAGCTGGCTGTGGCAACTCAGCATGTCCAGGTGGTATCTGGAAGGACAATGTGTGCCCTTCCAGAGGGATGTTAAAGTCATCCCTAATTTGGCTCATTATCTGCTGAGTCCCTGGGTGTCATTTCAACAGCTCATGAGAAAAAAATGATTTCAGGGCAATGTACATTGCACACAGCTTCATGGACTTCTTTCCCAACCCTTTTTCCTTTCTAGGAATCACAAAAATGCTGGATTTTTTTATAACTAGACAAGCATTGTGACAGCAGCAATTCTCTGCCATAAATAAATGCCGAGACAAATTAGATTAGACACAGGTACAGTGATGGAGTCTTCAAAATCCACTTTTCCACAGGGTGTCCTCTTGCAATGCACAGCACAGGTGCTGTCCCAGGGCTATGGAGTTCCTCTCCCTGCACCAAAACATGAAGTTTTCAGACAGGAAATTGCTGGGATTCACGTAAAACTGTGTTAGTAACAGTTTCATGGGCGCTTAGTGGATGCTGGATTTGCACGTATCCCCCTCCTCACCATTCATAAATATATGCACAAGCGTCATTTTATTCACACAGATTTTGGCAAGAGGCCCATCGAATTCAGCAGAGAGAAGTCCATTGACTTTGGTAGACTTTGCACATTGCGGGTGAGAACAGATGGAGGCTCCATTCACCAGTTGCCACTCGTTAGTTAAAGCTTATTATTGCTAAAGAGTTTTGTTAATGCATTTACAAATGGAGCATGATCCGGGTGATGTAACCACCGCTGAGTGCTGGGGAACAGCAGATGTGCTCTCCCAACACGGACGGAGTGAACAAAGGACACCCCTGCAAACACACGGCTTACAAACTGGAGTTTACTGGCCCACTCTTCTCTCAGCCTTCAGAAGGCAGCAGGTCTGCAGCCAGGGCCACGAGGAAAAGGCGCTTTCCAGCCGTCCCAGAGTGAGACAGCACAGACCTGGCACAAGCAGAAAGAAGGCACGTGTGAGCACAGGCCCTCTCTGCTGCCCGAGGAGGGTCCCACGGGTTTGGGCAGCAGCTACACTGAGCCTCGCCACAAGCTGCAGCTGCACGGAGTGGAAACTCTCTTTGCTGTATGAGGGAACGAGCAATCACATTTCCCAAGCACAGTCAGGGGAAGGGAGGTCTTCTAGAGAAAAAGATCTCCCTACACGCGGCTCCTGCAGCTTTGGCCAAGATCTCTCCTCCAGGGACCCACTCCATTGTGTTTCTCAAAGCTGGGTCTCGTTTCCGTGGAGCTCCACAGCTCCACGCAGCAGAGAAGGTAAGGTGGGGACTGCCCATGGCTCGTGGGCAGGCAGTGCTCAGCCATCAGCTTTTCAGAAGGTGGGAGAACTTACATTGTCCATGGAGCCATAGGGTTATAACAGCCTCAAAATCATATAATGCCAGGATGGCTTGGGTTGGAAGGGACCTTAAATTTCATCTCGTTCCACCCCCTGCCATGGGCAGGGACAACTTCCACTATCCCAGGTTGCTCCAAACCCTGGCCTTGGACACTTCCAGGGATGGGGCAGCCACAGCTTCCCTGTGCCAAGGCCTCCCCACCCTCACAGGGAAACGTGTCAGTAGTTCAGGAAGTTCTAGCATTAATAAATCAGGGAAGCCAATGGCTGTCCCAAACGAGCTAGAAAGAGAAGATGAAAATCCATGTTGATTTTATGGGGTAAGATCAAAAATTAAAAAGACTTGTTGGGCTAATCTAGAGGAAGTGCTAACAGCTCTGGCATGGGAGTAGTTGGATGAAGAGGAATGGCTTAGCCCAAAATGAGAATGTAACTAGCAAAAATGGATCACTGAAGAACAAGGAATATTTTCCACACTTCAAGCCGGAGGTTTGAGCCCACGGGACAGCTTCTCCTGAAAGCAGTGTGAGAAACACACCTGGCACACTCAACACGAAAAACATTCCCTGCTGCAGGTGAGCACATCAACCTCTGAGACAAACAATCAGCACTGAACTATGAAATACCCCAAAAAGTAGCACCATGCACACATGTGGCAAGAGGTAATTAACTTCAGCTCCCAAATATCTGCTAACGACGGTGTCAGTGCAGCCTCCTCACACAGTGGCACGTTCTGGCTGTTAATTATTGGTGTGCCATCGATGGAGAACCTCTTCTGCAACTGGAGCCTGGCTGCTGGGCAGTCCAACATCTCTTGGGGCTGCTTCGTGCTTTAACTAGACAGCATCACAAGTGGGCAACAGACAAATTGCTGTCCCTGGTGCATCACCTTCAGCTGAAAACTGAACTTAGCAGCCTGCCTCTGTAGCTGGTATCAGTTAGTGTGTGCACAGCCTAAAAATAGAGACCCTCTGCTCTCACAATGACTCAGAGATGCAGAAGGGAAACCCGCAAGTTAGTGCTTGGCTGTCCCCTGAGCTGGCTGAAAGTTTGCATCTAAAACTTTGTTTTGACACAAAACGGCTTTTTGAAAAACAAAGTAACAAAAAAGAAAAAAAATAAAGGAAAACCAAACCTCTTCTCTCTCCACCAGAGCTGCTGCTGGGAATTCTTCTCATTTGGTCGAAGTTTGGAAGAGGTCTTGGCGAGTAAAGCATGATATTTTGTAGTTTTTAAATGCTAGTTGGCAACCCCCCTGCAAGTATTTACTTGCTGAGCTCTTTCTTGGAGACCTTTGGGACCAGATGAAATGGTGCAAGGTGTGTCCTCTGGAACTTTCACGGGGGTACAGTTCCCTTTGCAGACAGCTCTGATTGCAGCTCAGGAGGAACACATCCACCAGCTGTCCTGCTGAATCCCATGGGGAGGGGATCCTTTACCTCCCTCTGTTTGTCCCATGCATCGGGGGCTCCTGCCAGTGCCACCCAGGTTGTGGCCATGCCATGGGTGACTGTGGCCTGGAGCAGAAGCAGAAGAGGTCCCATGGGGAGGTCCATTACTGCTTCAGCCCTATCCTGCCCATGAGAGGAGCAGGTCCTTCCTCCCCTGTGTGTGTTTATCTGCCCCATGCTCACAGGTCATTTTGGGACTGTTTGAGCAGCTGCCTGTAATTCTGGAGACGTAATCCGCAGAGATTTTCAAAATTGCTGGACAAGGCCAGGAGCATCCTGCCCCGTCTTCGGCATGGGAGGTTGGATTAGTGACCTCCAGGGATCCTTCCAATCTCAGAGTTTCCATAGTGTCTCCTCTTGGGCTCTCATACCTGGTGGAGTTGAGCAGGCACGGCCTGAACTCCTGAAAGCAGAGGAGCAGAGCAGGCCAGGGCAGCCAGGCACAGCCTGCTCTCTCAGCCTCCTCTGCTTCCACTTGAGCCCCAGCTGGGCTCATTTGGTCCTTCCCCGTTTGGAGGTGAGAGGAGGAGAGGCAGCACTGAGACACTCCACACTGGAGTCAGGCACCAGGACCAAAACCCCTCGCTCACGAGGTGAGCTCTGTGTCTGCTCTGGCAGCTCCACCTCTGCAGAGGACCCGGCCACCACCGGGCTCTTTGTCTCCTCCCGCAGTCCTGGAAGGCCAGGTGGGCTCTGTGGTGGAGCCGTGTTGGACCGTGGCTCTGTGAGTGCATCCATCCCCGTGGGGGCTGCAGAGGTACAGCCCTGATCCCTGCCACGGCCAGAGAGCAGGGAGAGAGACCCGAGCAAACAGAGCTGCTCTGAAGTTCATTCTGTGGGAGACATCAAGAACTCACTGGGCAAGAGCAAGGCAGGGCTGTCCATCCTGCACTTCACACGCCCTGGGAGCATCCTCACTGCCTTCGTTCCACCCTGTTGTACCTTCAGTCTGAGCTCCAGCCCAGGCAGCCCAGCCCAAGCAGGAGGCCACGACCTCACACACCTGCAAGAGGTCTCAAAATGCTCCGTTAAATCCCTGCACTGCCAAGGACCTCAGGGAAGAACTGAGGGGGACCACAGCAGCAGCTCAGCTCGACCCCTGTCTCATCCCTGTGAGGGGCAGCCCAGGTGTGGCACCAGAGCCAGTCTGGGCATCCCTGGGCAGCCCTGGTCCCCCAGAAAGGGGCTGCCCCAGCAGGAGACACAGGTGGACCCACAGCTGGAGCACCTTCCCAGCCCCCTTGGGAACACCAAGGGGCTGGGAACACATCCTGCCTCGGATGCCTGCGACACAGGGCAAGGGGAGACAGTGAAAAGGAAATCGGCTGATAGTGATGAGCTGCCAGTAATTCCCACCGACAGCTGGGAGGAGAAAGACCTCAGGAAGCCTCCCCCCTTCCCTGTCAGGATCAGCCCTACCTAAACTAATGGACCATCTGCCTGCTGGCCTGGCCTGTGACCCCAGCAGGGCAGAGCCAGCCGGCAGCTAGGGATGAGAGGGGCTAGTTCCTCCAGAGCTCCCATGCTCAGCACTGGGGGCTGAGTTCTCTCCACTGTTCGCTCCTGCCGGGCCTTTCCCTTTCCAGAAACCCAGCCCCGCTTTACCCACCCCTGGCTCTTGTCCCAGGGAAGGGGATGGAGGCAGCCTGTTGCCCCTTGTCACCACACGAAGTTACAAGTGTCCCCTATGTGGCAGTGGTCACTGCTCCCAGGACCTTGGCACGGGCTTTTCCATGTCCTGCTGAGTGCCACCTGGAGCTTCAGCAAGTCTGCCAGGAATGAAATGGCCTGTGCTGGGCTCACCTGGGAGCTGGCACTGCCACAAGCATCTGCCACTGAAGAAACAGCATGTGGTGACCCCAGCTCTGGCTGGGGAGCAGCTGCAGGACCCGTGGCCACCCTTCAGCTCGCTTGTGCCAGTGCCTCACAGCCAGCCTCTGCTCAGGACAGGGTCCAGCCCGTGCTACTATTGGTTTGTGACTCTGAGGAAACCCAGAGTCAATTTCTGCCACAAGAACAACCAAATTACCAATTAAATCATCGATCAATTCAGATCTAGTCACTCTTATATTCCCTTTTTCTCACCAGCAAAGCATTGTGTTTGAGATTAGCCAGGAACATTTTGTTCCAGCTGAAACAAAATTTCTGCTTTCGTCGTGGCCTCTGTACCAAAGTGAGGTCCTTGGCCCTGGGAGGGTTGGTGCACTCCTAACTGAGAGCCCAGGGCTCAGGCTCCTGTAGGACACTGGGCATTTGGGCTGGGTCCTGCCTCCAGGTGTGGCTCTCTCCTACACGGCAGGTGTGGAGATCTCTCTGGGCCCCTCACACCTCTCTCCTGGAGAGCCACCGACTCTCCCAAGCAGCAGCAAGATCCCTGCCCCTACAGGAAGGGCCCCCCAGCATGGCAAGATGTTCTCACTCTCCATGGGCCACGAAATATTTCATTATTCTTCACAGAGCAGAGAGGACAGGCAGTTTTCCACCCCCTGGCTCTGCACACCCACAGCAGGACAAAAGCACTTCACAGCTCCACATCCGTGGGAGTCCAGCCCCAAACATCTTATTCAGACCAAAAGGTCTTGTCCAGTTTCCTGTGACTATCACTGGCATTTCCACGAATGCCACGCTCACTGAGAGAAAAGTCACTTTCTGTTAATAACGATACTTGAGTTGGTGGAGAACACTGGCAATTTCTCCCTCATGAGATGAAATGGTATTTTGTTTTGATCTGAATCAAGATTTTCTTTTCATTTTAGTCTGAAAATTTTGGAATTGACCGCTCTGTTACTGTCTCAACTTCTCGTCTGTTTCTTCTCTGAGCTGCCAACCCCCAAGGTATCTTGGTTAAGCTTTGGAAATTTGTTGATACAGGGCAGGATTTGGATTGTCAGTTGCACTTAAATGCAACGTTTTTACAAATAACCAGAATAGATGTGTGAGGATCTGCTCTGAAATAGGGCACTGGGACAAAGAGAAAAGCACAGTGTGCCCAGAGTGTTCCTGATGAATAACTGCAGAAATGTCACTGCTCCTACACACCAGCCCATCATTAAACACTTCCACTTTAGTGAAATGGCAAAAAACCAGCTGATGCTTTCGGCACAGTACAAACCAAACTCTATCCACATCTGCCTTACAGTGTCAGATTCGTGCAGGAAGCAGAAGTGTTCCTGTGAGATTATCATCTCTGTCTAGAACATGCTTGTGAAAGGTGAGAACACAATGCCAGCACAGTGCAAGGTTCCTGAGGCATCTCTGTGCATTTTAATAGTGATATCATTGTTAAAATGAGATATAATGATCTTTAGTTCACTTTTTTAAAAAAACTGACTCAAAGGAGTTTCTGGGCACTTGCTCAGAAATTTATTCTTCCTGGACCTTAAAATAACCCTCCCAACTCAGTCCTTTCAGACCACAGAAGAGCATTGCTGTGTGATGGTTAATGCCCTCTTGGTAGCACTCAAGGGGTTTAATTCTGCCACCACTGTTTATCTAAATTCCCACAAAGAAATTGTGATTTCCAGCTCTGAACAGCACACAGTGCGACAGCTCGAAGAATTGAAAAATCTGCTTATTTTTAGGAGAAGCTGATCCAAATTTTCCAACTGCAGGAAAAGGAACCTAAGAAGAGCAGCATCAAGGAGAGAAGTCCTTCTCTCACACTGAGACACCAGAGAGACTGTTCTGCCTCTGCCACCTTCTCCTCTGGCTGAGGGCAGGACCAGGCCCTCTTGGGGCCAGTGATGTCCTTTTTGAAGGGTTTGAGTGGAGCTCTCACCTTTCTACCATGGCATGAGGAGAACTCTCCTCCATTTAAACTAGGTGGTTGAGAGGTCACATAGAATTTGGGATTACGCAGGAACACTCATTTCCAAAGAGCTGCTCCAGAGTTTTGGCCAGGTGGGTGCCCTGTGTCTGAGAGCTCAGATCTCCCTCACCGTGGTGCTTGTGGCAATAGCACAGCCATGAGCAGCTCTGGTGGGTTTAGCTCCACCTGCAACGGCCAGCAAGGTGTGCTCAGAATCAGAGAAGTTGTGTTAGTAATCAACAGGAGCACGGCGGGGAGTGACTCCACGTCTTGCATTCCCAGGGGATACCTTCCTGCCTCCAGCAGCGCTTCAGGTATCCTCTGCCTACCTGGGCTGCCTGTCAAACCCAAACCAGTTTCAGTCCTTGCAGATCCCCAGCACCAGGCACCGGGAGAGACCTTGGATTCACAGTCACACATGAGTCTAGATCCAGGAAAAGCCAGAGATGTCCTCCTGAGCATTCATCACCTCAAACCATTGTTTGTCTCCTTCCTAGGCTGCCTCATGGGAGATAGGAGAGCAATGAGTAACACCTATAGAAGATATCCTGGGGTTAGTTTGGGAGCCATGGGTATTTTTATCTACAGCAATCAAGTGGGTTAGGGAGGTATTTTGGTTTTGTAGGCAGCATTCATGGACTGTGCTGCCAGTTATGGTGCCCGTGTTTCACAGCAAACGTGGACAAATTAGAACTTGCCTGGGAGTGTTGTATTTCTTTGAAAACCTGCAGCAAAAGTCTTTCAAAAAAAACTTGCATTCTTTTTCCAGAAGAAAACATAACTTGAGGTGGTAACCTCTGACGCCTGCTGAGTGGTAAATGACCTGACTCCTTCTTGTGGCTTTCCTCCAGATCTGCTGGTGACTCAGTTGTCCCACACATGCCAGAAAGGATGGCCAGCCCTGCATTCTCTTCTGTGCTTGGCTGCCCTGCTATGCCCTCTGAGCTGGAAAAGGATTCACTTGGGAAGCTTCTGAGTGCTGCTCATCCAGCACCAAGCAGTCGTGCTGGTCCTTCTGCTCTGCTCTTTCCATCTCAATGCCACAACCTGAGAGGAAATGGGGTTGCATCAGCCCAGAGGAGCCGAGAAGATGCAGCTTGTGGCCACACCAGCCTGGCCGAGCTGTGCAAGTAACAGCAGCATTTGGCCACATCCAATGGTCACAGTCTGGCACAGAGTCTCTTTGGCTCTGCCATTTCCAAGACCTTCACTTCCATCCATAGGCAGCTCCTATATTTAGTAATTATGTTGGTGGCAAAGGCCCAGCCTCCAGGATGTTGATTCAGACACCCAGACACTCAGCCACTTCCTGTTTGGATGCACTAAAATTATTTTGCATCATTTAAAAAGTGATGTTGGCTAAGGGAAACAAAGCATTATTGTCAGAGGAGGCTGAGCTGGGTGAAGTGCCCATGCACAATGGAAAAAAAAGCAGAACAAAACGCCTCCATCTCCCAACAGCAGCACACTCAGACAGCGCGTCCTGGGAGCCGCCTTCACCCCTCCTGTGGCCCACTGGCACTGCTGTTGCCACAACAGCACAGTAAAGCACCGGGATCCCCTGCCCAGCCTCCTCCCGGGGTGGCCCAATACCATCTGTACCTACACCTCAGGACCAGAGGCATATCCAGGAGACGTGCTCTGCTGGCCGGAACAGGCAATAGAAAGCACCTGCTTTCTCTGCCACCCAAGCACTTACAGCTACAGACAAGCTTTTCCACGGTCACACAGTCTTTGCAACCCTGGGCATGAATGTGGCACCCAAGATCCTCACAGACTTCTGGTGACTCGAGGTCCAGGGCAGGGATCTGCACCCCGAGGCTTTGAGGGTGGTGGCCGTGACTGTGAGCTGGACTCAGCCCTGTCACCTCTGTGCTTCACGTCTTGCCAGGGCAGCTGCTGAGTGAAAGGGCAGCCAGGACCCACTTTGGGCTGACTGCTGCTGGGTGAGGGGCGGTGGGGGGACCCCAGCTCTGCCAGGGCCTGTGTTTGCCCTTCCACAGGGCCACAGAGCCTGGCTGTGCCCCAGGGCCACCTGCTCAGCTCAGCCAGGACACCTTCCAGGAGCTGCAGGTACTTGCAGACATCCTCTGCCTTCTCAGCCTCTCAGCCCAGCCTGTGCCTGCAGCCACTGCGGCTTCTCCACTTCCAGAAGAGAGGCAAGGAACAATTTGCAAAATATTTTCAGGGAACCCTTGCAAGTGATTCGTTCTCCACTGCCTGCAGGACCTGCATGTCTGATAACACCCAACTACTCCGTGCTCAGTCTCCCAGACACACAACGCTCCCAGACGTTTACATGAAGGGAGTTGTCCTGGATACTTCACATCTCAAAAATATGATCAATTTAGCCTTTCTCCTGTTTTTTTAAAGCCTTACTAAGCTATTCCCAATGTCTAGGGAGGCTGATGACTCAATAGGTTTTTCCACACAGAGTCTGGACGAGCAATCTCTTGGCAAGGGTTGTTTATGACTTAGCTGCAGATGGATTTACCTATCCTGCCTCCTTTTTCGCAGAGATGTAATTAGTCATGTGGTCCAGGAATTTTAAAAGTGGGTAGGTATCTTAGTGCCTTGACTTTCACGCCCACCTCAAAAACACACAGCTGGGCACCTAAAAGTGAGGGTGACCCTGTTTCACTGTCCTTTTGAAAATTCTTTGTCAAAGTGCATCTTCCGAGCCCATATTAGGCGAGTGCACAGTTTAAGCTAAGGAATAAAAGGCAAATTACAAATAAGAAATCTCAAGCAGTAGGTTCTGAGTCACCCTCAGTCAATGACAGCAGCTCTGCAATCAGCATTTAGGTCATAACTGCATTGCTATTGTATGTCCAGGAATATCATCTGGCACCCACAGCGGTAGCTGTGTTGAGTCAGCATGGCAAGCAAGAGTCAAATATAGTTAAAATCTTATTTTTGTTACTGGATTTAGCAACTGTTTCTGACTATCTGTCATGGCAGAGCAAACCTGCAAAGTCACATCCCTGGATTTCTCAGAAGAAAGTCACAGTTTGATTGTTTCAAAGTGTTTTAAACCTCAGGTCAAAAGTTCCCAGTTTGTGGCATCCCAGAGTTCTTCAGGTTTGAATATACTTGTTAATTTTAGCATCTGATAGCAAGGTGTCAGGTAAGCATTGATCATAACAGAAACAACCAGTGTGAGAAGCCAAGGATGTTTCTCCAACACGAGGCCTGGAGCAGGGTGCACAGTCCCTGTGCTTCCCCTGCACCTTCAGCTGGCAGCAAACACGATGTTCAGCAATCCTCAGCAAGCCCGCTGCAAGTCAGGGGTGATGGCAGAAGGAAGGACCCTGAGCCCTCTGCACACAGAGGGCACTCTGCTGCCACCTCCCCGGCACAAGGTGAGCACTGCCTGCTCTCCCCAGGCCCAGCCAGGAGCAAACTCTCCCCGTATGAGGATGTCTGGCCCTGACAGCTCGGCGAGGTGCAACGTCCAAACTCAGATTCCCAGATCCGCCCCAAACTGCCCGCCCTGAGTGCTGCCTGCACGTTTCCCTCCGCACCGATCCTCTCCCTGTGGAGTGTGAGACCTCGTATTTTCAGCTTCATCTGCTTTGCCTTCCCCCAGCACACGCCGGACCTGAGAGCGTGCAAGCTGGCCACACTGCTGTGCAAAGATAAGCCTTTGATTACAGAGTTGAAAATAAAGTTTAAAACACGGGAAAAAACAAATACAAGGGCACAAGGCAAGGGTAGGGCCAAGATCGTTCCTGGTTACTGCCCAGCCTGCTTTCTGGGGGATATCCCAGCCTGTAACTCCAGCTGCCATGCACCCGGAGACTGTCTGCAAGAGCAGGATCCTTGAACATCACCCCCCTTTTCCCATCACATCTCTTTTATCCATTTCCTTTCTGTTTGGCTCGTGTTGGCATTTGATGCAAGTGCACAAGGGACTTCTTCTTCTGCACTCAAGTCTCCCTGCCCTTGCAGACCTCCCAACTTCTCTGCTGAGTTCACTCTTCAGGCTTAAAACACCTTCTTGTTGCCCACAGGATGCTCACACTGTTTAGTAACTCTCAAGGAGCCTGCATCGCTCTCAACACACCTCCTGCTTCCTCCAGAGTTCTTATCTGTGCCCACACAGCTGCATCAAGGGCAGCTGCACCAGCCAAGAGCCTTTTGTCAGACAGCTTCCCCCTCCTTCTGCCGGTTTGGGGGCTGCACTCTTACCCTGCTAACACATTCCCTCCCTAGCAGGTTCAGGATGGAGGAGCTGGGTATATTCCCGTGAATTTTGAGCAACTAACCCATGCACTGGCTTTGCAGGGCTCCTGGGCTCAAGGCAACCCAGCAATAACAGCACAGAGAAGCCAACCAGGCTTCCCAAGCTCCCACCAGGCAGTCCAGCAGCTCAGGCTGAGAAGAGCTGGGGGAAGGAGCTGGGGTTGGACAGGGCTTGGGGGGCCGTTGTCTGTGGATATCACAGGCACTGGTGGAGTTGTTTGTTGGAAGAATTTGCAAACGACTGCAACTGATTAAGAAATGGAGTAATTGTGCAATCTGCTGATTACAGAGAAAGGGGTTATTAATCCTCCAGACAGGCCCAGTAAAGGCCCTGTCAAAACATTAGGGAAGATGCTGTGAGGAAGAAAAAGGGCGTGTCGTGCTAGTCACACCACACCTGACTGCCAGCTCTGCTGCACGAAGGATTTAACTGATGCAGCATCTGATTTGATCCAGACATCCCCCAGAGACCACTGGTTTGAGATTCATCTGCCTGTGGGAGAACCACGTCACCTGAGGGTCCCGTTGCAAACCATGGTGGAGTTCAACTCACCCACTGAGCCTGTCCAGACCAGGGTTCAGTCTGATACTTAGACACTGATGTGCCTTCATCGGTCAGTGGAGTTTAGGGGAAGCTGGAGGTGCCAGCTTCAGGGTGAACTGATCTTCTCTTGTATCTCTGCTGGCTCTGAATTAATCAGCTCTCCCAGGAACCTCTTGGCTGGCGGGAGACCCTCACCCTGACCCCTAGATGTAGGTGTGATCACACCTGAGTCTGATGCCAGATGTTATGGGAGAGGAAAGCTCCTTCCCAGCCCGTGTCTCTCCTGCCCTTTTGACTTTCCCAGACCCTAAGATATGTTGTTGTTGGCAAAGCTCCTGCCCTCACCAGCAGGCACAAGCTCAGGGCAGAGGTGCAGGCTGACTGCTGCCCTCCCCTGAGCCTTCTGGCTGTTTGACACCCTTCCTTTGGCCAGTCTCTCCAGACAGGAGCGGGGATGCTCAGCTAGAGCCCCACATGCCCCAGGCTCGCTGGGGGCAGACAGGGCATCCCCCAGCTGCCAGAAGGACTTTGTACTCAAGGGCCACACAGCACTGGCTGCTCCCAGAGACCAAATGGCACCTGAAGAACGCAGATCCACCCTGGGGACATCCTGAGTGGCTGAGGCACCTCCAAGTCTTGGCATGTCTTGGCTCTAGCAAGCACTGGGGCATTATCCTCCAGTGACCAGAGCCTTGCAAGCGGCAGAGCAGGGGCAGATAAACTGGCCCCAGCCTGCCCAGTTAATCTGTGCTCAGTTCCTTTATCCTGTCTGCCTATATTTAACCTCCCTCCCAGCCACCTGCAGCCACGGGTGGGGGGAGCACATGCCACGGGTGTGGGAGGGCAGGGGGATGTGCAGGGAGCACCTCAGTGGTGGTTCAGCTGCTGCCCCAGGCCGGGCAGCACTGGGAGGTGAGGACGTGTGAGCAGTCCCACGTGCCCGGTCACACCTGGTCACACAGGGAGGGACCATGGTCTCCTGTCCTGCCCCGGCACCAGGCTGGTTTGAGTGGCACTGGTTGGTCTGGGATGCAGCCATGGACAAGGTGGACTTGGCATTTGGGACAGTCTCACACCAGGATGGAGGTGGAATGAGAGATGCAGAGCACATGGGGACACTTGTAGGGGTAAAAAAATCCGTACAAACAGGAGATTTGTCTTCCCATGGAGAAGCTGGGAGTGACAGTTTGGATAGAAATGGAGCTCGTGGAGACATGGCAGGGAAAATGGATGGAATCTGTCCCATTGTGGTGCTGCTGGGCAGGACAGAGGGACGCGGGGGCCAGGCTGGGCGGAGTGCATGGCTGAGGTGAGATGGAGGAGGCACAGGTAGGGATGTGTCTCCAGGCTGGTGCAGAGGAGGAACTGGGGTCCTGCAGCAGGATATGAATCCTCCTCACCTTTGCAGGCACAGTGTCCAGTGCAGAGCAGTTTGAATCCTTCCCACCTGCCACCTCCAGTCCCCAGCAGAGGCTTCATGGCACACCCTGCCCCCGTGGACCTGGTAGTGTGGGGCTGCTGAGCCTGCTGAGAAACAGCTGGAAGAAAGCTTCTGCTCACTGGGTGCTTCCTGCTGGAGGAAAAAGGAGAGAAATGCCAGTTCTCTGTGCTGCCAAGATGGAATCTTAGGAAATTCCCTTCCATCCTCACAGACCTGTTTTCTATTTAAATATTGATCCTTCCGCTTTGAATGTGCTCTGTACCCACTTAGCCTGCTCCTCTGATAGAGTTGAGACAAAATGCTCAAGGCTCATCTCTTAATATGCTTAAAAACCCCCAAAACCACGGGGTCCCTTCCCCTGGGTCAGGGAAGGGAAGGGAAGGGAAGGGNTCTTGTCACAGCCTTGCGACAGCCCGTGGTGGCAGCAGGGCCAGCTCCACCAAATCCTCTTTTCTTGCACCAGGATTCCTGCAGGGTTTGTGCTGCTGGTTTAAATGAATTTCCAAAATCCAGGTAGCACCAGGGGGGTGGGGCTGGCTGTGCCCATTTTGACATCCCTATTTAAAGTAAAGAACGTCTGAACTACAAACTACCCTCGCAACATAGGTAATTTCTCAAAAGACAGAAAACCCACAAAAAAAAAAAAAAACCTAAACAAACAAACAAACAAACCCCAAACAAACCAACAAACAAAACCACAACAAACAGCAAACTAACAAAAAATAGTGATTAAGATTCTTTGGAAATTAAAAAGTTGAAACTTTCTCTATAAGAATTACTTCCTGGATTACCGTTCTGGTGCAAGCAGGCATGTCCCCTCAAACAACAATAAATTCATGGGTATTACACTCAAAAGAAAATAGCCCATTAAACTAAACAAAATAAACCAATAAACCAAAATAAACCAAAATGCCAATAAACCAAACATCTTGCAGCGTCTCCAAAACTTTTCCATCATTCATTGCTTATTCTACTAGCTACAGAATTGTGAGACTCTTGCAAAAAAAATCCTGCCCACTCAAATCTACATTTTTGTCTTTGCTTAAATCAAATATTTGACAAGTGGAAACAACACAGGTTTACAAGTGGTCAGTGAATATTGTGCTTGTTGCAGTGATTTATTTTACAGCCATTTCACATGAGGCATTCGACATCCTCTCCACCCTTAGGTAAAATTTACATTCGCCCTTCCTCAGTCCTTTCTCCTGCTTGCAAAGCCAAGACCCTCCAGCCTGATGGGATGCAGTTGGTCTTTATTAAGGTAAACTGGAACAAAATCCTATTTAGCTTATGCTCAGGGACACTCAGAGCTTCTAGTGGCAAGGGCTTATTCCAGGGGGATTTGTGGAGTTTGACACAGAGAGGAGTTCAACTGCAGAGACCAGGAACGTGTCACTAGGGCCAGGCAGACAGGCAGGCAGCTGGATGTCCTGGTTCCTGCCCTTGAGCATCTGCTGGGACATGAACCGGTGTTAGACAGGCACCTTGGGAGCTGAGAGACAAAAGTGACTTTGTGGTCCCGTCCTCCGGCCACGACCAGAGGAGGTCACCGAGTTGTGTGTCCCAAGCCTCTCCTGCAAGCACAGGCTGTGCTCCCTGCCTTGGTGCGCAGGAAGCAGGAGAGTCAGGCTGACCCACGAGCGAGTGCTGTGAGAGGGTTAAGCAAGAGGTGCTGATGGCATCTGTCCAGGAGCCAGCAGGTAAGTCAAGAATTTCCCCAGTACATGCCTCAGCCTTGAAGCAGAGCGAGCCAAAGTGTTGTAACACCTCCCGCAAGCTCAGAAGACACATTAAAGGAGTTCACAGGATGGAAGCACTTCTAGGCCTGTTGCATAATCCAGATAAGTAGATAAGTCTGTAATATTTGCACAACATCGTGTCCCTTCCTTGGCCCTGTTACTGGTCTCATTTTGCAGGACTTAATTCAGGGGATCTGATGGATTGAGGACACCTTTCAGGTCATCGATTCATCGGGAGGTGGCTGTGACTCAGCTCTAGCATTGTGACACTGTGAGCATTAAAGGGACGGGGACACCTTGCCGACACCTGTCCTTTGTGCTTTGCAAATCTGTCCCAAAGACATTTTGGAAATGGCACTATGGCACCTGTTGGGAAGCTTTTTGTGGAAAGACACTGGTAGTGCAAAACCACCCTGGAAAAAGAAAGGTGTCCTGCCAAAGATGAAATAACCTTTACATAAACACACAAATACACACAGCTTGGGTGTGTTCACAGTCTATTTACTTGACCCAAAGGGTGCAGGACGTGAGAGCTGAACAGTGTCAGGACTCAGGTGCCAGGGAAAGAGGCGGGACACTGTTGAGTGCATTGACTGAGCACAGACATGGTCCAGAGCCTGCTGGGATCTGTCTTGCTTCAGTACCTCCCCTCTCTGGGGTTTACCAGGCAGCCCGAGGCGAGGGCACGGTAGCATCTACCCAGCAGATGAATGGCATCACCCTGTGCTTGTCTTTGGACTGTGGGTGCAGGGAGGATGCAGCCAGCAGGCTCCAGGGACATGCCCTGAGCACAAAGGCACAGAACTGAGCAATCAGAGCTCTTATCTGGGCACTGGCACGGTCCTACAGCAAGACAACAAGCAAGGAAAAATGTTGTGCCAAATGCCAGTGCCAGCCTTCCCTCCAGGAGCTTTCTGCAAGTCAGTCCCACACCTCACACTGGAAGGGACTGGGAGGTCAGAGCAGGAGGGTCAGGACTCGGTGGGACCCTGCTCAGTGCTGCCCAAGCCCCACGCGTTGTGCATGAGCCTGAGCTAACAGGCTGAGGAGCAGACAGAGCTGGACGTGCAAACTTTCTGACCCAAGGACCCCTGCCTGGTTTCAGGTCACACCAAACGGATTTTCACCTGCCAAGTGAAAATCTTCCCCATTTCTCTGTTCAGAGCCTGGGATGCTTTGTTCCTGAGTGCAGATGATCTTCTTCAGGGATCTGCAGCATTCCTGAATTGCTGCAGAGTCCCAGGAGAGACCACATTGCTCCTCACATTCCTTTGAGACAAACAGATTCCCTGTGCCTGTGGTCATCCAAAGGCCAGCAGCCCCAGCCCACTCTCACACCGTGGGGAAGGTCCCAGGCCTTGCTGTGCCCCCACCCCTCTGGTCAGCTCACACTGTTTTAGCAGTGGAGTTTTCCTCTCTCTCAGGGGTTTCTTTGACTCATTCCCAGGCCACAGCCCTTTGTCAAAGTCCATTCAGAAATTCTCCCTGGAGTGCTCATGGCCACAGTGCGGGACTTGCAGGGAAGCACACGCAGGATCACGGGGTCGGGAGTGGCAGGACAGGGAGCAGGGCCAGCAGAGCCATCGTCCCCGAGCTCCCGGCCCTGCTGGGCTGAGTCACCCCACTCTACTGACACCAGGGCCAAGGGGAGGGCAGGGACACCTGGCCCAGGGGAAGGGTTTTCCATGCTGTGCTCCCTGCCTGTAAAACCACTGCTCCTGCCCTTCCTTCCATATCCTAAACGTGAAGCATCTCTTCTACTTGCCCTGTTCCCCGCCTCAGCCTGATCCGCCTGCCATGGGCACAGCCTGATCCTGGAGAGAAGCTCTGTCCTCTTCAGCTGCAGGAGCATGCACAGATGGAGAAAGGAAACAGCAAAGCTGCCTCATGGTGTGGGTGCAGATAGCTCCCTATCTTCCCCAAAATCTCTTCCTGGGGCAGTGCCAAGCAGCCAAGCAAAGACTAGACAGGAAGAAGACTAGAGGGGAAGGAGTTGGCATAAGTAATGGTAAAAGACTTTCCACTCGTTGCTTTTCCTTCTTAGTAGGGATTGTAGTGCAATTACAAGATTGCAAAATCCATGCTTGGGATTTTTTTTAAAATGCTAATTCTGGATATCCAATCTTGAGCTGGGCAGGGGGCCACACTGAAATAATAAAAACCCACTTGTTTTCCTGAGGGGGAAGCTAGAGGCTTGTTTGTTTTCCTTCCACATCAGAAAGTCAGATCTTGTACATCTAACTTTCTGAATTCTTGGATGAAAAAGAGCAGGTAGTTTTGTAGCACCAGATGCACCGAGAAAACATAGGCTTATTGCTTGAGTTGTGACAAAATGGTTAAACATCAGTCATTGTTGTTTGCTTCACTCAATAACTAAATACACCGCTGGGAGAAAAGGTTAGTCCTGTAAGTTTCAGTGCTCATCGTTGAGGGTCAGATGAAGCTCATTTTCTGCATGTGGGGCCTCTAACAAGTCCTACAGGAAACCCAAGAAAAGTCAGATGTGACCTTCCTGCCAAATCAAATGTGAAAAACAAGGAAGCCACCCTAGGCAGGCTTTTTAAGGAAGCAGAAAATGGGCACAGCCCATTTATTTTTCCTCAGCAGATCTCTCTGAGGTCATTATACTCCTGTAAACTACATCTCAGTTTGGCTGATAAGAGACTGGAATACTCTGTGGCATTAGCTGCGTGTGGGTCTAAGTTCATCCAGAGGAGAGCAGAGCCTTGGAGAAAGAGTGACGAACCTGTGGTTGGCTGTGGCCAGCTGTGGTGGGAAACTGAGCATTAATCACAACCTCCTGGTCCTAGCCTCATCCAAACCCAAAAGACAGAGTGTCTGGGACTGGACCAGTTAAAACAAAAACCAAACCTCTGTGCTCACGGGAGCCAGACGTCTTTTATGGCTCCCCACTGTGAGGGTCCAGCTTCCAACCAGCATGGCAGAGGGGTGCAGAGCTGGGTGTCCTGGTGAACTGCCCACACTGTCTCCCCTTTTGGCCACGTTCCTTTCCAAAGCCTCCAATGTGTCAAGATGTTTTGTGCTAATTAAAGTTGTGGCAGTCCCATCCCAGAAGAAAAAAAGCCCAGAGGGACTGTCTGAGTCACCCCTGAGCCACGAAACAGCCAAGACAAGATGGGCATGGAGGTCATGGAGTAAGTGCAGGGATCTCCAAGGCTGGGGTCTGTAGCTCAGGGGCTACTTGAACTCAAGAGAGTGTGGGGCAAAAAGAGGTACCCAGCGAGGGAGAATGGACTGTGTCCTGCACTGCCTGCGTGGGGAGGCTCCCAGAAGCTCAAGGAGAGCCACACTTTGCCAAATGAACCTCATTTCCTGCGTGACGTGCAGCCAGCTTTCTCTGCCAGGACGCAGGGCGGCTGTGCTCTGCCTTTGCCAGCTTCCATCCGCCCTCCTGGCTCCTACCGCTGTTGGTCTCATTTTCTCCTGGTGGTATTTAGCAAGAACAGTTGTGAGGACCCAGTGCAGGGTTCCTGCAGCTGGAGAGGCTGTTGCGATGGACAGGCAGTGGCAAAATCCCCTCACCATTGTGAGCTCAGCGCCAGGGGAGCAGAGAGCAGCAACAGGAACACCACAGGCACTACCTCTCACAACGGGAAGGTTTGGATCCCCACAGAAACAGCGTCCTGCTTGCTGCCCGGGATGATCAGCTGGAACCAATAAATCACCAGAGAGAAGGAGAAGATGCAGTACAAGGATAGGACAGGAAGGATGGTGCTCTGATACCCAGTAGCCAACAGCAAGGCCTGTTCTCAGACCCACGGGGAAAACTGCATCTCTCCCATCTGGGACCATGGCCACATAAGCCAAGCCAAGACTGGAGGCTGGTGCAGGCATAGCTGCACCACAGGAGACACTGGGAGACACTGGGAGACACTGGGAGCTGCCTGCAGAAGCCCAGCAACATCCTCCCTCCTGCCACGCTGCCGAGTGAAGAGTTAAACTCTCCCCCTCAGCAAAGAGCACAGAGGCAGCTCCCAGTGTGCCCATCTGCTCTCGCTCACGATGCGCAGGGCACCGCTCAGTTTTCCATGTATTCCCTCTGACAAACCCAGAGCTGCTGAGGTCCTGTACCGGGAAGAAGAGTGGCTGAGCCATTCCCGGTGTGCCGGGCAGGCTGGGCTGGCTGGGAGCTCAGCTCAGGGAAAGCAGTCGCAGGAGGGTCCCTCCCTGTGCAGGCAGCACGGGGCTGTGTCCTGGGAAATCTCTCACTGAACTGGAAGTGGCTGCTGGCATTACCCAGCCAGGCCATGGCCCCCGTGCACAGAGCTGTCCCCTCCCCGTGTCACCGCGTCCCCAGGCAAGCTGGAGTATTTACACACAAGGAGCATCCTCTGTTTGCAGGGCATCAGGCTCTCACAGCAAAGTTTCCCTCTCCTCCAACCCAGCAGCAACACTGCGTGCTTTAACAGCCTCATCACAAACAACAATAATCTGAGAGCCATCCCAAGGCACCCCAAGAGTCTGCACTGAACCTGGCCAGCTGAAATGTGTTGTTGCAAACAGGCATGAACAGAAATTGCAATTGCTGGAGGGCAACAACCCAAGCCTCACTCAAAATATTTTTTTTTAAATGATCCATTGTCCTAAAAACCTAAACCATTAGTCAAAAAAAAAAATCACTTTTCATTTAAACCTTTCTGGCAATTTATACTCTAAAAGGTTTCTTTAAAAGGCAGGAAGAGATAAAATATTTATAAATTATTCAAATGAAATGTTTATGTTAATTCAAAGCAAACCAATGGTTCTTTAAATGGCCTCTTCAATGAAATTTTCAACAATTTGCCCTAATTCAAGCAGAAAATGGTTTCAGATACTCATGAACTACAGGATGGGAAGTGAGAGCTAGTGAAAATCAGCTGATAATTGCTCGTCTAAATCACTTGGCGAGGCCTTGTGAAAAAACAAGTCAGCCAAAGGAATGAAGATGGGCAAGGTAAGAAAGGCACAGCACTGGATTCAAAAGGCACACCGATGGATTCTGGCCTGCAGAGGCTTTGGTGACTCACGGGATTTCCTTGTCTCCTCTTTTCGGCTCATGCAAATACAGTTTGTGGTCTCTCCCCTGGCCAGGGTTGGTTCTCTGGAAGTCCTGGCTCTGCAAACAGCGGGGCTGGTTCCTGCTCCCGCTGTCGGAGCTGGATGCAGCCCAGAGGAGCTCTGAGCTGAGGTGGTTGCAATGGGGACCAGCAAAGTTTAGAAACTTGTGCCCTCTAAGGAAGGCACAAGGAGGAAGCAGTGGGGGCACTCGTGCTGCTGTTTTCCTCCCGCGTCTCGAGAGAGGAATGAAGGATTTGTCTTGACAAACAAGCTGTGGGTCTGCTGATAAATAAAACTGGATACCGAGAGATGAAAGAAACAATGGGAAGGACCATAAATTCCATAGGAATTCCACTGATTGACACAAGGAAAAGAAAAAGGGTGAGGGGGGAGGGGGGTGTACATTAGAAGGGGATCTGTGTTAGGTGTTTTGGGAAGTCTGTCTCTCAAGTACCTCAGTCAACAGGGAAAGAGAGAGGGAAACGTGGCCAGGAAATTCGGATAAAAAGGATAAATTCCTCCAAGAATTTGAGACACCTCATGGGGCATGCCCCATGGCCTCTCCCTTTGTTCAAATAAAGTTCCAGGACTCCTCTGTCTCCTTTCTGGACATAAACCTCTGGTGTTTGTGGATTAATTTTCCTGACACTGGCTGGGCAGTGCACGGTGCTGGTGGGGCAGAGGGAGCCCTGATGGAGCCAGGAGACCCGTCACTGAAGGGCCACGTTGGTGGCATCCCTGCTGCCCCCATTTCCTGCTCCTCCTGCTGGCCCCACTTCATTCTCCTCGGATCCCCCCTCGCTGACCCCTTCCCGTTGCATTTTCCATTTGCAGCCTACAGTCATTTCTGCATTCACCTCACAGGTCGGGGGTGAGTTGCTTCTGAGGAAAAACAGGCCAGTGCAACACATTTGGGGCAGCATTTCCAAGATACCCCAGAAACCCAGATAACTTCCCTGCATCCACTGCAGAGGTACTTCAGAAATTCCCCTGGCAAGGTTACCCGGCAGTCTGAGACACCGTGACTGTTGCCTTGCTTTTGATATCCCTCGTAGGGTAACTCTCCATCCTGGCTGCTGGGACCCCTCCAACTCTGTGCCGACTGTGTTTTGCAACCCAGATATTCCGGGGGGAGAGCTGTCCCCGGGAGCAGTGTCTGTGCCAGGCAGGCGGAGCCGCGCGCTGCGTGCCCTTGTCTGACTTAATTCAAAGCAAAGCAGCGAGGGAGCTGCAATGGGTGTCAGGTCTTCAGCTACAGCCTGCCAGCTCCCACGCAGAGGTTTCATTCCCCACCTCCACGCTGGGAGCTCCGCAGGGAGGTGTTAAACAGTATTGACCCAGGGCAAAGGAGGCACTGGTCAGCTGGAGCTGGACAGACAAGTTCTGTGCCGTGATGCTGAGCAGTCACAGATGTGACCCTGGCTGAGACCCTCATCCTTCAAATCCTTGTCCTTCCAAGTAAAATAAACCACAGCAAGAGTTTAAAAGGCACCTGACAGCACCTCCAGGTAAAAAAAGCCAGACCACACCTGGGATAGTGGCTGAGAACAATGAATTTTGGTTAATGGTTGGATTCAGTGATCCTAAAGGTCTTTTCCAACCTAAGTGATTCTGTATTCTATGATTCTAAGATGTGCAGAGCCCACAGGAGCTTGTTCCTGTGCACCTCCTGGTCCCAGTATTTTTCAGTTAGTTCTGTCTAAGAGGGTATGAAACTGCAGAGACATCTGAGCACTGCATTCCGTGTAAAAATGAAACTAATAAACCACATGTTTTTAATCAGAGGGTAATAACAGAAGGTGAAAACAAAACAGTTTGCATCTGCTCTGAGACTAAGGAGCTGAGTTTGCAACGCTGACACCTGAGAGGCCCAGAGATGCTGGCTGGCACCCAGTGATCCCCATTTCAGGGGATGCAGACGTGGACAAGCTCTTCAGGCCGCAGCACAGCGTCCAGCACCAAGTGAGCCTGGATCATTCCCAGCTCACTGGTGCCCACAAAGTGCTCTGGTTTCACAAGGAGAGGCAGTGGGCCGTGCTTTACCCACCACCACCATCTCACGTTGCCTGGGCTGGTGACCTGTTGCTGCCTGGGGGCACCAGTGACCCTCTGGACCACTTCTGGGTGGAGATGCAGAACTTCAATCACTGAGAGCCCAAGGTCAAAAGTGTCAAATACTTGCATTTCGCATCATCCTCACTGGGATAAACTATCCCTGCTGATCATAGTGCCCCTCACTGCACCTGCTGATGGGATAGGTTTGACTTACTCCTTCCTTTCTCTCACTGGGGAGGGAATATTTGTCTTGCTCAGCAAAGAGAATGCTCAGCTCTCCTAGGCAAGTAAATCTCAGAACTGCACAGTGAAAAGGAAAGGGGAAGACCAAGCCAGGAAGTGGCAAATTATTTTCCTGTGTCTCTGCAAGTCATCAACAGACAGAGGGGAACATGGCTGGCCAGTGGCCAGCACAGGTGGAACTGCTCAGCCCATCGGCTGGAGAGCATCCACGTGGTCCAGGGAGGCAGGAGTCAAACCAGGCTGCCCAGAGCAGAGCACAAGAGCTGTTCAGCATCCCAGAAACCAGACAAGGTCAAGCCCTGTGCTTGGACACAGGTGCAGGCTCCTCAGAAGATGACATTGCTCTCAGCAGCTTGTGGACTGTCAGGGGAGCACCCATGGCACAAAGCAAAAGCCAGCAGCACCCTCGGTGCACAAACACCCCTGGCAGCTGCTGGCCCAGGCACTGTTGGGGGTGGAAGGCAGAAACTCTCTCGTGTCTGAGGGGGATTTGGACACTGGAGCTACGTGACAGCAGCACTGGAAGAGTACCTGGGCAGTAGAAGGCTGTGAGGTCACACTGGGCTGAGAGGGCTGAGCTGCCTCTGAGCTGAGCTGCCGCCTGTGTGACCCAGCTGATTAGAAAAGATCCAGCTGTGCTGGTGAGAACACCCATGGCAAGGTGCCCTCAGTGAGAAGCCAGGGCCCAGCACCTTGGGATGTTGTCCACGGGATGGAGAAGATCCCAGCAGTCACAGAAGGACATTGATGCCGTTGTCCATACCACACTTTTGAAAAAAAGCTGGATTTCAAAAGCTCCAGGCACTCCTCATGATTCACGTCCCCTCCACTGGCAGAGAGGGACTGCCTGGCTCAGTGCAATAGCACTGCTGGTGCTGCTACAGCTCTCGCCCTTTCCCCTACTTCAAGCGCTGCATAGAACACAAAATATTAAATAAATACATAATAAAGGGAACATTTTCATCACAGGAAGAGGACATTGAGGGCGCATCTGGTACCAAATATTTTTCTGTGCCTGCTGTGTCACTACAAGCTGGGGCAGGTGCGTTTAGAAAAACAGAGCCCGTATTTGTGCACAGTTTAAACTGTCACTGAGCCGTGTTTAGGACCCAGCAGGAAATTGAAACTCCTTTTTGTGATGTGGAGCCTACCGACATGTAAGTAAACCACATATTAACTGGTTAATAACATCAGAGCCAGGGACTCCAGGCAAGTCTGGGTTAAACAGTCCAAACAGCAATATCCATATAATTACTATAACACTTGTTGATGTCAAGACAGCAAAGATGCAGGGAGGCTGCACGTGGACGAGGGCTGTCTCAGAGTAAAGAGGGCACAGAGCTGCCTCGGGCTGCAGGGAGATGCAGCAGTTACCCCAGCAGAGACATCAAAGGGGTAGCAAGCCCCCGGGCTGCTGCACCCCGACAGCGAGAGCAGAGTGCTGCTGCAGGTGGATTGGCTTGGTGGGACATCCCCGCAGCCCACCCCAGCCCACAGACGAGACCCCAGCCCCAGCCACGTGCTGGCAGCGGGGTGAGGCACACAGCTACATTCTGGCTTATCCATGCAAACACACGGTTCTATTACAGGAAGCCCTGGCCAGCTGAAACCGGCCACAAACCATTTAATCTGTGTGCCCACAGGCTATCAGTTAATGCCTCTGACCTGGGCACCCATGGGAAAACACCTTCCCTGCAAGAGTCCCTTGCAACCTGCCGCGCTTGCTGAGGAGCTGGAGGACATGACTGGGGTTGTGGCTGCCCAGAGCCAGCCCAGCCCTGCAGAGCTGGCACTGGGGGGCTCCAGGCTGTCCTGTGCACACGTGTAAGCATCACAAAGCCTTTGGTTTTTTGCTGTACCACTACCAATCCCTACCTGCACCTGGGGTTATTATCCAAACCGTGCCTGTCTCCCACAAGTCAGACTCCAGCAGGGCTGGAGCTGTCACCTGACTCCTGTAGAAACACAAATGCAAACAACCACAACGAGACATGGCCCTGGAAGTCACTGCAGAATGCAAAAGTTGCAGTTGCAGCAGAAAACTCAATCCAGGATCATCTCGAGGAGGGGAACGTGGTTTTTATTTCTGACAAAGGTGATTCAGCTCACGCTCCGTCTCTCCCAGGTTTCGCTCACTGTTCTTTCACGCTCACATACGGGAGATGTGTGTCCAGGCAGCCCGGCCAGCACCACTCGAGGTGACACGGGAAATGAGGGACACCAGCTCCCAGTTCCTCACCACGGCTCGTGGATTCTCCTCGGGTGGGTGGCTGTGCCCTGGTTCTCAGGCATGCCTCTCGTACCCTGTGGGAACAGACCCGATTGGGATCTTTTGCCTCTTCCCTCCGTCCTGCCTGTGAGTCATGAGGAGCAGCTGATTTACTCAGCTGGTTGGGCTCCTCTGGGGTGTGATCTCTCCTTTGTTTCAGGCTGTCCTTTGTTTTCCTGCTCCCGTTGTCCTGAGAAGCTCAGGCCAATTGCTCTGCTCTCCTGACCTGCTGATCAGGCAGATCAGCACATGCCATTCCTTTAACCCTTCCTCTCTTGCTGTTTCTCCTGCTGCTTTCACACCCGGACATCTCCAGTCAGGGCAATTTTAAGTTTTTGTTACAAATCTCCACAGCCTGAGCTGGATTCCAAATTGCTGACACAACGTTACAGAAACTCCTAAAAGCACAGCAGGTTTGGGTGTCTCATTGCATTGTTTCACACATGGACAACTACAACACACTCTCCTCTTGCCAGCTCCTTGGAAAGCCTCATCATCAGCATTAAAAGCTGAATTTAGCCATTCGTTCTCTCTGCAGAGGGATGGGGGACACTGAGTGTATCACAAAACTGTCTCGTTTGCCAGGACATTTCCTTTGAAATCACTCCTCGCACCAGGTCAGTAGATTCCTGAAATAGTCCCACATTTTCTTTGCTATATTGAGTTGGAGCTTTGAAACTGGATCTCCTTCATGTTCAGCTGGATACGTGCACGGACAAAGAAGAGCTGGTTTGCTTAAAAAGGATGAGATCTGGCACAAGTCTCACATCCAGGAAAGGCTCTGAAGGCTCGAATACAGCCTGTTGATGAGATGGGGCTCTTTCTATGTGACATCTCCTCTCCTGTCTGAAATCACAGAATCATAGAAAACCAGCTTAGAAGGACCTCAAGGATCATCTGGTCCAACCTTTCTTGGCAAAAACAAGGTCTAGACAAGATGGCCCAACACCCTGCCCAGCTGAATCTTGAATTCACCACTTCCCTGTGGAGATTATTTTCATTGTGAAAAATTCTCCTCACGTGTCTAGTCAGAATGTCCCCAAGAGTAACTTGCACCTATTGCTCCTCATCTTTGCCATGTGAATCCTGATAAGAAGGGAGTCTCCATCTTCTTTGTAGCCACCCTTTAAACACTGTAAGGTGGTGAAGAGGTCTCTCCTAAGCCTTCTTTTCTCAAGGCTGAACAAACCCAGGTCGCTCAGCCTTTCCTCATATGGCAACTTCCCAGCCCTGGGATCATCTTTGTGGTCCTTCTCTCAACCCTGTCCAGTCCACCCACTCCTCTTTGTGTAGCAGAGGCCAAAACTGTGCACATTATCCCAGGTGTGGCCTGACAAACTCAAAGAGGAGTGGGACAATGACTCCTCTATCTGTCGGTGATGCCCCTGTTGATGCAGCCCAGCCTCCCACTGGCTCTCGGCCACACAGCTGGTCACTCTCAACACACTGGTCACTCTCAACACACTGGTCACTCTCAACACACTGGTCACTCTCACTGAGCTTGGTGTCCACCAGCACCGCCAGGCCCCCTTCCCCAGAGCTGTTTCCCAGCTGGGTCAGTCCCAGCCTGTGCTGCCCTCCTGGATTATGTTTCCCCAGGTGCAAGGCTTTACATTTGTCTTTGCCGAGTTTCACAGGGTTCTTGTGAGCCCATTCTTCCAGCCCATCTGGATCTTCCTGCAGGGTGGATAATAGATCCATGTTTAGAATTATTCCAGCCTTTCCCAACCAAGCTCTTAAGGGTTTCTACATACAAGGCCAAAAGCAGAAGACCCAGGTGGATCAAGGAGGATCAAACCTCAGGTAAGCACCCAGCCACATGGGAAAGCGCTTCCAAAAATGACCAGCAAAAGATGAAGCTGCAAAGAAAGGAGAGAGAGACCAGGACAGGTTGAGGGAGACCACAAAGGTTTCCAAGTCACAAAGGAATCTGAAGAAAGTACCATGCTGGAGCCCCTTTCCCAGGTTTTCCTGCTGGAAAGCAGCTCCAGCAGCCCAAGACCACAGTCACTCACACCTCATCCCTCAGCAGCACTCTCAGACACTGCTGGCCCCTGTGCTCTTCAGTGCTGGCCTGAACCCCACGAGGAGCTCCACAAGAAGCTGTTCTTGGCTGGGAGGTGAAAGGAAGAGGCTCTGGGGACTGCACACACAAGCATCCTCTCTGGAATACCCCCGAGCAGTATGAGAAGGAATGAGGCCCCCGTGAAGCCAAGCAGCTCTATGGACTCTCTTATGACAAGGAGAAGATAAGAGGGATATAAAAAAGGGGAAATGGCCTTAGGCTGAAGGAGGGTAGAATTATATTTGATATTGGGAAGAAATAGTTCCTTGTGAGGGTGGTGGGGCCCTGGCACAGGGTGCCCAGAGAAGCTGTGGCTGCCCCTGGGTCTCTGGAAGTGTCCAAGGCCAGGTTGGACAGGGCTTGGAGCAGCCTGGGACAGTGGAAGGTGTCCTTGCCCGTGGCAGGAGGTGGAGAGAGATGATCTTTAAGGTTGCTCTAACCCAAACCAGTCTGTGATTCTGTGATTTTAACATGTGAGAAGAGGACAGGTTGGAATATCAGCAGAGGGAAGGTGCTCACTGGAGGAGAGGCAGGGACGGGCTGTGAGAAAGGAGCTGTCTCACAGGATGCACCAGGAGATTGAGGCTCATGGAAGGACATCACAGTCCTCCCCTCCAGCTTTTTAAGGGCAGAACAGCAATGGTCTTCAGTGGCCCAACTCGAGCTGCCCCATCAGAAGAGCAGAGAGCAGCTCAGAGCTGCAGACAGGCCACCCTCCATCCCCTGTGCCCCCAGAGCTGGCACAGAGGTCAGGGGGTCTTTGATGTTCCTTTCTGCTTGTGAGTGGAGACACAGGACTCCCAAGCCCAGAGGAAGGTGGTGGATCTCCAGGGCTGGTGTCCCCAAACTGACACAGGGGATACTCACGCCAAGTTCTCCTTTGAACCTGACCTGGCACAGTGCCCTTGTAGCACGGCCAAGGCACCTCTGCTGGCCTGACCAGCACGGTCCCTGCCTGGGCCACCACAGGGACCACGTCTGTGCCACCACAGGGACCATGCGTGTGCCACCACAGGGACCACGTCTGTGCCATCACAGGGACCATGTGTGTGCCACCACAGGGACCATGTGTGTGCCATCACAGGGACCATGTGTGTGCCACCACAGGGACCACGTCTGTGCCACCACAGGGACCACGTCTGTGCCATCACAGGGACCACATCTGTGCCACCACAGGGACCATGTCTGTGCCACCACAGGGACCACGTCTGTGCCATCAGCAGCTGCTGCTCGTGGAGCCACCGAGTGCCTGAGCAGCTCCCACACCTCCAGACGGAGCCAGAGCTGCCAGAGCTGGTCCAGCAAGCCAGCCTGGGTTGCAAATCCACAGCTGACAGGACAAGCCCAGAGCAGACAGGACGGCATTCCTGGGCTGCAAGCAGAGCCTCTGGCACCCTCCATGAGCTGTTCTCAAAGAGATCATGCTTGCAAATGAACTCAGCAGGCTGGGACTCCCAAAATAGCCCCTACGCAGCCAAGGGACCATGCCCGCTCCACTCCCACCACTTGGAGACTTCAAAGGGGGCTGTCACAATCAGGAAGATCCCACCCTGGCCTCTGGTCTCCTGGCCACAGCCATGTGAGGGCTCTCACCAGGACAGCTCTCCTTCCCTGCCAAAGAGCTTTGCTCTTTGCCTCGTGTCAGGTGCTCACACAGCTCTCTGCAAGGGCAATCGCCTTGATTTATTTTTTTCCATTAAAGGTTTTCCTATTTCATTTAGAAGTTCTCCTGCTCTCATAGAACTTAGAGAAATGGGTCTCCTTATCTGCAGGCATGAGCTGATAGCAGATGAACTCTGGCAGCTCTTCCAGGAGGGTGTGTGCAAGGTGATTTCAGCCATAAACCCATTGTGGGTGGGGTGGGTTGTTTTTTTTTTTTTACCCTTCTCATTCTCCAGTTAGAAAGTTGCACTGATTTACAGATTCTCTGTGCCCCCACGGGTTCATATGTGCTGAGGGACACTTGACTGTGAGAGCAGCTGGCCAGCCACACGCTCAGAAGGGGTGTCCTCTGCAGGGTGCATCCAATGACTCCAGACAGGCAGCCCAGCACGATACTGCCATTTCCCTCACGGTCCCCAGGCACTGAGCCTGATGCTGTGGTGTGGTGGGGGGACAAGAACGGGGAACCCACCGTCCCAGGGGTGTGGAGCTCCGTGCTGGAGATGCAGGGTGAGCTGCGCCGCTCCGGGTGCTGTCAGCGAGCAGAGCAGGACAGTGCAAGGGGAGGGCAGGAAGCCACCGAAGAGCCCTTTTTGGGAGTGAGGGGCGAGAGGACGGGCTGTGCCGAGCAGCAGGAGGGCTCAGGGCTGCTTCCTGCAGGGCAGGGCCGTGGCCACCCGGACACCCCCTCTCCCCGGCAGGAGGATGCCTTTGTGCACAGTTTATGCATAATAGATCTTCCGAGGAAAGAGATACTGTCTCCTTGCTCCAAATACAATTTCAATTAGATGAATAGCAGCGTAATCCCATAGAGGCGCTCAGCTGGGAACTGACCATGTGAGAGGCAGCCAGCCCTCCCCCAGCCGAGCGGTGAAAGGGGATCCCCCCCTCAACCTGCTGGCGAGGAGGCCCCGAACCCTCCAACAGGGACCATCTGCTGCCACAGCAGCCCCTCCTCCCGCAGCCCCCAGCGAAGAGAGAGCCAGGGCTGCCGGTGCCTTCCGAAACAAAGGCAGCGCTGAGGGACCGGTGCCTTCAGCCCCCCGGGACGGAGGAGGAGGAGGAGGCAGTGAGAGCCCCGGTGGCTCCCTGCGACCCTTTGGGCAGGCAGCATTGGAGGGAATGCTCCAGGAGAAGATGGGGCACTGAAACGGGGAGAAGCTTTTGTCCCCCTGCACCAGATGATGCCAGCGCAGGGGAAGAGGAGGAGGGAAGGAGGGCAGACCACAAGGACGCTCCAAACTCTTCTCCTTTTCCTCCTGCTCTGCCCCTGGCACATCCCAGGGCAGGGACTTGCTTCGCCTGCCATCCTGGCCAAAGGGCAGAGCCGCTGCACCATCTGCCAGCCATGAGACAGCAGCAGTGCCAGCACAGAGCTGAGCGCTCTCCTTCCTCTGAATATCTCTGGGCTCTCAGAGGGAATTTCCTCTTGTATCGAAATTTTCAGACTTGTCCCTTAGTGCCAGAGAGGTAATTTGGGGAAAGTCTTGAGAAACCTACGTTGTGCAACTGGGAGTTTAAAAGAGATTTTCAACCCACAAGGCAACTGACACCCCTTTTGTCAGCAACTCTTACCAAAGCCCTCTGTTGCAGCAACCCCTTCCCAAGCAGGAATGCACTTCACTGGCTACTCCACAGCAGGTAGGCTCAGCTCACAGGTACCAGACCCTTGGCTTTGTGGTGTCCCACTCCACACATCCCAGCACCCTCCAGAACAAACCTCCCTGCCAGGGGCACCCTCCATCTCCCAGCCTCAGGACAGATGGGAGAGCAGCTCTGCAGCACATGGAGGAACATCGTCCAGCAGAAGGGGCAGCCTGGCAAGCTCTGCAGGGCAGCAGCAAGTCATTTTCTTGCTAAAGTCAACAGCTCAGAGCCTGAATACACACAGCTGGGCACAAAGTGGCTGGAGATCACATCTGCTGAATAAGAAGTGGCCATTGTTATGCTTTGTCACCCGTTTCAGAGCAGATAGCACTTTAAAGCCATTTGGTGTTGCACTCTGAATAGTTAAAAAGGTCAGGCTCTGAGCATGGGCAGTGGGGTGTTTTCCCAGCGCCGGAGCGTGATGAGAATATTCCCAGGTGCGAAAATTTGTCTGAACATCCGCTGCCTTCCCAGTCCCCCAGCTCGGGAGGGGAGAGCTTTGATCTCTTCCCCAGCTGAGACCTGGAGCACGTTGTGCTTTCCCTGTCCCCGCTCACCCTCTCCACAACCTGTTGCTGCGGAGCAGGACTAAAGCCAGGACTAAAGCCAGGACTAAAGCCAGTGACACTGAACCACAGCGCTGCAGGAGACGGGCGCGGGGGTTCAGCGGCGGGTTTAGCACAGCCTGACCCTGCAGTCAATGCCTTAATGTGCTCTTGAGCTGAGATATAGCTCACAAAAGGCCGGTTCTTGGTTGCCGGTGAAAGGGGCGCTGCTTTATCCTGTGTTTTGTGTCCCGGGATGCTGCTGGAAGCACAACCAGGCGCCCACAGCCAGCCAGGCGTGCGCCCCACCACGCTGCTCCCACAGTGCAATCACAAACCCAGACATAAATCGTGGTTAACCTTTGCTCTCCCTCCTATGTTTGTCCAGAGGCTACAGAAATATTGCACAAGACACGTGATAGCCAGAGAAACAAAAATAAGCTTTATCAAACTGTCCCGGAGTGGGAGAGGTGGGGAAGTTTTTGGTAAGCCAGTGCTTCTCACAGTAAGGGAATGCATTTGGGAAAATAATGCAGGCCAGGTAGTCCTTTATCAGCAGGTATAGGTATGTGTTGGGATCTCAAAAGGGACAGACACACCCCCTCATGACTCACCTGCAGTAGGGCTTTTTACTCTGACTCTGACTTTGGCGTCTTTGCTAAAGCAAAACAACTTCTTTCCCATCAGCTCAGCTCCTTCCAGCTACCCTGACTTTAAAAACTCCTGCTAATTCCTTTTTTCCTATCACTGCTGCAAAACAAAGTTGAAAACGTCCTAGTGCCTGGTTATTTCTGAATGACGCAGGATTGACCAGAAGAAGAGAAGCTGATTTTGCAAAACCAACAGAGATTTCAATTGCCAGAAAAATAAACACCTTGCTTTGCCCAGTACAGAACTGACTGAGAGATGTTTGCATCCACCTGCAGAGAGAGATATCACCCAGCTGTGCCTGTATTTGTGATGCTAAAACCGGAGTCATAAAGGCTGGTAATCACGGGAAAGAACATTCCTGTAGGCTGAAAGCCATGAAAGCATCAGAAAAGGTGGCAGAAAAGCCCAGTGAATATCCAGGCCGAGTTTATAGAGAGGAATCATCTGTACTAGAGCATGCAAATACAGCCTCATGCAGCTTTTGTGTTCACTTGCCACAAACCTGCGACTGAATGAGTTTTACCAGCACAAATGTTGGAGGAAAGTGAAGTTCAAAGCCGCATGCATGAGTAACCATGGAAACAGAATTTTAAATTTGCACATGCGAGTATTTGTATCCAAAGTACTTTGTACGCCCGGGCCAATGCGGGAAGAGGGACACCGGCATGTCACAAGCGGCCAATCGCGACTCGGAAACACAGCTTGAATTTCAAATATCACCTACTTGCAGCAAACCTCCGTCCCGAGTGGAGAAAAAAAGGAATGTGAAAAAAACCTGCCTGGAATTGCCATCTGCTCGTGAATATTCCACAATTAGCAGGGACGGGATTCGTTGGATACATTATTCATTGTGGATTATTCGCCCAGATCTAACAGCAATAGTGCAACGGGCATTTAAATATTGTGATGAGGAGCCATTGCAGACGTAGAAGGTGTATGTGACTGTCCCCATGCATGAATATGGATGCGCTCCTCTCCTGCAGGAATCTCTGGGAACAATAAATGTGTGGTAAATACCTTGTCCTCCGCACCAAGAGAAAACCTAGAACTCTGCGATAAACTGCAATTTTTAAAAATCCCTTTTCCTGTTCATTTGTCCTCTGCCTCAACCCCTCCTCCCTCAACTGGGCTACCCATGCCCCAAAATCAACTGCCATTTCAGCAACAAAGGCACTTGCTGCTTCCCTTGCTGTGGCCCAGGCTGTGGAAGAGGTTTGGTGAGACAATGTTTTTCTCATTTAGCACCCCAGCCTTCCAATGTGACCCATGCTGGGCTGTGGAAACCATAAAGACAAAACAAAACAAAAACCTCCGAGTGCAACACTATATTTGCACTCGTGGCTCTCCCAGGAAATCTCCATGAGCTGCCTTTGCAGTTTGCAGTGGCCACAGCACAGATTTGGGGTTTTAGGCCCCTTTGCAGGTTCAGCTTTCGTGGCACGGAGCCAAACAATCCACGGCCACCCGTGGGGGATTGACCCTTGCAGACCTGTGTGCCAAATTATGGCAAAACAGAGACACCCCAAAACACTCCTCAGCTGGAAGTGATGACCAGCAGGCACAGAAAGAAACAGCCTTGGGAGGGGGGCAGGTTTGGAGGGTTGTGTGTGAGGCTGGAGCAGCATGGAGCCAACCTGAGCAGGCCGTGCCAGGTTTGCTTAAGTAGAAACAACACAGAGAAAAAGAAAGAGGAAAAACGATAAGAAAAAGGAAAAAAAAACAAAAACAAAAACCCCACGAAACATACAAATCTAATGAAAGAGTCCAAAGTAGCACGGGATGGGGTTATGCAATTTCAATTTGTCCAGCGCTGCTCGCAGACAAACACTCCCTGCAGCAGCAGGGACTTGTGCAAGTGAGGGTTGTGAAATCCCCATGCTGTGCCAGCCGTTGCCCAACGCTGCTGGGTAGCAGGGCTGTACTCAAGGATAATCCAGGATCCTACAAACACCGCAGCAAGGCTCCGGCACTGTGCACACACAGACTCCTCAGGGCTCTGCACTCCTCTGCCTCTCATGGGGTCTCGTGGGAATGGTGCAACCATCCTGCAGGAAGGGGTGGCCAAGAACAGACAGCACAACCTTTCTGCTGTTATCAGTAGCCACTCCCAGGCTGCTCCTGATGAAGCCTCTCATGGGCCAGGGTTCCCCATGCAGGATGTCTACAGATGTCATACACAGGCACGAGGTGACTCCTCAGGTGATTATTTCCTTCCCCATTACCAAAAAATTGTCTCCTGTGAAAAGGTAGAATGTGAGAAACTCCCATCCAAAAGGACTTGTAACGTCCAGGACTGTCTGCTCAAAGCTGGCAAGGGAACCAATCTTCCTCGGGGTGCACAGGCACATCAAGGCCAATTTTTTGATCCCAAAGGTTTGAGGCAGGAGGTAAATCTTGGGTCAGTGCACTGACATCCAGGTTTAGGACCTTGAACAGGATCTACTGAACCCACACAGGCCAGGTAAGGATCTGCAGATGCTCCTCTGAAGGCAAGCATGTAAAAATCATCACTGTGGGCTCCAGGAGCCAAAACAGTGTCTGGGAGTTCCCAAGGGAGGGCTGCTGGGTCTGGGGTTTAGTTAAACCTTCGTACTTAGATTCTCATGATTGTTGACTGGAAGGGTAATTCCCAGCTGGAAGAGCAGCTTTGGTATGGTTGTCCTGTGTTTGGAGTCTGTAAAAGCACGGAGGTTTCCTCTCCCATCTCTGCTCTGCAGGGTTTCACTTGGGTGCAAGCTGCACAGATGTGCTCCCTCACCATGCTCTGCAGGGATTAGGCAATTAAACAGTGGTTTGGCAAATAGTTTATTTGCTAAAAAACGTGATTTATGGAGGTTTAACTTGCAGCATAAATTTGGTTGAAACTAATTTTTATTATCTGGACTTGCACTGCCTGAGGGAAACAACAGTGCCCTTTCACCCACACATCTAGGGAGCCAGCCAGCCAAGCTCAGGGGGTTGGAGCCCCATTTCACTGCCACTGCCCTTCATTCTTCCGCCACAAAGCCCACATGGCAGGGCTTATCCATTCCACACGAGCAAACTCGATACTCACTCTGCCTTGGTGAGCTTCAAACACACACCAAGACCTGCCCACCTCTTACCCTAGGAAGAATTTCTGCTCTTGCTCACAGCTGGGTAAAGAGCTGCAGTTGGATTTCATACATTTGCAGATGTTGCCTCATTTGTCCCAGGCCTGCAATGCTCCAGAGCCGCTTTGGAACGAGCCAGGACCAGAGAAGGATGTGATTTTAAAAAGAAAAGGAAGAGAAGAGATGGTTTTGGAGAGACCTTATAGCACCTTCCAGTACCTAAAGGGACTATAAGAGTGAGCTTTGGGAGGGCTAGAGAGAACAGCTTTGGACAAGGGCCTGGAGAGACAAGACAAGGGGGAATGGCTTCAAACTGGCAGAGGGCAGATATAGATCTGATATTAGGAAAAAATTCTTTACCATGAGGGTGAGACACTGGAATCCATTGCCCAGAGAAGCTGTGGCTGCCCCATCCCTGGAAGTGCCCAATCACTCCCCAAAGGTAACAAGGCAAAAACCCAGCACATAAAAAGGTTTACCCTTATGAATCCATCCTGTTCCAGTGCAGACTGAACCAGACTGGTACACAAATCGTAGTTAATATCCTCAGAACTCTCATGGTATGCAAAAAGAGTCTGTTTAAATCTGCAACTGAGATTTGACTTTGGGGAGAAAGCCTTTCCAAGCCTTGGGAAGAAAAGAGTTGTTACTCTCTTGTAGGAGACTTGCAGGAGACTCTTTCCTTTGCTCTTTGATCCTGTTCCTCACCCATCCACACTGCATCCAGCATTTCTGGGCCAGCTCCTCTCAGGGCTGTTCCCTACAGGGAGAGCAGAGGAGTCTGCCCCAGGTTGGGTTCCTGTCGCTGTTCCCAGAGCTCCACTGTCTCAGACACAACCTGACTTGTCCTCCCCCAGCCACAGGAATTGCTGTGACTGTCCTGTCCCAAGCACATGCCCTTTGGGACTTCAGCTGTCTTTTCACATGTGTCTGTACAGCACCTAGCACAATGACCTGGTAATTATAACAGAAGCTAAATTACTGCTAAAATTAGGTGCTTATTAGCATTATCGCCTCTGGGCACCACCACAACACTTAATAACGCTGCAGTCTAAGAGGAACCCAGGACCCATCATAATCTTCATGAAAAACTGTCCTTAGGGACAGTATTTCTGTACCAGGTCTCAGTTTTCCATTAGGTCACATTTTACTCATGGAAAAAATATCTGTTCAACCGCCTGAGGATTTCAGTTCAGCTCAATGACTCCAACTGCAAAATGGAAAGCATGCATGTGTTGCCGCCTCTAAACTTCACTTTTGGTTGTAAGCTTTGAGTCACAGGCTTTGAGAACAGTTCTGGGGGTTAAGGGACTCGGACTCCAGCAGGTCCCACGGAGCCACCCTCCACACACGGCACTGCAGCAGAATCAGCAGCACAGAGCCAAAGCCAGGCTGTGTTTTCTCCTCTCTAGTTCTCACAGGCTCTTCCCTGTGACCAGGATTCCTGCTGGGGTCAGGTCCAGCCCCAGGGTGAATTTAGGACCGTGGCTGGAATGGAGCACGGCCAAACTTCACTTTGCTGCTTAAACCCACCCCAGTTAACTGAGTTAGTGAAGGCGAGATGTGGTCCATGGCAAGTCCCCCAGGAAAGGCTGAGGAGAGGGCAAAGCCAGCTCGTTCGGGTGCCATGTGGTGAGGCAAGGGGCAGGGTGAGCTCAGCATGCCGCGGCATCGGGGGACAAGGAGGAAGGGCTGTGGGGCACTTCTCGGGTCCCAGAGCTGTCACCTGCCAGACACAGCACCCTGGAGAGCACACAGACATCCCAGCGGGGACGATCTCCCACTCGGAGATGCACAGACAGGACTAGAGCAGAGGACTGGGACAGACCTGAGCAGCTCCTCTGAAGACATCCCCCGCACCACCGCGGTCAGCTCACTCTGTCCCAGGTGAAGAAACGACTTGCACAGCCCCAGCCCCAGAGCCCCGAGGCCGGAGCACAGCCGCAGCCGAGGCGGGGACCAGCCCCGCTATCGCCCCGCACACCTTCCCCGCCGCTGATTAACGAGGCTGCCGAGGAGGGACCGGGAGGCTCCTCCCGCCTCTGTCCCTCACGCACACCCCCACAGCCACTCATATTATCTGTATCGAGCACATTTTTATGTAAATGCCCCAAGCATCCCTTTCAGAGGTACAATGCCTCCCAGACTAAGCCCCTGAATGGCTCCGGCACATTTCCCGTGCCTCAGCTGCTCGCCCAGACAAACAGAAGTGTGGCTCTCCACAAAGGGCTATGGTAATGCCGAGCTGAGGAGAGCTCAGGGGAGGGGGCAAGCAGGGGCCAAAGCCATTTCAATGACAGAAGAAAAGCCCAGCTCCGGTATCTCGATGAGTCAAGGAAGGGACAGGCTCCACAGATGGATAAATGGAGCTACACGGGGCAGACGGCTCAGCCTCCCAACAATGCCTCATCTCCGGGCCCCGGAGTGTTGCTGTGAAGGCAGGGGCTGCACTCACAACCTGGGATCTCTCCATGGAAACAGCCTACAGAGCAGGGAAGGAGTGTGTGGAAAACCAGGAGGCACTGAAGACCGTCACATGATGTCCCCAGCCTCCGCACATGCTGTAGGGAACGGTCCAAGGGACAAGAGAAGGGGCAGTATCCCACACTCCACCCTCATCCCACCACGACTGGGACCTTCCTTCGTTCCTGCCGTGCTGAGACTCTGCTTCCCCTCACGGGCTGGTGCTCAGTGCTTGGTGGCCCATCCAGCAGCTCTGCCTGCTCGAGGTGTGCAAGGCTCCTCACTCAGGAAACAACACTTGCTTCTGCCAGGAATAGGTCAGCAAGAAACTCATGTTCAATGAGAAAGCTTTGAAAGCACCCCTAGACACCTCTTACCCCATGCTGGAGGCTGGTGTGCCCAAGAGGTGGTTCCCCAACACCCACCCAACCAGAGGGACTTTCTAGCTTTTCTCTGCGGCGGTTTTGCAACAAACCAGGTGTTATAACACAGTGCATCCCTCACAGGTTGTACCTTCCCAGCCATAGATTAGGAACAACTTCATTAGAATCCCGATCAAAGGGCGCACCAGAGATGTGGCTCACCTTGGCCTTCCCTTGTGCTCCATCCTGTGCTCAGTAAAGCCTCTACGGGGACAAGGCAGGGTCAGCAGGGGGGTCCTGATGTGCATGGGACCCTCTCTCTTTTGGAGGGCCCAGAGGAAGCTGAAGGTGCTGCAGGAATGCTGCAGTTCTGAGACACAGCAAACAGAACTCCATGGGGAAATGCACATTTGTCTGTGGGTGAGGTGGGTATGGGAAGGGTCGGCAGGGAACTGAGGACAGATGCATGGAGAGACATCTGGATTTGACCTTTCACCACCTCCCACACTGGCTGGGGCAGAGCCCTGAAGATGGGGATAGGAGACCAATGTCTGTGCACAAATGGGACGTTTTGGGGCAGCCCAGGTGTCTCACAACAATGTCACCTGACTCTCACAGGGTCAACTCCACACCACCAGCTGTGCTCTGCGGGTGGAGAGCAGCAACACCAGACCTCACCTGGCAAAATCTCCCCCCTCTGCTGTCACACATCCCAGTCACTCACACCAACTGTCTCAAGAGGCTGCTGAGAAAAACTGGGCGGGCTTTGGCAGGGATGAGGGGCCAACACAGCATGGCTTTCCCAGCATCACTACAAGCCAGAGCACTGAGAAAGCTTGACAAGAAGGTCAGGATCCACGTGGAAAGCCCTGGGCAGTGTTTCCAGCTGCTTCTCATGTATAGAAATGCAGGCAGCACATGGCCTTACTTTTGCTGCCAGCCAAGCCGTGCACTCAGCGTATTACTCTCCCTCTGCAAAATCAGGCCAAGGGCACACAGCCATCCTTTCCATTGATTGTTCCACTCTGCTTTGACAATTCACCATTAAACTGGGGGGAAGTTTGCAGTGAGAGGCAGGGAGAGCCGTGAGACATCCACTGGATGTGGCCCCCGTGTGACGGGAGGTGCCTGCCCTGCTCCCAGCTGGGGACAGGGCCAAGGGAAGGGCAGCCAGTGCCACAGCCCCGGGGCTGCAGCGCCCGTGGGGACCTGGGGACCGCTGGTGCCGCTCCCATTGGCTTCCTCCTGCACCACTACCTGGGTGAGCTGGACCAGCCTCCTCCAGCTCCTCCTACGTTATTTATTCCAGCCACCTTTGCAGCATCCACCTGCCCCACCAGTGGGACACAGCAGGAGAGACAGGGCAGCCCTGGGTGTGGGAAGGAGACCCCAGGCACGAATCTGGAGTGGGGCTGATGGAGAGGATCACGCACGTGGCGTGAGGCTGTGGCAGCCTGGGTCTCTGGGTCCTGCTGGTGCCAGGCCAGCTTTAGGGCTAAAACAAGCTTTGTGACTGTGAGTTAACTTCCCCCTCGCTCCCTCCAAACATGGAGCTCTCTGGTGTTCCCAAAGTCCAGGGCCTCATCCCACCCACCAGGCTGGGAGCTGCAAACCCAAGCAAAGAGCAGCTGAGGTTTGGGTCAGCTCAGCAGCTCTGCCCTGGAATGTGGGCTTTGCAACAAACAATTATGATAATTGCCAGTGACAAAAACAGGCAGAAAATGTTCGTGTCATGGCAACACAGGAAATAAACCCTGAGCAGAGCCTGTGTCCATCAGCCACTGCTGCCAGTGCAGCTCATGCTCACACTGGTTGATGCTCTTTCTTTTCTAACAGGCTCTGTCCCCCACTATGCACCCCCTCAGGAGCCAAACCAGCGTGGGTTACACGATCCCAGAACTGTCCTGGCCTGGAGACAGCAGACACAGGGCCGAGTGGGGCAGTTTTCACTCGGACAGGGATCCCTGCAGTGCTCAGCCCCACAGAAGTACCCCAAGCAGAGTTAAATGCCCCAAAACGGGGTGCACCAGGTGACTTCACAGGGGAGAGCTACTTTGCAAGCTCCACTGGGGGGTTATTCACCACCTGATAAACACAGGCCCCTCTCTCCAGCTCTCAGCACATCTCCCAGTCTGGATGTTGGAGGTGGGTCATGTCCCACCCAGCTCAGGCCCTGCAAAGATCAAGATGCCCAGAAGAGAAGTCCACTCCCTGCCAGGTCTGTTGCCCTGGGAGAGTGGAAGACCCAGCACTGCAGGACGCCAGGCATGTAACCCCCTGTGGGCCTGCCATTCCCAACCTGCTCTGCTCCCCTTTCTCCTCACTCCTGCTCATCTTTTTGCATAGCTTAGTCATGACTGATGAGAAGTCCCTCAAATTTCCCATTGTAAAAAAAGATAATATCTGGTCTGAGGCCAGGGAAACAAAACTTCAGCTCCACAGGACAGTGATTGAGCAGAGTATAACCAAGGTTATAATTGAAGCTGCACTTGCTCATACGGTTTGAGTGCTGGCACCTGCTCATGAACACCAAACCATGTGTGTCAAATTACCACCTAGGCAGAGGGAAAACCTGGCTGCTCCCGTGCCCAAGACCTTCACCCCTCCTGCCCTCAGATGCCAGCCACGCTCCACGATGTGGCTCTGCAGGGCTCACCCGTCCAGGGAACGGACCTGGGAAAGCTTCCTCCTCCTCCTCCTCCTCCTCCTCCATCAGCATCCTCACCATGCTCCAGGTGCAATCAGGCCTGTGTGCTTAGCGAGTTGGATCCTCGTCTCCAAGGGCATGCTCGGAGGACAGGGATGGTGTAAAAGAGGAAATGGACAGTGTGATGTGACCTGCAGCATTTTTACTGCCACAGGGATGCGGGGGAAGCAGACAGCACAGGTTATTTCTAAGATCCCAGGCTGACAAGTAGAAAAGATGGTGTCCCCTGTCTTGTTTGAGCTACAGTCAGAGTCCAAATATTTTCATTTCTCTCTATTTTCTGTTGAATTTGTGAGAAGTTGGATAAGTAGCTCTGCAGCTGGCTGCTGTTCCCTGACTCCCACAGCCCTGGGCAGTTCCTAAATTGCAGGTGAAGGTAACAGGGGGCCACATGTGGAGCAAGGGGAGAAAGAGTGACTCGAGGCACACTGGCTCGTCGGTCTGGCTTTGATGCCAAGTGAAGGAGCAATTGGTACACCACTCTGTCAGCGACAAATTAAAATAGAACAATATAATTAGGACCAATTACATGGTTATATAGAAACGGATTTTGTCAGATTAGCATGGTGCTTCTTGAGGAGATTAAAAGATTGGATGATAATAGAAAAGAGCTTTTAGGTGAATTTCTGACAGAGGTGTCTGGGTTGGTGCCACGGAAATGCTCTCAGGGACCAAGTGCAGAAGCCTCTTTGTGCACCATGAATGGGTGATGCCAAATTTTGCTGTTTTCCAACCCAAGTCTCAGCTCTTCACTTCATTTGTTACTTGTTTCCTGAGAAGAAGTCAAACCAGGAGTGTTTTCCAGGAGGAGTGCAGGGCTCTGCACGAATTCTTGGTGTCACAGCTCCCCAGAGGTCAGGACAAAGCCCTGCACTGGTTCCTCACTCACTCACAGCTGCAGAGCTGCGGGGAGAACAGCCACACTTTGGGCTAGCAGGAGATGTGAGGCAGGAAATCTTTCACAGGGATATAAGACAGATTCTTCTTGTGGTGACTGAGAGAAGGCTGATGAGCCATAAATGGGGAGAAAAACCCCAAATACTCAGTCAGGGTGAAATACTGCCTGGACCCTGGCCTGTGTTAGCCTGGGCTGCAACTACAGTACTCTAAAAAAATTTTGGGTGACAGTGGGACGAACTCCCTGAGTGACTGGGGGCCGTAGGTGAAGTGTTCAGAGGCAGCCCAGTGACTCTGGGATGGGCCCTGGGTGCTTCAGGAAGATCTCAGCAAGGCTCAGAGACTGTCAGTGAGGATGGAGGGGGAGGCTCCAGCATTTCTCAGGTGATTCATATGTTAAATCCTGCACATCATGGTTTCTCTCACTGTCCTGGGTCTCTCCAGTAGTGAAGACGCTGTGTAATACTGGCAGATAGAGAAAAATCCAACTGTCTGGAGTCAGGCAGCAGCACAAACCAGCTGAACACTCAGGACAAACCAGCAGTGAGAGGACTGTGAAGCAGCAGAGATGTGGCCCAAGCCTGGTGCCTCTCTGCATGCATTCCATGCACCCAGCAGCCACCACCAGCCCCAAGACCAAGGTCCAGGTTTGGTCCATGCAGGCACTCCAGAGGTCCCTCATCCAGCCTCCCGTTTCAGCAGAGGTATTGCCAGTGGCAGGGGATGTCACCCATGGCTCTGTCTAGCAAAATGTCTGGAAGGCTCTGAAAATCTGCCGCAGCAAGAGTCCAGAGATAAAGTGGCAAATGGCAAAAGAGAAATCATCAGACAAATCTCCTCCAAAGATGATGATGAAGGGAAGAGTTTCTGGAGCAGCTGTCCCTTCACTCCTGGGTTGTGGGACCCTGCCACAGACTGCACTGGCGATGGGGACAGTACCTCGTGGGGCTGGAGGTGTCTCTGGGCAGCAGGGCAGAGCTGTGCTGTGACAGGAGCTGTGCAGTCCCTATGGACATTCTGGAGAGCCCACGGACTGGCTCCTGGATGAGGTACATGTGTCTCTGGACAGGTGAGGAGCCTGTGGAAACCCAGGGACAGCGCTCAACCTCAGGCATGTGCAAGATTTTCCCTGGCAGCAGGAAGGTTTGGCAGAGGTGACAGGATTGCTGTCCTGGTGTTTACCTCCCACCATGGAGAACAGCACAGAATAAAGCCCAAAACTTGAGAGGCAAGTGAGGGAAACCAGCGCATGGATGACTACGGCTGAGAGTGGTCTCTGGTGGGCAGGTGTAAGGGACTGTCCATGAAAGGACTTGAAGGTGAAGAAAAGTAACTTTTACCTGTCAGAGCAGGTATGAAGGTGTGGAGAAGAATGTGAGAGAGGGATTAGGCAAGAAAGCAGCAGGACAGCAGGGTCCTTCACACAGTGATCTGGGTCAAACAGGCAGCACAGATGACTGAGAGTACCTGAGTACGTGAGACGGTGGAAATTAAGAGGAAGTGATGTTTGCCTTGAGCTGGCAGCTGATCGCTCTGAGTCCCCGGTCAAGGCCTTTGGGACAGATCCAGTTTCCTCCCAGTGAGAGGAGGAAATCAGCACACTGCATCCCCATTAGCTGTTTACAGCTAACGGGGCTTATGGGGTGAGAGCACAAGGTCCAGCTGCTCAGAGATCCCTCTGCCACCCAGATCAAGGGAACAGGAGGGACGAGAAGAGGAGCAAGAGGAGCCTGAGGCCAGCTGGTGTCCATTAACCTCCTGCCCAGGCAGCAGGGAATGCTGGAAGAAAAGCACCATTCCAGGGGGTGCAGCTTGAGTCCACCTGACCCAGCGTTGGGCAGTGCCCTGTGCAGGTGCCAGCCACACCACCCAGCGAGGAGTGTATCCTGCTGCATCCCCACTGCCTCCTCCCCGTGCAGGCTCTGCTCAGGTGCAGCCACCTGCACGAGCTGCAGGTGAAGCAGGACTGTGCTTGCACGCTGAGGAAGGCGCCTGCTCCCCTGGTCTGAGCCACCCCGCAGCTCTCAGACCCAGCCTTGGGGCCAGGTATGGTAGCAGAGGTGCTGCTGAAGCCTGGGCTGTGCAGGCAAGGGGATCTGTGCACAGACACCTGTGGAGCCTGAGGGTGATGGTCCCTGAGAGTGGCAGGAGGGATGTTGTGAGGTGCAGGCTGATTTCACAGCAGGGCCCAGCACATCACCCCAAAAAAGAGGAGACAACACCAGGAGACAAGGCAGCTGGGCGGGGCTGAAGAAACACTGACTTCACCCCAACATCTTTTCACTATAACGTCAACTGAGCAGGAAACATTACTAAAACCCCAGGGAATCCCAAATACCTTCGGGGTTTTCCCTTGCCAGGAGTCAGAAGTGATTCCCAGGGCACAAGCAGTGTCGCAAAGGCTGGCAGCCCAGATGCTGAGTGGGGCTTTCACTTCCAGGTCTTGCCATAGCCTCCAGTAACCCAGACCCTCCACATCAGCCACTTCTTCCCAGCCAGCAAAGGTAGGAGGGCACGGATCAGGCACGGAGATTTTCTCTTATTACACCACTGACAAAGGGAAAGGGATGTTACTCTCCGTGGGACTTTCAGCAGGGCTCAGCAGCCACGTGTTGTTGCTCACAGAATGTGATTTTACCCCTCAACGTTATGTCCATAGCCCTGGCCCTGCCCTGATGCAGAGGCTGAGACAGTTAAATCAGGTCCTGAGGGGAACAGGAAATATCAAATTCAAACTGAAAAGGTAAGTTTATTTTCAGCACTACCAAAAAGCTGCGATATAAAGTGGATATTCATTTCAAAATAAACTACAATACAGTAAATGTAATTTATTGCTGTATTTTTGAAAAAAAGACATTTAATTATCCACACTTAAGTAAATACATTTTGTGGAGAAGTGCCAGATGAATTAATTCCCTTTAAGATCTTTGTGTTTCTCTAGCCTACTGATCTGCTGTCATAGACTCAGACTGGACCTGTATCACTTCTTTGTGTAATGAAATAGGATTTCATCCCCACTATTTTTGGGTTTGACTCCTGTGCCTTTGTTCACTCTGGCAGCTCCTGCAAACACTCACCCACTGTGCAATTCACACCTGCATGGAAACATGGAAAGGCACTTGCATGGCTACACGTGCTCCCATGCACTCACACATCTTCATGGCAAGCCGGAGGGTAGGGGACATCCTCGGCCTGAGGAGAATGTTTTAGGAAGGCTGCTAGTCTTCTTTTAGCTTTCCTGATGACTACTTGGGTCTGGAAAGCCCAAGAGCCACCCAGTTGGTCAGCTCAGTAAATTAACCCAGGGATTTGAGAGTATCCAGGAGTTGGTAGAAAGGGTGTCTGGAGGACTTTGTCCAACTTTGTCACCAACCCTACGGCTTTTCCTCGTCAAACCCTGTAAAAGCCCAGCCTCACCCTGCAGCCCAGCTCACATCTCTTCCCCCACCCTGGGGGGCTGCACAGGCAGGACCTGCTGCTCCCCTGCTGCAGGTGGGCGGTGGGGAAAGGGCAGGACACGACTCTGAGGGGTTCGTGAGGCACAAAGGTTCAAGGGTTCATGCCCTGCCTGCAGGAAGCACTGCCCAAGCTCTGCTGTGCCCCTGCTGTGTTCCCCCAGTTCAGCAGATGCTCACCCCATCCCTGGGAGCTCACCCCATCCCTGGGAGCTCACCCCATCCCTGGGAGCTC
>VZTF01007421.1:914813-968022 GCA_013397755.1 Cnemophilus loriae
GAAGAAAGGGAGGGGAGGAAAGAAAAGAAAAGAAAGGGGCGATTTCCAGCCAGGCAGTAAAATGCCATCTGTCTCCTGACGGCTCATGTGACATTGACAGACGTCCATTGCCAGCCAGAGCCAAAGGCAGCCCGTGGTCCCCAGCCCCTTTCCCCGGTCCCCACGCGCTCCCGAACCCAGCAAGGGCTCTTGAGGAGGGAGCAGAGAGTGAAGCAGGCTGAGCCTTGGTGCCCTTCCCGCAGGATGACGTGCGCAGGGTGGCGGTGGAGGAGGCAGTGCCGGACTTTGGAGCGGGGTTGTCTGTGCCTTGTGACTTCTCACCAGGCCGAGATCCCCTTGGATCCACCTGTTTTCCTCTCAAAAGCAGCTCCCGGAAAACAAAGGGGCTGAACAGCAGGCACCCCACCACCCCCACACAACACAACTGCTTAATTGCCTCTAGGAAAAGAGCCTGGCTGACCCTGGGACCCTCCCGGGCTGGGAGGGCAGAGAGCAGAAGGGCTGTGCAGGACTGCCCTGCTGCCCGTGACCGGCCGCGGGCTATCCCTGCCCACACTGCCACAAAGAGGGAAGCTGCAGCTCTCATTTCCTGGGAGCACAGATGTCTCTGGATGACACAGCCACATCCCAGAAAGAGATATGCATCGATTCAGTCCCAGGGGAGACGGCGGGGAAGTCCCTGTACAGTGGGTAGAAGAGGAAAAGCCCCAAATGTTCCTGATTTCCCTGTATCCCCAGCAGTGATGGTTTCAGGAGAGCAGGAATTAGGTGGGTGTTGGAAGGTGTGACCTGCTCACCCTACATCCCAGGCATCTGTGGCTTTGCAGAGCAGCACAGCCCCTGGGAAGCTCAGCACCCCACGGGTCCGGTGATGGCAGAGGAGCTCCACTCACAGCACCTGCTGAGCAGCCCCAGGCAGGCTGGGCACAGGCCACACACCTGCCCGTGATGCTTTTTCTTTGGTCCTAAAATCAAGAGCCAGGCACGGTTAAGGGATAAAGGGTTTTTGCCTCGGTGTTTAATCAGGATCCTGATGGTGCAGCACTTGGCCAAGGTGGAATGCGCCGAAATGCACACACACGGTAGATCGTGTGTGCAATTTTATAGACCTTGCAAATCAGCATATCTAACAAAGATGCCTCAATGAGAGGCTGGAATGAATAGTTTGGTATCCCCCTATCCCAAAGTATTCTTCCCTGGACGGGCTTAATCCTAGTTTACAGGACGTGTTCTAGAGGGGATTTTGGTTTCCCAGGATAGCGTGGGGCTTTCCAGCCTCCAGCTGCGAGGCCTTCAGGGTGTTTGGTCTCCTGGCCTAACAGAATACCAGGACTATGCTAAGTTATCAGACTGTTGGAATTACAAGTGTGCATGCTAAGGGCACTGAGAATATATAAAAGGTATGTGAAAGAAAAGGCAAAAAATCATCATGGCACCACCTGTGGCACAGCCTGGGCAGCTGCACAGCCAGGACCTGCTGCTCCCCTGCTGCAGGTGGGCTGTGGGGAAAGGGCAGGACAGGGCTCTGAAGGGCTTGTCACCAGGACCTGACCCTAACCGTGCCCCAACCAGGCCCCTAACCGTGCCCACCACTGACAGGTGGTTGTGGGGAAGTGTGGAAAGGTGTTGTGGAACCTCGTAACATCATCCTGCTGGCCCTTGGCAGGCAGGGGAAGCCACCTCACATCATCCCCGCCGAGCTCTGTGTGTGGCTAAGTGGCTACTTCTGCAGCTCTGCTCCCAGCAGGCAGGTTTAGGATACCAGCAGCTCAGCTCTGAGATGGACAAGCTGGTCAGGTCCTGCCATGTGCTAGGTGGTGGGCAGTGGTCTGGATGGTGAGGCTGGGGATGAGAAGGAGTTAGGCTCATTGATCCTTGTGTCCCACTTCCATGAGCAGCACTCAACATCCTGGCAGTGGCTGCCAACACTGTAGTCCTGCCGGGGGAAGCCACCAGAGAAATGACACCACATTTCCCACCGTGTCCTCCCTGCTGCCTGCAGAAACAGCCTTGATCCTTGGCATTACCAGAGGGATGAGAAGGGCTGGACATGTGGCTGTCTCTTAAGGGTGGGCAAAGAAACAGCAAGATCATCCCAGGGCAATGCCAGGCCATGGGACGCAGTGCCAGGGCAGCAGCTCTGTCCCTCGCTGGCTGCAGCAGGTCAGTGCTGCCATCAGGAGAAACCCCAGTGAGACCCCCCCAGAGCACGCCCTGAACTTGGGCTGTGGAGCCTGGACAACCCTGATGTACCACACAAGATGTGCCAAGCAGACCCCCAGCATCACTCCCCCAGCTCCTGGGCACAGGTTTGTGTTGTTTCACCTGTTCCTACATCATTTCACCCCACAGATGTTCTGTCTGACCTCTGCAGCCACCTCTGACCCCGCAGTCACCCCACAGGTGACACCTTTGGTGAATCCTACCCATGTCCTGCTCCCCTCCCCTGGGTTCTGCAGTTTGTCAGGAGGACAGTGCACAAAGGGGACCAGGGCTCAGAGCTCCCTGGGGGACAGAGAGATCTTCAGTGTCTGAACAGCTTTGAGCCAGGACAGCAACGGTCACAGGGTGCAAAAGGCCCTACAGAGTTTATTACTGTAGAAGAGGGAGAAGCTCTGATTGTGCTGTGAAATGGAGGTGTGGGATTGCCTCAGCCTGTGGGCCACAGGAGGGATGGAGACAGGCATCACTGCAGGTGGGGCTGGGAAGTTGGGGCTGCCTCCAGCCCAGCCCCACAGGAGCCACCGTCCAGTCCTGGGTGCAGAGAAACGCTCAGAGGCATCCTGGCCCTGCCGTGTTTAACCTGGCTAATGAACAGCCAGGCAGGATGTGGCCGTTCAAGGACACTGGATGAAAACAGCCCTTCTGCCTCTGCTTACACAGCACACACAACTGGGCCATTCCCACATCCCCAGGATCCTGCCTGAAGCCTGCACATGGCTGCTGTGATGAAGAACAGGTCTTGGACCGGGGAATGACCCCATCTCTGCAGCGAGAGACCATCAAAACCTCTGAGAGAACAAAGAGTGGCTGAACGGATCCCTGCCTAAACCCCATCTAAAGTCACCCTCTGACCTAAAGCTGAAGGCATCAGGCACTGTGCTTCTCCCAAGCCAGCAAAAATGTCAGGAGCAGGAGGCTGGAGGAATGGAGAGACCGCTTTGCCTGAATGCACACGTGCTGCACGTGGGATCAAAGGGCCAGAGGAGCTGGGTGTGAACAAGCAAGCACAGGAGACCAGGCTTGGCTGCTCCAGGCTCCTGCTCTGCTTCACTCAGATGTGTCTGAGGGACCCATCTTAGGAGCCATTTAGAAGGAGCAGTTCAGGACTTGTCTGTGGTGCTGAAGAAGGAGGGAATGTGTCCTAGTTTTGGAGACTAAACGCAGGGCATGTCCTCTGGCAGGTGCTCATCTCTCCTGACATGAATGGTTTGACACTGGGACAGACACACAGGGGTGGTGTGGACTCTTCATCTTCGAAGAATTTCAGAATTTTAATGGGCTGGGCCTGAGAAACCCATTGCAGATTTTAAGCCAGTTATGCACAGAGCAGGAGGTCGGACCAGGAACCTCCAGGGGTTCCTCCTCAACTAATCCTTTCTGTGATTCTTTCAGCTCCCTGAACTTCTGCTCTTTGCAGACCAGCAAAAAAAAATGGGCCTATCCACAGGTTCCCACCTAAGGCAAGTTTGGGTGAACCCAAGAACTGGATTTTCTTGGGTGTAAGTAGAGTTGGGTTTATTTATAGGGTTTGCTTTGCATGGCTCTGGGAAAGCCAAGGCTTGACATGTCTCTCACACACGCCTCCCACTCAAGTTAATATTATTCTTCTTGTGAAGAGGAAACCACTTAAGGCTCTCACAAGTGCTTCTCATCAGCTTAAGTGAACAGAAAAGTGAATATGAACTGATCTTAGGTAAATGAAGTCCACTTCAATTGTCAGTTAAGGGTTCAAAGCCATTTCATTAATACACTTCAGCTCCACCTCCCTGCACACAGATCCAGAGACACCTCACACCCACTTTCAGTGCTGTTCAGCAACTAACACCCCTGCTCCGTCCACACCTACTTGAAGACCTTGGTGAGCCTCACCTAGGTCCAGATCCAAAATCCTCCTCTGATTCAGCAGACCCAGGACAATTGCCACCATTTTCTAGCCCTGCGCTTTCTTCTTCCTTTCTTCTTTCCTTTCCTTTCCTTTCCTTTCCTTTCCTTTCCTTTCCTTTCCTTTCCTTTCCTTTCCTTTCCTTTCCTTTCCTTTCCTTTCCTTTCCTTTCCTTTCCTTTCCTTTCCTTTCCTTTCCTTTCCTTTCCTTTCCTTTCCTTTCCTTTCCTTTCCTTTCCTTTCCTTTCCTTTCCTTTCCTTTCCTTTCCTTNTTTTCTTTTTCTTTTTCTTTTTCTTTTTCTTTTTCTTTTTCTTTTTCTTTTTCTTTTTCTTTTTCTTTTTCTTTTTTTCTTTTTCTTTTTTCTTTTTCTTTTTTCTTTTTCTTTTCTCTCTCTTTTTTATTTCCTAATTCCCTTCTTACTTTCTTACTTTATCTTTCTTTCTTCTTTCCTTCTTTCTTCCTTCTCCTCTGTACCATTTGAATGACAAAGGTTTCTGATTACAGTCCTCCTGGGGAATCAAACACCAAGGCTGCTGCTCATTTACTGACTGGCAGATTAAGATGGATAAAGGGAGAGATTTGTATATTGACTCTGTGTTTATGTAACTCATGTGCAAGGCCTGGCCAGGAGCAAAGGGGGATCTGACCCACATAAATAATAACGAGCAGCATTTTTAAACTAAATCATCTGGAAAATTCACAGACGATTCCATCGGTTCCTTCTATTGTGTCACCAGAGGGTCATAAATAATTCAGCCTTGCTCAAATATTTATGGAAATCAATTTAGCCCTCAGTCCAATGCCACCTCCCTGAGAAAACAGTTTCCTTTCCTATCACGAGTGCAAACTGACTGCCCTCTGTCCCACGAGCCTTGCCAGGGCCAAGGGCACCTGTAACCTCCCACGGCACACCCAGGCGCCAGCCCGGACGAGCAGGACCCCAGACAGCTCTGGGGTCACGGGGCCCACAGGGAAGATGGAGCTGCACGTGGTCTTCCAGGAGAGGAGCAGGTCCAGCACCAGCCCCCCTTCTGCTGTGACCACCCCAAGCTCCACCGTGGGCATCTGCCCTGGCCCAGGGTGGCTGTCAGCGTTGGCAAAGCTGTGGGCACATGGAGAGCAGCTCCTGTGCAGGTGACAACTGATGCTCGAGTCAACAAATCCTGCGCAGGAGAGAGACACCTTGATGAGATCAAAGGTCACAAAACAAACTCCCACAGGAGCCAGCAGCCCAGGGGAGCTCCCCGTGCCCGCTCCCAGGGCAAGGTCCGTGGCTCTGCCGTGCCCACCGAGGAGCAGCTGCTGCGCAACCCGAGCCATGACCTGGCGCTCGCTGCTCGCTTCTGTCCTTCCTCTCTGGCTGGCACATGGCAAAGGACTCTTGCCAAAAGCAGAGCGGCCACAGGGGCTGCCCGTCATGACCAGCACCCCGTGGTGAACCCACCATGCTCCTGAGCACTTCATTGATCCTTCTGGAAGCTCGGCATTTCATGGGCTATTCCTTTTTCTTGACCGAAAAACCCACTTCCTGGGAACTGTGAATCTCTTCCAGCACCTTTACAGCACACAAACAGGACAAATTCCTGGGCTCAAAGATGTGCACACTCTTTAGGAGTGCAACACGTTCAGCGAGTAACTAGACCACCGCACAGATTAAGATGAAACCTCCTCCCAGCTCAGCCACCAGCACGGGAACTGGGAGCAGCCACACACAGCCTGTGACTGTACGGAGAAGCCACATCTCCTCCAGCCTCCGTGTTCCCCGAAATTCCTGATCACCTCTCAGTAGGTCATTTCTCTGGCCTCTCCCCGAGTTTCTGAGCCCACTTCTCTCCCAAGGTGCACTGTGCCTGGAACAACATGCAGAACTGTGCAAAGGCACGACACACACGGGTTCCCACGGATCCATGGCAGACACTGGGACACCTCCTCCTGTGGGGTCCCACGTCTGTCCCAGGCAGCAGTGCAGTGAACTGGGCAGACAGTAGCTGCCACTAAAATGGGGACCTGAGGACACACGGACATGCTGCAGTGAGCAGGATCCCAGCAAGGGAGTGTTTTGGTGGTTTTGGGTTTCCACCACAGGGGTATCTCTGCACCAAAAGCACCACTCCACAAGCTTCGGCTGCGAGCACCCAGGGCAGGAGACAAGCCTGGTGGTGAGCTCAGGGCAGACATCCCAGAGTGTAACCAGGGTCTCTGACAGCCAAAGAGGTGAGACACGAGTGTTCCCTCCAGCCATTCACGCTGTTTCAGACTCCTCCAGCTCTCCAGGGTCAGGAATGCACTGTGCTGCAGGGCGAGGCAGAGGGAGGGAGGGGCTGGCAGGCAGAGGGGCCGTGGGAGCTGGTGGCACTGTGGGTTAAGCTCTGCACCGTCCTGGCTGAAGGAACAGCAGAGGCACACTCCAGGATGTGAGGAGGGCTCGTGAGCTTCTCCAGTGTCAGGTGTCTCAGCACAGGACACTTCCAGCCAACTCCCTTCTGCTTTCCAGACCCTCTTCTTTCACCCCGACTTGTCACCATCCCTGGAGGGTTTTAAGAGCTGTGTAGATGTGGCATTTGGGGACGTGGTTTAGTGGTGGCCTTGACAGCGCTGGGGGAACGGTTGGACTCGATGATCTTAGAGTTCTTTTCCAACACAAACAATTCCGTAATTCTATAAATCTACCTGACACAAATGCTGGGGCACCCCCAAGGCCCACGCAAATCCCACATCTGCACATCTGTAGATGTCACTAGATGAGAGCACAGCCATTGCTCCGGCATAGAAAAGCACCAGTGGCCCACACAGGGGACACTTGCACGGGTTTACATGTGCAAAAATCTTTACTTCAGGCAACTCTCCCAAAATCACAACCCACGCTCTCTGCTCTGCCTGCACACCAAGGAGCAGCAGGATGCAGTTGGCCTGCAGCTCCCACCATAGAGGAATGCAAGCACCAATGCATCCCCAGCACACCTGGGCATGGCAGACAAAGGATCATGGATATCACCAACATGGAAGAGCTTCACAAAGGGAAATAATTCGCCTTTGTTAGGAGAAAATCCTAGGAAAAAGTTAGGTAGGATTCTTTTCTGGTTTTTTTTTTTTTTCTCCTTGCCTGGCAAAGTCCCTCTCCTGTGTGATTTAGGACCTTGGAAAGTGTACTTTTCCTTGTCAGACTGGTGATTCATCACAGACTGGAACAAAATGGATGTTCCTGGGCTGCAGGGCCCTGAACTGCCCGACATTTGGGATGCCATCTAACGATTACCCCTAATTCACAGTCTATTGTACAAGTGTCTGCCTCTGCAGTCAGGGCAAGGACATCACCTGGTCTCTCTGCAGAGCTGTTTCCTGACAGCATGTGCATTAGTTGTGTTTTATTCAAAAAGGGGTTAATTTGTGCCCTCTTATCCCCCAAGCACAGGAACACAATCAATCTCAAAAGAGCTGCTTGGCTTTCTCCTCCCTTCTCCAGCCTCACTTCTTGGCTCTTAATAAATTATTCAGCTTTCCTAAATATGCATAGGGATCTCATTAACAACTAATTTTGCTTATTTAAACCAACTGCATAATCAAACCACTATAGTGTTTCCCCTTTCTTATAGCCATGAATTATTCATGTGCTGGGAATCTGCATACAAATTTATTGATTCTTAAAAGGGCGCCTTTTTCACAGCCTGGAAAAAAGAAACCCTGGTTATTGTGGTGCTCAGCATTTTGGCCCAAACTCCCATGTAACAAATCATATGGTGTTTTCCTGGGAACAGAGAGTGGGCAAACCCACAGCGTCACCAAATGCACCTGGAATTCCTGGGTGCAAGGAAAGGGAGTGTTTCCAATGCTGCAATTAATCATTTGCAGAATCTCAAATTGCAGCCCTTTCCCAGAGCGTGAAGGGCTCATTGTGGCAGCATCCATTTCACTCTGACTTCCTGATGCCTTCAGGTTCTCCCACACAAGCCAGAAAGACACCCAGATAAGAAATGGACATCTTGCAAAGGCCTGCAAAGCCACCAGTGTCCCCAGACACGATCTGGGCTTATCCCACAAAGGAAGCACTGAAGAGAAAAGCATGCACAGGGTCTAGAGGGAACACGGACCAACGTGTGCTTCCAGCCTCCGGGCCTGCTCAGCCCTGTCATGGAGGGGAGCAGGGATTCAGGGACCCACACACGGCCCTGCTCATGCACACCCCGGATTCTATACTGGCCTGTTCCATTTTGTCTCATCGTGAAGCTCTTCTGAAGAGCTGTGTTTGGAGAGCCACCCCCAGACCCCACATCCTGCTGGCACAGATCCCTGAGGAGGTGGTCCCATTCTGCTCTTAGGCTCACAGAATTACAGAGGAATTCAGGTCAGAAGGGACCTCTGGAGGTTTCTAGCCCAACCTCCAGCTCAAAGCATGCTCAGCTGTGAGATCAGACGAGGCTGCCACACCTTTACCCAGTGTTGTCCTGAGAATTTCCAAGGGTGGAGACTGCAAAACCTCTGAGCAACCCATTCTACCACTTGACTGTCCTCATGGCAGAGATGTTTTTCCTCATATCCATTCTGAAACTCCAGTTTTCAACTTATGTCCTTCTTGTCCTCTCATCCTTCTGCAATGCACTATTGTCAAGACCCTGGGTCTCCCTGATTGACTCATCCTTCCTCAACCCTTCTGGTTATCGTCACTCTCCAGCCTTCAAGGCCTGTCCAAGTCTCAGGCTGAGATGTGAAGGAGCAGTGTCCATAATGACAGCCACAGTATAAAAAAGCTTTTACAAATGTCTCCTCCTCAAGAAGAGCATTTTCGGAGAAGCCTTTGACAACCTCATCCCATGAAAAGTGAATGTCAGAAACGGAGCCACAAAGCAGTGACCTTCAACTCACTGTAGACCAAGAAGGATTTAGAAACATCTGTGCATCTTCTTGTAGGTACCCCCAGGTTCTCAGTCCCTGCTGGTGGCTGGGGACCGAAGGGGAGGTGAAGAGTGTCTCCATGCTCCCCAGCTGGAGTTCTTGGCACGAGCCCCAGCACAGACAGCTCCTTCCTGAGGTCTGCTGGGAGCCCAGCAGCACGTCCAGAGATGCCAGGCAGAATCCCAGGGAATGCACACCGCCTGTGCTTGCGGAGTGTCAGCTGTGCTCCCTCCGTTGGCAGGAGCTGCAGGCGTGTCCACCTGAGCAGAGGAACTTGGAGCTGCAAGTCCTCCAAGAGCTCTGATCTTACCTGTCTGGGGGCACTCCAAGCTCAGGGCACTGCTCACACCTGCACAGCACCTGCACAGAGCCCCGAGTGGCTGCAGCAGTGTTCACAGGGAGCCTGGGTTCGCCGCAGGATGGAGATTTCAGTTCATCTGCTCCAACGCTGTGACCAAAATCAGGGCAGCAGCACACCAAGCCCAGGGACATTTGCAGTGCTGCCATCCAGGAGAAGCCACCCTGGCAGGGCCAGCTCTAGGACATGTCCCTGGCAGCCTCTGGTTCAGTATATGTGGACTGGTCAGATTTGTCCCACACGGGGCAAAACTGCACCTCCGTAGCCACAGCTCTCTCCAAGCCTCTGCTGACAAAGCCATGGCTTATCTGCCCACGGGCCATCAGTGTTTCTGCACTGAATGAACATCAGATGGTTCATTTTATTTGTCTTTTGAGAACTGGTGAGGCTCTTTGTTTGTTTGCTTGCTTTCTAAAGGAGCAGGTTGCTGTGTTTTAATTTGTCTTCTTGCTCCTTCATGATTAAAAAAAAAACCTAGCTGTGGGAGGAACATGAATCTGTAAGTGTTCTTCTATAACACAGCAGAATCCTGAGACAAGATCTCCCATTTTTTCCTTTCCCCCTGCCTGCATTGCTGGCTGGCTCTCTACTTACTCACCTGTTCAGCTGCACCTTCTCAGGGTGTCACTCAGAAGCAACCCCATGTGGAGCAGCTTGAGGACTTGATCCGAATCACAGCCCCTACCTGTCCTGCAATGGTCTGGATTCGGCCAGGACTTGTTCAGGGAGGATGTGGTGGTGAATCACAGAACCATTTAGGTTGGAAAAGCCCTCTAAGATCACCAACTCCAACCATTAACCCAGCACAGCCAAGCACAACATCCACGGATGCAGGATGGCTGCTGCCTACCCCCATTTCACACATTCAGCTCGTGGCAGTGGTGTGCTGACCCACCCTTGAATGAGGGGATGGATCTGCTCCTTGCTAGCCCTGTGGAGGTGCCAGCACGTTGTGTCACAGCAAGGTCACCTCGGAGCTGGCAGGACGACACCGCGGTGCTGTGAGTCACCCGTGCCTCTGCCAGAGCTCCTCACATGGCACTTGGAGAAGGCAGTGGCACTCAGGGTGACCTCTGGAGACCGAGGCACTGAGGAAATGGCAGGTGCTCTCAGGCTGCTGTGGGCGCCTTCTCAATGGCCCACATTCCTGTGCACCCAAAAGCCGCCGCTTCTCGTCCCAGCTTGTGACACCCCCGATCACAACCCCACCGCTCATCCCCGCACTCCTCAGCCCCGCGGTCCCACAGCTGGGCTGTGCTCAAGCACGGAACACGACTGCCCTGCCTGCAGCCTGGACAGCCGGGGGGAGTCTGGGTGAGCGATGCAGGAAGGGCAGGAAATACTGAAAGCAGAGATGGGAAGGCACTGTGAGGAAAGGGTAGGACAGCACTGGTGAGCTGCTCCTCACAAACACCGAGTTGAAGCAGCTGAACTGGTTGTTTGCAAGCCCAGCTCCTCTGAATCTTTGGAAAAGAATTCAGTAGTTGACCGAGAGAAAACCTTCACAAGACAGAGCAGCTATCACCCCTATTCTGATCAAGCAGCTCAGTGATCCCAGGAGGAACTTCATTTAATCAGAACGGCAGGAACTTGACAAAAATCCCAGTTGTGCACCAAGGGACACATCAGCCCAGCCACTGCAAAGCCCTGCAACCCTGGAGCAGCTGCACGGACACCAGCGAGGCTGCTTGAAGCACAGATGAATACGTGTTCTCAAGAGCTAATTTTGTACAGACAGCAGGCCTGAAATAGCAGCTTCTGGGAAACACGGCCAAGAGGCAGGGAAATGAGACCATTCCAAGCCTGGGTGCTGAAGGAGTTCTTGGCAGTGTGGCAAGGAAGGCTTGGTTACTGTTGAACCAGCAAGTTTGTGCTCTTGTCTTTCTGCTCGGAGTTCTGCTGGAACCAGCTGAAGGGATCCACACGGCTTCAGCTGGGAGAGTGCTCAGGTGGGGACTGCAGGATGAGTCACTTGGCAGAGAGCAATCCACGAGTGACACAGATCCTATCTTGCTCCAGGAGTCACACTCCTCTGTGCAAAGTGCTTCTGTGTCAAAGAAGTCACATTCACTACCCTGAGATTGAAATCTGCCTTCCAGGGTGCCTGTTCACCTCAGGAGGAGAGGGAAAAGGTCCCTGGGCGTGCTGGGTTCACACAGAGCACTGCTGCTGGGCACCGACAGCGAGGACAAGGAACAGGGAGCTTCATGCAGAAGTTAACATGCCTCCAAAAAAAATCAACCTGCATAAATTTTATCAGGGATAGTTTGTCTCAGTGTAACTTCAGGCACATTCCTAAAAAAACTCAGAGCTTTTTTTCCTCTTTAAGATCAGGCTTCTTCTTGTCTGTGTCTTCAGCCAGCCTCTGTTCCTTTGTTCACCTGCACATTATAAGAGCTAAGTTCATCCTGTGCTGCTGCTGGTAACCAGGATCCAGCCTGGGTCCTGTGGAGGGTGGAGAAGGCACTGTCCTTGACTTCTTTGTGAGCATGAACCAGTCACCTTCCTCTTGCAGACCTCATTTTCCCAGCTGGAGATGGTTCTGTTTACCCACACTTGTCAATACAGTTTTACAGCCTGGGTTAATATTGATTTCCAAGCGAATGCATTAAACTCATATCTAATTCTCAGCACCCGTCCAGAGCTTCTCTCTTTCCCAGCACTTCACAGGTGAACTGCAAAGCAGCACAGATGCATCGAGGAGCTTCTACCAAAGCACAGCTCTTTGCTGCAGCTGCTCTTCAGAATGTTCCCTGGGGCTGACCCCTCACACAGCACCCAAGAAGGAGATGACTTGGCTTCTCTGGATGCATTTTACCCATCACAGCTGTACGTCCTGGCACTTATTCCAGATCTGCTCTTCAGAAACAGGTGGCTGACCTGCTCTTGACACCTGTGTCCAAGCAGAGCCCAGCACACATCCCCCATTCCCACCTACCCAAGGTTTAGTAGGAGCAGATAAAATCCGAAATACTGTGAGAACAAATATATGAACGGGTTACGTTTTGTTTACACCTTTGCACGTGTCTGAGCAGCTCTGCCAGGCTCTGTGGGTGTGTGCATGGTGCTGTCCCTTCCCAGCCCACCTGCCCTCTTGCCTGCAGCCATCGCTGCCCTCTCTGCCTGCCCCATGGAAACAGGGAGGGGCAGAGAGTGTCTGGATTCCATAAGAAGCTGAGATCCTCACATAGGCAGCATTAATTGCAACTTTTAACCTTTAATTATAGGTTCCCTTGGTTTCCACGGTGTATTTTCAGCTGATTGCCTCTGTGTTTCCATAGCTCAGCCATGAACTCACACTCTAGCAATGGCAGAACCACTCCAAGTGACCCAGGCCAGTTTGTGACCTTAACGATCTGCCATCCATTTATGGGCACCTAGAGAGAGCCCAGGTGAGGAGCCAAGTGTTCCCCACCAATTTCATCCCCTGTTAAAGCAACATGTCCCAAAAATGGCCTCGAGAGGTTTAGGAGAACAAGAATCTCCTCGAGATCAGCAGAGTTGGAGAGTTGAGCCTTTGGGGCCAGTAATCCACAGGGAAGTTGGGCCCTTCAGTCACACAAGATACTGCTCCAGTGGAGCTCCTTCTAAATGGACTGCCAAAAAGGCTTGATCATATGCAAAAATATGCAGATGGAGCTGCCTGCTCTGAGTCACACCCCGAGTGCTTCTCCCAGTGCCCACAGTTTCACAGGAACGCGTGCGGCGGGGACAGCACGGGGACTTACCTGCGACAGCTGAGTCATATCATGACATCTCCCCTCAAAATCCCTGCGCTGCAGCTCCCTGCTCCCTTCCCAGGCTCTGCTGTATGGAACTGCCCTTGTTTGGGGGTGATACAAGCTGCCAGGATGGGTTTGTACTCCCTTTGGAGCAGCGTGGCTCCAGGCCTGGAGGAGAGCAATGGCAGGGCACAGCAAGAAGGGAGCATCCTTGTTTCTGCACTAATCCCAGCACTCTTCCAGGAAGCTGGACCTGCAGATCTGGGCCTTAATTAGGACTTCAAACACCCCTCTGAGCACTGGATGTCCATTATCTTGGCTGTGAGGGAGGCAGCTGCTTCCTTCAGCTGAATGATGGGTTGTGTGACACAGGAACAAGAGCCCGGGGCATATTTTGTCAGATCAACCATTTTCCCCTGAAGATCCTCCCTCAGAGCTTGCCAAAGGGACAGGTCTGACTGGACAGGAGGCACCTGGGCATTCCCAGAACCAGGTGTGATCTGTGCGAATGTGCCCTGTCCTGCCCTCCCAAGCACAGCCTCGTGCAGAGCCACTCCCTGCCTTCCCTGGAAGGGAGCTGCCACGGCAAGGACGTGCCCGTGGGATGGGTGCGCAGGAGCTCCACGCTACGATGGCGAGGAGCAATGAGCCGAATCCACCCTCAGAAGGCAGGAAGCAGCACTCAGCCTCACCCAGCTTCCCAGGACAGCCTGGCCAGGCCCCAGCCTCTGTATGGCCTTTTCCACCCTGGCACGGGCATCACAAAATCACCTGCAGGTGCTTCCTCCAGTCTTTTCCCGTGGGTTACGCCCACCCTCGCTGCAGAGGGCTTGGAAACCTCCTTCTGTCTTATCCCATGCACAAGCACCAACTGGCTCAAGGAAAACAGCAGCAAAACAGCCCAGCTGCTCCTGAGACTGCCCGTGCTGCCAGGAGCACACGTGTTCCCAGCTTGGCAACCTGCTACCCACAGCAGGACCCCCAAGGGCCCCACAGCAGCCCTGTGACTCCCATTCCTCCAGCAGCACCAGAGCTGCTGCATTTGTCAGGGCAGCTTGGAAGGAGAAAGGACCAGGGGAGTTCATCTCATGGGGCTCAGTCCTCTGTGGTTCTGGGCCCCCTGCAGCCTGCACATCACAGTACCAGTAATCATAAATGCGGCTTCATTTCTTTGAGGGAAGAAGGAGAATATGCCCAGCACAGTAGAAATGTGACCACTGCACTCTGCCCTTCTTGGAGACAGACAAGATAAATCCTACTGACTCCCAGCTCCTTCTCCTCCTGCTCTGCGTTTGCTCAGGCTGGCACACCGATACCAGCACACAGCAGTGTGCACTGCCTGCTCACCCTCAGCTGCAGCTGCCTGGGGCTGGCCTCAGAAGAGCTACGAGATCCCTGCAGCTGGGGTCTTTTTATCTCAGCTACCTCACAAACCACACAAGGATCCAGCCCCTCCGAGATGGTAGGGGACGAACCCCACCACTGGGGCGTGTAGGTGGGAATGCAGCAGCCTCAGTCCCACCACACTGTGCAGCAAAGGTGGTGGATGAGGCCCAGAATCTCTGCCAAGCAGCACGGTCCAGGCTGACACCGCATTCTGCAGCACCACGGGAGGGGACAAACCCCAGGCCCTCTGGTGTGGCCTCAGGGTCACTGTCTCCTAAAAATGGGGACAATTATAATTCACTGCTTTGGGAAAGTTCCAGCCTGAGTGTGAGGTTTTGTGCATGAGTCTCGTTAGCCTTCTTGAAACATCTCCTGAGGACTGTCAAGTGTCTTGAAGGGGAGGGTGGCTGCCACCTGGGGCATGGCACACAGACCCAGGACAGCTTGCCTGGAAACCCCAGCCATTCCTCTCTGTGTTGGTCACCTGGTGGCACCAAGTAGGGGTTGTGTGACACCACCGCTGGTATTCAAGCCCTTCTCACTGCAGAAACAAGCTGCTGCACAGCCACGACACTCGAGAATCCACCTCTCCTCCATCACTTTCTTGTCCAAGTCAGTCAGTGACAGGACCCAATGTAGATGGTCACAGCAGGACATTGCTTAACCCATCTGCTGTTCCCCAAAGACAGATACTTTCCATTTTGGCATAATGTCACAGAAGAGTCATCCAGGGAGTCACTCAGCCTTGGACAACATCTGTCCAAGCACAGAGCTGGTGTCCAGTCCTTAGGGCAATATACAGCCATGCCTGGGAGACAGAGTAGGACACGCTGGGGCACAGCACATAGACCATCCTGTCCTTAAACATCAGCCAAACACCGGGCCCAGGCACAGGTGGATCTGCCCCTGGCAGGTGGCACCCATTGGTTCCTCTGCAGCTTGGAGAAAACGTCCACATGACTGTGAAAAGCCCTGACAATTGGGTGGAGAATAAAGGAAGAAAATATCGATCCCATCCATCAAACTGGAGCCATCTGTCCTGTTAGGCCTCCATGCATCACCCCTTGGCTGGGTTATACAGCTGTGGGGGCACCAGGGGCTGCTGCTCTGCTTGCACAGCCGGCCCTGCATGTGCAGGGGCAGGGAGAGGGGCCCAGGATGTGCCTCCCCCTGGAACCCCCTCCAGTCTCCTCTCTCTGGCTGTGCCTGCTGATGCACAGGCTCCAAGTGCCCCAGTGCTGTTTGCATCTCATCTCGACTGGTACAGCAGCCAGATGCCTCCCAGCTGGGATGCAGCCCACAGCTCCTGGCAGAGCCACATTCCAGGGGCAGGCTGCAAAGGGCCAGTGGCACAGATGGGAGACAGAATCACAGGATCATTTAGCTCGAAAAAGACCTCCAGGATCATCAAGTCCAACCTGTGACCACTCCCCACCTTATCATCCAGCACTAAATGCCACATCCACATGTTCCTTGGACACCTCCAGGGATGGGGACTCCACCCCTTCCAATGCCTGACCACCCTTTTGGTGAAGAAATTCTTCCTGCTGTTCAACCTGAACCTCCCCTGGTGCCAGCTTGAGGCTATGTCCTCCTCTCCTGTCATCAGCTGCCTGGGAGAAGAGGCAGACCCACACCTTGCTACAGCCTCTTGTCGGGTAGTTGTAAGAGTGATAAGGCAATCCCTGGGACCCAAACCTTGTGGGACCTGAGTAGTGACTCCAGTGGGTACAGCAGGTCTCCCTGGCTTACCAGAGACCTGTACCTGGGATCAGGCTGCTGGCATCACCACGGAAAGGCCAGCCTGAAAGTTTCTCACCAGAGCCAATAACAAAGCACACAGGCACACACGGCTCCCTCCCAGAGAGCCACCCCAGGGCAGCTCCACACACGCCGTGTTCCACAAAACATCTCACAGGACAGCAGCAGGGCTGGGGAGGAACCAGAGGAGCTACACCAGCTGTGCCATGCCAGCTCTTTCCTGGCTGCCCCACCCCAGCCACTCATCCCAGCTGCTGCTGGGACATCCTGAATCACCGCAGGACACCACCCAGGGGGCACTTTGCAGGGTGCCTATCCATGTGATGGATGTTTCTGCTACACCTGCCCAGACTCTCACCCAGTTCCCAAGAGCTTTCTCTTTCTTCTGCCCTGCCAGTAACTGATGCTGCCCTGGAGCCCGTGGTCCCTGGGAACAACCAGGTCTGCCCCATCACAGCACCTCATCCCAGCCATGATCTCTCATGCACAAGTTTTGAACTACTTCCCTGTGGCTCAGCCTGTTTACACTCACCAGGACCACAGACTTCACCCAGCTCCTTAACTCGCACCACACTGGGTGTTGCTTTGTATCCAAAATTGCAGGATGCTTTTAAGCGAGGTGTTGTCCAGCTCTCATTAGAGCCAGAACAAGAACTCTTCCGGCCTTGGGAGGATCCAGATGAATCCTCTCTGGGTTCTCTGTCTATACACAAGCTCATTCTTTAGCTCAGCCAGTCCCAAGGGGTTTCATTCCCACGTAGGGAAATTACCACATTTGCCTGCGTCTGTTACAAACATCAGAATAAAACTCTTCAAATTCCATCTTAACGCAATCCTGTCCCTAAGGGACTAAAACCTTTTCTTCACAGCAGTCTCTGTCTGAGCCATGCATGAGCACTTGAGATCTTCCCAGTGTTTAACCTGACTCTGGGAATTGCTGCCATCCAGTTGAACTGCATGAAGTTAAAGCCCTTATTAGACATTTCACCAGAGCAGTCCACGGAAGCAGATCCGCTCTGGGTGGGTCCTGCACCCCCACGTCCCTGCACCCACCCAACCTGCCCAGATTGCAGCCCAGGGAGGAGCTGGACCTTTGATCTGTGTCCTGCTCCCACTGGGCAAGCAGGATGCCAGAGTCCCTGCAGAGAACAGAGGTCAGACCTTTGGCCCTACAACTCTTAGGCCTCTGTGTTGCTTTGGCTTGAACCAAACCCCGACCCATCCCATTACATAATTCAAACTCCACGTGTGACTTTCCAGGGTGATAAAAGGGAAAACTATGGGCATTGGTACAATCCCAGTCGATCTGAATGTTGAGAAACTAAATAGCACATGAATATTATCACTGACAGCCACAGCACAACACAATTATTGGCTGTACTAATGGGACCACGGAGGCCCAGAGCATCACGTGTCTGGGATGGTGGAGGCCTCTGATTCATGTGCAGCAGCAGCCAAATACTCCATCCCACAGCTTCAGCAGAGAAGCCACCCCCAGGGGTTAGAGTCAGAGGATGGTTTGGGTTGGAAGGGACCTTAAAGCTCATCTCATTCCACCCCCTGCCAGGGCCAGGGCCACCTTCCACTATCCCAGGCTGCTCCAAGCCCCGTCCAACCCGGCCTTGAACACTTCCAGGGAATGGGGCAGCCACAGCTTCTCTGGGCAACAGAATCACAGAATTGTTAAGGGGACATCTGGAGATCATGCAGTCCAACATCCCCCAAGGCAGGGTCATCTAGAGCAGGTAGACAGGAACACACCCAGGAGCATTTGGAATGTTTCCAGAGAGGGAGACCCCCACGACCTCCCTGGGCAGCTGTTCCAAACAGAGACTGGCTTAGCAACAACCTCTGCCAGCTCTGTCAGCACCCATGGGTGCATCCCAGGAGGGCCCATGGCTTTATGGGTGTCGAGCCTGCCTGGCTGATCTCTAACCCAACCGTCCATGTCCAAGGGGAAGTCTTCCTTTCTTCAGCCTTCTTCTCTAACTCCGAGGTCTGGGACTCCTGAGGGCCAACCTCAGCAGTAAAGACTGAGGCAAAGGAGGCATTCAGGAATTCCACCTTCTGTGTCTCCCCTGTGCCAGGGCCTCACCACTCTCACAGGGAAGAATTTCTTCCTAAAATGTCATCTAACCCTGCCCTGTCTCAGTTTGAAGCCATTCCCTGCGGTGCTATGAAGGGGCTCAGGGACTCCTGGCTGTTCAGGGCATTTCCTGCAAACCAGCATACAACCATCTGGCAAAGACAGAAGCAGGGGCTTGAAGGGTGTCAGACACCTCCCACCCAGGACAGGTCAGGGTCAGGCTGCCCATGACTGAGGGATTGAAAACTATGCCAGCTGAGGAGGGGCCTGTCCCTGCCCTGGTCCGTGCTGTGCATTTCTGAAAATTCAAGGAGCCACTGGCTGGACAGTGAAAAACCCCCATTTCCCTGCACCTCACTGGTGCCTCTGCTTCCCGAGAGGCTCATGTCTTTTCCTAGCTTCACCTGATGAACAACTGCCCCTTCCCGCTCTGTTTCTCAGCAGCAAAAGGACAGCAGATGATTTGTAATAAAGGAATTAAGGACAAGATTTTTAAGTGAGCCAGAGGGAATTCGCAATCCACAATCCACTGCAGTTCAAACCTGTTGCTTTCAAGCAGAAAAGTCCCTTCAGCAGCAGCAGCACAGTGTCTGACTTGGCTCCCCAGTGATGAGAAGAAGCCCTTTGCTTTCCCCATGGGGGTTAGTCCCATCAACAGCTACACCCCAGCTGTGCAAATGGGGTTCAACTTGTGCCCGACTTCTGCCAAGTGCATTCAGAACCCTCATGATAAAAGGTTTAGATGTCATGCTCTGCTGCATTACGTCACATTAAGTCATGTGTTGTCACCCCGCACTATGTCAGCTCACAAAGCAGCTGTGTCCTGGTGACTCAGTGATTTAGGCTGAAATACAGTCCCCTCTCCCAAGGCATTCATGTCAGGGTGACATCTGAAGAGCACATCATTCTCTGTAATTCTCTGAGTAACTGTTTTCTAGGTGCAAAAATGAAATTTCCGAAAATTTACAAGAAAATTATTTATTAGCACATGAGATAACATTAACGCAGAGAACACCCATTATAAAAGTGTCTGACTGGTGTCAGGGAGCGTGTCCACCACTGATCCCATTAGTGAAACAGCACACTCTCAGCCTCTGACACACATGAAATTCTCTAAAATCTCGGGGAGACATCACATTTCAAGAATACTTTCTCAGAAATAACAGACCTTTCTGCCTCTGGCGCTCCCTGAGAAATTTCCTTCTGCAACAGCTATCACTCCTCCTGCCATTCACAGCTGTGTCACTCCTTCTTATCCTCAACTAGCACGAAGCCACGGCACTGTTGTTAGGAAATCTCATCTCTCGGAAGGGTCACTGCAATTTAAACCTGACTTTAGCCCTGACTTTCCCATTTGCTACAACTGAGTATGAATAACTTCTGAAAAAGTTTTATCATCAATTTTTGAGTCTGGGCACCCCATCTAAGCAGGCTGTCCTGGCTGCTCCCCATCCAGAGGTCCTCATGCCCCTGCTGTTTGCACTGGCCTGTGCAGTGCTGCTTTCACAGGTTGCTCTCATTTTTCACAGAGCTGCCTGAGCACAGCCGAGGACCACTGGCACTGCTGATGAGCTGGAAAAGAGTCACGAAGCTGATTATAGTCTGTCAGCTTCCCTAACCACTTCCAGCAATTAGATTTAAGGACTTTCTTACTAAATTTACAGAAATTGCTTCCTTTCCTCCTGTCCCTCCAAGCAAAACCAGCAGAGCCTGATCCCAGATCTGCCCACTTGCACTGTCAGGACAAACAGCCCCAATGCATCCTGGTCAAACTGCACCTCCAGACTGCTCAGGCAGATCCAGCACCGACTCCCCCAAGACCCTGACCTTTACCAATAACCCAAGCAAGAGACAGCAAGGATATTTACCTTCCAGCCAGGTGCACGTCATTCAGCAGCAGAAGCAGCCCCAGCTCACAGGCGGTGGGTGCTGGACTCGGGTCAGGGACTGCTTGGATTGATGCCAGCCCACTCTAGGGATTTGTGGACTAATTTCTCCTCCTTTCTCCTCAACCCCAGGCAGTCAGTCCTCTTGCAATTCACACCCCTCTAATTCTGCCAAGGCAGACGTGCCTTCCCAGCCCCTGGGGAACAGCCCTTTCCCTTGCACCAGGCACTGTCTCTGGCCATGCAAACAGCCATCACACGGGGCTGATTTGGCCCAACACAAAGCACATTTGCAAGGTTATTTTTCCCTGAATTAGCTCAGCCAGCACTGGCACAGGGGCAAGCAGGAAGATGCCACCAAGGGCAGGAGCCCTGGCAGGGTCGTGGAAGCCTCCGCTCAGATTAGCTCCAGCCACGGAGTGAAATGGATGCATGAAGGAGAAGATCTGTGTAGGGGACAGTTCATCCCCTCCCTGCCACACTCGGTGTTCCTTCCCTTCACTCTGTCCTTGGCATAACACAAGCTGTACCTTTCCACTGCAGAACACATATTTTTTTAGTCTTGCGAAGAACCAGGCAGCCCTGTGACACCAGGCAGGAGGCAGAAGCTGTACCAGAGTCCTTGTTTCCCAGAAGGTCCATCCCCAGGAGACAGACCAGCTGACACCCTGCAGAAGAGTGCAATCCACAGAGAATGAAGAAACAGAGCTTCTAGAAACATTCCCAAATCACAGGGATGGCAGGAATCCACCCAGAGCCTGAGCGGGTGAACACGGACCTGCAGAGCTTCGGGGACCTTTTGGGCTGGGGAGCATGGGGAGAAACCTAAAGGTCTGTCCTCCTGCTCAGTTTTCTCCTGAAGAAAACTTCAAGTCAAACAAAGCTGTCTCTCAGCTCATCCTGTTTCTTGCAAGGCAAGTGGGAACCCAGGAGTGATTTCTCATGCACTATTTTGCCATCAGCTACTCTGCAAAGAAGAGACAACGGATGTCGGGGAAATGTGGCTGTATGGCAACGTGCAGAGCAGAGCAAGTGCTGCTACCACATCCCAAAAGAGAACTCTAGCTGCAGAAGCTCTCATTATTTGCTTTTTAGCTGTTTTACTTAGCCCACATGTTCAGCTGGCAGGAAAGCTCTTCATCACAGAGTAACTTCCCTCAGTGACGGGCTCAGAAAACCTCCCATCCTCCGATCTTGACGAAACACAAGAAAAGACTCAAAGTGCCCTTCTGTCTCTTCAGCTTTCCCTCAAAGGGAACCTGGTCAGTGGAAGAGTTCTGGATGGTTTCCTTGCACCTCCCTGGCTCCTGTCTCCATCCTACACATTTGTCCCACTCCATGGGGAAACACAATCAGGCTGGGGACAGCCAAGACTGAAGCCCCAGCACAGGGGCCTTCTCCCCATGAGGGCTGTGCTGTGGAGCAGCTTCTTCTCTCTCTGTGCCACCTCCCACATTCCCTTGTCTTAGGAAATGCAGTACTTATAATTTAGAAACATTCTGCCAACACACATCAATTCTGGCAGCTTTTCAATTTAAAAATCTGTCACTTTCCTCCCCCCTGCCTCACCTGATCCCTGCTCCCATGTCAAGTCTGCTTTTTAGCTGTAAATACAATGCTGCCACTTCCAGTCAAACAAAAATAGCCTCTGTATCCTCAAATTGGCTTAAAGATCATTTAGAGCATAATCTTTAAAAATTATGGGAAAATTAGCTTGGTGTACTTTGCCATCTATTCTTGAGCCTGAAAAGGTTCATTTCTGTCCAAGTGTCTCCACCCAAGACCCTTTTTCCTAGGTGACAGCTAAGGCTCAGCTTGGCATCTGCTCTGAATGGAGCTTCCTCGGGGACCAGAGCTTGCGTGAGTACAGATTTTGTTTTCAAGTTGAGCCCTGGGGCTTCCCAAATGCAAAACCTCAGGCAAGTTCCTCTCGCAATGGCATACAACACCAGCTGGGTGCTTCCCTCTGACTTGGGCTCTGCCTGATGCAGGAGAACCCGGAGCACACCCATGCAAATATGGCAAACCTTAAACTGGAGAGCAGGAGGCGAGATGTGCCTGGCAGGCTGAGGAGAGGGATTATCTGCCCTACGTGGGGCTACACCTGGAACAGGGGGAGCAGCCGACCCCAGTAGGGAGGGACATGAGGAAACTGAGAGGGCCAGGTCCAGAGAGCCAGAGCACAGGGCTCGAGGAAGAGGCTGAGCCAGCACGGCAGAGAGAAGGCTGAGGGCAGCCTAACAGTGCCCATGGAAAGGGAGATCTCCATCCCTCATCTCAGAATTTCTCAAAACTAAGTAAGGCAGACACAACCAGCTTGACCCAGTGCTGGGAATAGTCCTGCTGTGGATAGTCCTGCTCCAAGTGTGAGGCTGGGCTGAAGACCTTCAGACATCTGACACCCTCACTTCAGTGATTCTGCAAGCCTCTTTGCCTCTGCTCTGAACCACTCAGTGCCACTCAAAAATGTTAGAGAGGAACCCAAACAGCTGTGTCCCTCAACATGCTGTCAGGATTTTATTAGTCTGCCAGGCTGCAACGCCACTCAATAGGTACAAAACATTGTGGAGAAATATTGGAGAGGCATGAAGAGTACAAAAACTTTTTTTGTGGTGCCCACAAATGGACCAGGCAGATCTCCCCAGCCTCTGGGGGATGAAGGGCAGGGGAGAAGAACTGAGGAGATCAGGTGCTGCCCACAATCCCAGCACATGCTCACCTGGGCAGTGCAGCCTGAAATACCCACAGCAGCACCACCACGGGGACGGGGCTCTGGCCAGTCCTTCTACCCACCCCAGTTCCCAAGAGGGAGATCCCATTTGGACACATCCCCAGTCATGGGTTGCACAGTGGGCCCCGGTGCTCGTTCTGGAGTGTGCCCACCTCTCCCAGTCTGCCCAGCAGCAGCAGGGCTCCTCCACACAGCCCAGGGGCAGCAGCAACAGCTTCCCCTGAGGCCCCAGGTCGGCTGCTCTGGCAGCCTGGACATCACTGCAGGTACAGCTGTGCAAAGCCAGAGTTGGCAGCACTGGAAGCAGACAGAGGAGATCGCAGAGACTGCCCAGAACCTGGCTGGAGCCTTCATACCATCGGTGTGGCCCCAGAGAACATCCAGCACCCTTTGGAGTCTGCTGGGGACAGCACGGGGTGGCCTGTGGATGTCCCACCAGGTACTCCCATCCCCAGTTCGTAGGCTGGGGACAATCACCCCGACACATGGCCTGTTCCTGTCTGGGAGCAAGGTTTCCCCGAGGGCTGTCAGAGGTATCAGCAAGCCAAACCCACCGCAGCCACCCCAGAAGCCTCTCTCCAGGAGTGCCACCTCCTGCACCATTCAAGGCAGCATCTTCTCACCCAACGCCCCTCAGTCAGACGAGGGCTGGGACTGCCCCCAGCAGAACCTTGCTGTCAGTTCCTGAATGCTCACCCTCCTCCTCCTGCCTCGGCTCCCACAAAGCCCCCATGGCTCTCCCACATGCTGCTTTCTAGAAATGCTGAAATCCGGCCAGTCCGACGTGGAGCAGCCGCGCCTGGCTCTGCCACCCGGGCTGGATGGAAGCAGCCAGTCCTGCCTGGGGGAGAGGGGGGCTATGGCACAGTGTGCCCCCCAGTCCCTGCCCCCCAACTCACACACTGCCTGCACCCTGAGGCCGCTGCTGCCTCGTCCCCAGCGGGGAAACAGCTTCCTCCTCACAGAGCCCACAGGAAGCAGCGTGGTATTTATAGAGCCCTGAGAGCGTTGTGCACAAACTCGGGGAAAAACCTACACTCAGTCAAAAACAACCTCCTGCAGCCAGAGCTGCACTGGGAGTTGGCGCCTCGGGATGTGTTCCCAGCACTCTCCTGGGCCCACAGGTGCTGGAAGGAGGTTGTAGGACCTTCTCCACCATAGAGATGGGATGCGGAGCCTTTCCAGGACTATTTCTGACCTCCTCCGCTGTCTCCTCCTCATGTGTCTCCTTCCATCTCCCACCGTTTCAGTCACGTTCCTCCCTCTTCCATCTTTCTCTTCCTTTCTCCTCATGATCTGTGTGATCAAAGCTGCTCCCACCTGGCCACGTGCACTGAGAAAGGAAAGCAACCACCAAAACACAGAGGACTCTGCTGCACAGGACGGGAGAACAAACCTGCTGCCCTGCACGGGGTCAGAAAAGCAGAAGAGTCAGAGCTGCTCACTGACAAGTGGCACCATGTGTTCATCCCTCTGAGACATCTCTCTGTAAGTGGCACAGAGTGCAAAGACCCCTTCCACCAGGAATTTCAGGATGTCAGAGTTTGACTTCCATCTCAAATTTGGAAACAAAATTTTGCCTTCATTATTTTAGACAATTCCAAGTTTCCACTTCTGTTCTGAACTTGAGGTAATTTTCTGCTATCACAAAGAGCAGGAAAATATTGAGATTTCGAAATATCCACTTCGAAAGGAAACCTGGAAGTCTTTCATTCTGAAAGAGCTCTGAAGCAGGTTCAATTACAACCCTGAACTTTTCTTTCCTGAATGAATTCTGTTTCATCTGGCCCAGTTCCATGACTTCTTAGTAAGTTTGTATAAGCTGAGGCAACAGCAGTTCCAGGGAATTTTTCCCAGCCACTTCTGGCCCTAACATGAGTCCACTTCCAAGCCCAGTAATGTTCATTTCCATCTGAGCTGGAGGTACCCTTGCCCTCAGCTGTGTCCTGCAGTCAGCCCTCTGAGCAGCCTACAGGACACAACGGGTGATGATCTTCCCAGCACCTCACTGCAAACGACCCCACCGATATTTCTGCCCCACTTCTCTCAGTCCCACAGCTAGCCACGCATGCCCAGCAAAGCTCTCCTGCGGATGGGAGAGGCAAGCAGCCAAGGTTATCCACCTTCCACTCCAGAGGGATGCAGGGGCACGCAGAGCCCAGGCTGGACGTGCTCTAGCAGGCCCCTTGGAGGAGCTGAACTGCTGGATCCTTCCCGAGGCTGTCCCTCACCAAGAAAGCCGCAAGCCAGAGGTGACCCACTGGTAGCTGGTTGTGCTGAATCTGCCTCTGGAAGTGCTGCTGTTACCTAAAAATCGTGTCAGGGAGCCAGTGCTGCCTCAGGCACAGGAAGGTAGAGGCTTTGCTACATCGCTCAGCTGAGGAGACAAACCACTTATTCCTTGTTCCTCCACCATGAATGTGAAATTGGCTCTCCCAGCTGAGCTGGAAATTGCCAGCATGGGCTGGGTCCACTGGAGCCTTCCTGAGCTGTTCCTCTGGAATCAGACCTATTTTTAGGGACAGGCAGGCCCTCATGTTTAACAAACCTGCTGTGGCTGAAACCTTAGCCCACCAGAACAGTGCTCTTTGCTTACCTCTCCTGTGTCCCAGCTCTGCAGCAGCACAGGGAGAGCAAGCAGAGAGAGCTCCACCAGATCAGCCCAAGGGGCAGAGGAAGCAACAGCACCAGTGAGCAGCTGTGCAGAGACCAAGGCTGGAGTTCACCTTCCAAAAAGGATCTCTAAAACCTGTGTGCAATGGGGAAAATGTTTACTTTAAGGTCACTATCTGCTCCCATCCCATCCCATCCCTACTGTCAGGGGCACACACAAGGAAACCAAGAAGAATTACACTAAATAGCATTTTACTTTACAGGCACAATGCATGAAATACATATGAAATCTGTGCTACAGCTCCATATTCAGGACTTTTTTTGGATTAGCAGAACCCACTGTCATAGCTGCAATGAGCTGTCAGTTCCAAAATACCAGTAGGGAACATGGAAAAGATTTTTGATGTGACAGAACTCAAACTGGCATGGATTTTGCCATTTTGCTAGTGCCATTCCTCAAAGCTGAGCCCACAGGGACTGTCAACAAACCCACCACACACCCTCCTTTAGCCTGCTGCCCTTCTCTGTGTGTGTGTGTGTGCAGAGGTGTTGTCTGAAAACTCCTGCTTGCGTCTGGGAGCTGCAGAAGGTGAAGCACTGGAGAGCAGGAGCAGCTTTCCATGACCTCAGGTTCTCCTGGCAGAGTGCTGAGATGATCCATCTCAGCCTGTAAACCATTCTCTCTCCATCCTCTCTGGGAGACCCAAGCTGTGGCAGCATCTTGGAGATACCTTCTAACACAGGAATATTTGCACAGCTCTCTCTCCTGGAGCCAGGCCAAGCTGCCTGTGGTTTGTGGCCAGCAATAACAAACGTTACAGCAGAAGACAGTATTTGTTTAACTGCTTGTTCTGTCAATATTGCAGCTTGCAAAAGCCCAATTGCACAGCCAGAGCTGGCAACGTGTTGATCATCTGTTCTTGCACCAAGAGTAGGGGCTGATTTCCTGCAAGGTGGGACTCTGCCAGGCTTCACTGCTCTGGAGACCAGGGGGTGAGAGGGTGGGATGGGATGGGATGGGATGGGATGGGATGGGATGGGAGTGTACCTGCTTTCCAGAAGATGTAGCTCTGCTTCCCTGTTACACTCCGAGCTTGGAAGTTTCCAGCATAACACTGTGGCCTGCCCTGCCTGGGTCTGACCGTGCTTTCAGCAGAAGCTTCTGCACCTCGTGTCTTGCCTTGTGGAGACCCAGAGCTCTGGCTGTGGGACAGTCCACGAGCCAGGCAGCTCCTATCAAAGCTCATCAGTGTGAAGCCCTGACAGCAACAACCCCCAAGATACACGGCCTTCTCGAAATGCAAATAATGACAAGCCTTGGGTGGCACAGCTATCTGCACAGACTTTTTGTCTGCCCTCAAGGAAGCTCCTTCAGGATGCTCCACATGGCAGCTTGGTCCTCTCTTGGCCTGAACTGTACAACTACACACAGTGAGATGCAAAGGGCAAATGCTCTACTCTGGACACTCAGCACACCCTGACACAAGAGATGCTAAAGACCACAGAATCTCGTAGACTGGATGTGGCCTCAGCTTGAGACTAGAAGGGCCTTTGGATGAAAACAGGCCTGCCCTCCAGTTTCAGGTAGCTCAGCTATCCTTGAATTGTCCTATTTTAAAGTTCTTACAAGATGAAGAGCTGTCTCCACGCAGGAAGATCTTCCTTGAGTCTCACCTCAATCCTCCTTCCTGCAGCTGAAGCCTCTTAGTCATGATGTGCACTATGATCATGGCAGAAAGATCCATCCTCCACCTTCTCCGTGGATTTGAAGACTTCTCCTGGCTTCCTCTGCTGTCCGTGCTCCAGGGCAAACTCCAGCACACCCAGGGCTCTGCTGATGATTGCTCATCTCAAAACACTCTCCAGTCCATACAATCCATATCTTTCCCAAAGTGCTTGGGCTTCAGGAATTCCCTTCCCGAGGGCTTCCCCATTCACAGCCATCCCATCATATCTGCTCCACTGTGCCAGGACAACACTGAGCCAAAAATCACCACACGTGTTTGTGGGGTTTCAGCACAGTTTGGCCCAGGTTCACACGCCAGGGCAGGGAAGGAGCAGCCCCCAGAAGTGCCAGTACAGGGCTGAGCCTTTGGCCAGAGGCACAGGGTGAACTCTGAGAAAACCTTCAGCAGACATCCCTGCACTCACTTCAGCTCCTGATATCTTGCTAATGGTTTCCTCAGCATCTGGCTGAGGTACAGCACAGATCCAGACAGAGTGTTATCCACTGCTATTAGTACAAAGCCTAGAGCCCTGGAATGGCACAGGTTGCAAAAGCACAGGGAGTCAGAAGCGCTGTGTTTCCTGGTGTAGCAGGTGTGGCAGGTAGCTGTGTCTGTGGGCTCTTGCCAGGATGCAGGTAGGTTTTCTGGTGGAGCTTGGGAGTTCAAGAAGTGTTTGGACAACATTCTCAGGCACAGGGTGGCATTCTTAGGCCTGTCCTGTGCAGGGCCAGGAGTTGGACTCGATCCTTGTGGGTCCCTTCCAGCTCAGGAGAATCTATGATTCTAGAAAGGGCTAAGCACAGTGAGGAAGGCAGGCAGCCCCTGGCACCCAAGACCCTGACTCTGTACAGCACTTCCATGGCCCACTTTGCAGCCCAGTTCCACTTTCCTCTTTGTGAAAGATTTCAGGTTTCTTTCTGTGATGGCCCAAGTTTGTTGCGAACCAGAATTGAAGTGTTGAGCTGGACAATCTGCTGGTTTCATTGCTCCTTAGAATAGCAGCTCTATTTCCTAAGCCTTATTTATAAACTGCTGCTGTTTGGGGTTTTTATGACAAAGACAGTGAGTTCAGGAAATCAGCAGTGGTTTCTGTTATCTGGAGCACAGCCACACGAAAGAAGGAAGAGGGTGTCACACTCCAGGAGCCTATTCATGGAAACGAGTATCTCACTGCTTTGCCCCTTAAGAGCCAGATATTTATAATCCCTCACACTTCCTCTTCCTGCTCCTTGCTGTCACCAGCTCCAAAACCTGCTCATACTTTTCACCCCACAAAAGGACCAGCAGGGGAAGGCCACCTCTCTTCACTTCCTTCACTTCCATGTGTAATTCATTGCTCACACATTGCACAGAACAACACAGAACGGTTGCAGCACCTCAAGTTGTCTCCAGTGGACCTTCCCACCTCCTGGTGTGCTTTGCCCTGGCCTTGGGAGTCTCCCCATCAACCCAGGCACACCTCACACTCCTGCCCAGGTACAGCTCAGGTCCACAGAAACCCTGACACGCCCCACACTCCTCGGGCAGCTCAGAGCCCAGAGCAGGAGGGTGCAGTGAGGAGCGGTGGGTGAATGGACAGCGCATGGGGCACCCGGGGATCATGGTGGTGGCAGCACAAGGACATGGGCACCCACGGTGGCTCCAGCTCCCTAACGCAGATTGCAAATACAACACAGAGACATCAGCAGCACAACCCTGCGAGGCATTCCCAAAGGAAGAGAAGGTGCTTGGAGGCCCAAGGAGATCTCAAGATGTCTGAGAAGCAGAGCCTAGAAACCGCTGCACAAACTGCAGTATAGAAAAGATGTAGAGTTACTGGAGCAGACAGGGCCAAAAACTGAAAGGGTTGGAGCATCTTCTATACGAGCAGAGGCTGAGAGAGCTGGGACCCTTCAGGTCCAGGAGGTGTCCATTCCCTGAGGCACAGAGCTGATGAGGACAGATGATCTCCTGGCCCAAGCAGAGGAGCCCATGGAGGCAAAAGACAAGGCAGGGATGCCACAGCAAGGTTTGTCAAGCTGGAAGACTTTGGAGCTCACAGCAGGCTGCCTCTGCCTGTGAGACCTGTGCTCCCAGTCCTGCCATCACAGCGAGTGTGGGCAGCCCCAGTGAGCAGTGCAGACCTTTGCAGTGATTCAGACCTTGATCTGCAGGTTTGGAGCAGCTTTGTTCTAACACAATGCTCCGGCCAGACCACTCCAGGGTGCAGCCACAGACTTTACCACATCCCAGGTACAATATCTCAAAGCAACTGCTCCGGGGCCAACACCTGAGTGGGAGCCCTGAGAGAGCAGCGAGTGCATTCAGCTACCAGAAAAGCCACCTGTGCACAGACCCCTCACCTGCCTTGTCCTCCCCTTCCCCCAACATCACCTGGTCCAGCACACGCCCAAAGCTCAGGGACCCAAATGCTGCACAGTCCAAAACATGGGCAACACCTGCCACATTCCTGAGCAGTGACACTGGGTCACCCAGTCACAAGCTCAAAAGCATTCCCCTGTGGCCATGAAGCAGAGACGATGAAACACACACCGAAATCTAGATGAACCCATGGAACACATGTATCTCCCATGCTGTCTCCAGTGAATGGTGATCATTCCAGGAGTGCCTGCAAAGTCTGACTGCTGCGTCACCTGCTCCCACACCTTGAGAAGGAAACTGCATTGCTCACCCCAAGATACGGGAATGCTTTCACAGTGCTCCTGAAAAGTGCAGCACAACAAAGCCACAGCCAGGAACACAGGAAGAGTTGTGGTGGCCCAAATCTCACCCAAAGCCTCCAACTTCGTCCCAGGTGAGAGGCCTGTAACTCCATGCAGAGCTGTCCCCCAGCTTTACTCTGGTGTGTCCCAGGGACTGCAGTTTTTTAATGTGGATTTTCCCATTTCAGACCCTCAACTTTTCCCTAAACTCATTTCATGCTCTCAGCTGCAGAGCCCAACTCAGACCTTGCCAAGGCCAGAACTGGCAGCACTTGCGGTCACTGGCGTCAGGAAATGAGATATTTAAAGGGTGCCACCATATGACTGGCACCATCTCATGTCTCTGCTGGGTGCACCAGGGAGACCCCCGTGATAGGAGAACCTCAGAGTCTGGTCTTGGCCACTTCTCCACCGAGATATGCAGGAGACAACCCTGCCACGCACAACCCACAGGTTCAGCAGCAGAGATGGATGGGGCAAGTGGAGGGGGTGGGGGAGGAGNAACACCTTTCACAAGCCCACAGCACGGCCGTGGCAGCAGCAGGAGGGTTTCTCTCCCCACCTGGCAGTCATCTCCTTTCACCAGCTTGTCCCTTACACAACAGATGCCTTCAGCAGTCAGTGTTCCCAAAAAGGGCAAGTGAGTTTTAATCCTGACAATGGCAGCAGCAACACGAGCTGTTTTCCTAACATCACACATGCCAATAACTCCCATGGATTTCAGTGGATACTGGCCAGCAACGTGCATTTTCGGATAGCACATATTTTCACTATACTCTCAATAAATGAATAATTCACTTAAGCGTCCAGACAATTTTCTTCACGTAAAAAGAAAACCTGTGCACACGAGAACTGGCCTTCCTTTGGCCACCAACCCCTTTGCTTTGGCTGATCTCCATGTCCACAGCACCAGGCCAGCAGCGCTGCTGGAGCCGCTGACACACCGCCCTGGTGACACGACAAGATGAGCAAAGCTCAGGCGGGCAGCAGCAGCAGGGCTGCTCGCTGAGATAGGCACAGCTACGCTTCCCTCACCACAAACACCAACAGATGTTTTCTTCTGTATTTCTAAGATCAGAAGCAGGTCCTGCTCCCTGTCAGCTTTTACCACGATAAAAAGGAGAATGGATGACGCAAGAAAAAATTGTTTCTTTATTTCTTCAAAATGAAACAAATATTTTCATGTGACTGGTTTGCTATTACGCAAAAAATTACCTATCAGTGAAATCCCTCGTTTAGCTGGCAGGTTTTTGGCTGAAGCTTGGCCTAAGAAGAAATGTCCAGCTCCAGAAAGACGCTGTTGCAGATGAAGGAAGCAGCAGTGTCCCGCCACAAGTGCCTTCTCCCCAGAACTGTCCACAGCCTCTCGAGGTTGTTCAGGCTCTGTCAAGCGCCCTTGCATCAGCCTGTTGCCAGCTCTTTCTCTTCTCTATAAAACCAGCAGTTTCTCACACAGCAGTGATTGTCCTGTGCTACCCCAACCCACTGGCAACTCAGGGACCATCATCAGCCCACAGCCTGAGCCAGGGGCCAGCAGAGCTCACCTCTGCTGCAGAGGGGGCCAGCTGGAGAACAAAACACAGGGGTTTTTGTCCTAAAGCCCAGTGAAGGGTCTAGAGGAGAAGCAATACGAGGAGCAGCTGAGGTCACTTGACTTGTTCAGCTGGATCAGAGGAGACTGAAGGCAGAGCACACTGAGAACTACTCATGAGGGGCAGTGGAAGGACAGCACCAATCTGTGCTCTCTGAGCAGGGACAGCACCCAGGGAACGGCTGGAGCCGGGCCAGGGCAGGGCCAGGCTGGAGATCAGGGAAAGGTTCTTCCCCCAGAGGGTGCTGGGCACTGCCCAGGCTCCCCAGGGAATGGGCACGGCCCCGAGGCTGCCAGAGCTCCAGGAGCGTTTGGACAGCGCTGCCAGGGATGCCCAGGGTGGGATTGTTGGGGGGTCTGGGCGGGTCTGCCAGGGGCTGGGCTCCAAGATCCTTGTGGGTCCCTTCCAGCTCAGGAAGGTTCTACAGTTCTGTGAAGTCCCTGCTGCAGGCTCAGCGCACAGCCACCATGCACAAAACACAGCCACCCGTGACAGAGTCTGAAGGTCTCCTCTGGCAGCAAAGGCTGTGGTGCTTCGCCCTGGCTTTGGAGGAGCTGGTGGGGGGCAGGTCCCCAGGTAGTACCAGGGCTGTTCCAGGGGCACACCCAAGAGGAGCAGCTCCAGCTGCAGGCAGCCACAGGACCGGCACAGCTGCACAGCAGAGTCAAACCCCAGTCACTGCAGAGCCGAGATCCAGCCACTCAAACAGGCTCTCCACGCGGGACACTCTCCACGCTCTGACGCCTATGATGCCAATCAGGTGGCAACAACACAATTTGTTTTCAGGAATACTGAGCTAGTGAATAACAAAAATAGGAACCTGACAAACAGGTCCCAGCGACCTGGATCCCAGGCAGCTCTCCCAGGACAAAACTTTCAGTTGCCCTGAGTCACCCGCCCTGATCCTCCCCTGGCCACGCGAACCAGAGCTGCAGGCACCCAGCCCATTCACAAGCTTGCATCTTCCCAGGGCTTTGCTGTAGTCCCTTCTCAACATCTGGACTCATTACTGGAGTGGAAAAGTACTTGGGGATCCTAATGCAAGTCAGGGGAGTGAGAGGGGCAGGTGTGACATTGGATGTTATAGCCATGAGGGTCTGGAAATACCAGCAAGAGTTTTGTTGCTACATCGACCCTGGAAAAACAACCACTGACATCTCAAAAGGAGGTTGCATAACATGAAGGAAAGAGAAGGCAGATAAACAGCAACAGCTATTCCTAATGGTGATGAAAGAAACACCATTCTATAGCCCCCCCCAAAGACTCACCACCACAGCCCCGACTACCCCAACCTCCAAGTGCAAGTCAGTTGCATGAGGCAACAGCAGACCGGAGAAACCGCCACAGCTAATCTGCCTCAGCACAGCAGCAATGCAGGTGCCTGGAGATAACAAGAAATAACCCCAAGCCTCTCTGGCTCCCTGCCCCACAGAACGCTGGGTCTCACAGGAGCAGCACTTGAGTGAGAAAGCCCCAGTGCTGTCCATCTCCGCTGACCCCACCACCACACCACGTCCTGGGAGGAATGGGCAGAGGGACAGGGCGTGGCAGGGGGACCCAAGAAGAAGCAGTCTTGACCCATGATGAGACAGGACACAGTAGGCTTCTTGCCAGAGAAACCACAGCCCTGCTCTGTCCACCTGTGCCTCAAATCCAGCCTGAGGGAAATCGTGGTGACCAGGACATCCCGAAAGGCCGCGCAGTGATGACCACAAGCCTGGGCAGCAATGTGAGCCAGGCCTTGGGCAAAGCAGCTTCTCACCCTGAAGCAGATCTATGGGTCACTCACATGAGAGGGGTTGACTCCTTGGCTTGTCTTTAGAAAAGGGAAAGAACCTGCTGGGGGACCTGGACAGGACAGCCACGGGACTGATGAGACCGTGCAAGAGCAGAGCCCCATGACTTGGCGAGTAGACCATCCCTTGGACACCAGAGCCAGCTAGTTCATAGTCTGTGGACCACATACTCCACACAGAAACCTGGAAAACTCCCAGGTGGAAAGGAAGAATGGAAGTGGGAAACACCAACAGAGCACAAGCAAGACCTGTGCCAGGCTGGTGGCTCAGCTGTGGCCAGCAGCAGGACAGGGTCAGTGCCTCAGTTTCCCTGGCTGCAGCAAGCCACAGAACTGTGCTGGGGAGGGATGACAGCACGGGGAAGAGGTGAGTGGTGACACGTGCACCACTCCTGCTGAGGCAGGAGCTGGTGACACTCGCGGCCCTGAAGCATGTCAGAGGCTGTGCTGGCAGACTGGTCTGGCAGGCTGCCTGTTCCTGCCACGCTCGGAGCAGCACCTGGAGCCCTTCGGGCCGGGCTCATGATGCAAATCCACGGCTGAGTGGTGCTTGGGCTGCCAGTCCTCTGCAAAGCAGGACAGATTTTCTGTTGTCAGACCCTACAAGGAGGTGCCTGAGGGCTCGAGGGGCAGTAAGTGGAATCTCGGGGCAGAGTGGGGACAGGCAGCTGGGTGGGCTGGGGCTCAGGTACCACACCACCCATACTTGGTTTGGCTCTGCCACAGGACTAGAACCCCTTTGGGCCTTTGAGGCTGAAGTGCAGCCCACCCCAGCCATGGTACAGGTCTAAATCCAAAGCAGCTGGCCTGGAAAGAGTCAGGATGCAGAGCAGGAGCTCACCAAGTGCCAGCTCCACTCTGCAGGGCATCAGTGAGGAGAACCCAGACCCCACTGCCGCTCCTGCTTCTTGCCAGCATCCCGGCCCCAGCCCCACAGGGACATCCAGGGAAGCACAAGGTGGGGCTGAGCTTGCTCTGGTCACTCTCCATGGGACCAGGAACCAGAAGCAGTGAGCAGAGCAGGAAGCAGGCCCAGAGGAAAGCAAACAAGAGAAAGCAATTGAGGAAGCTCGTGTCTCATTCATGTGCGTCTCAGCCAAAGTCCAAAGCAGGAGGTTCTTGCAAAGGACACTGGAAAAATTCCAGTGATGTTATCTGCCCCCACAGAGCAAGATTAGCCCAGAGAGAAAGAAAAAAAAAAGTTGTTTACAAGCTGGGCAAGCCAGCTTGGTGGTTGGAGCACACGGGGCACTGGGATCAGCTGTGTCTGCCGCTCCCAAGGGAGCACCAACCCCTCCTGCCTGGCTCTGGCCTCAGTCACCTTTGCAGCCTTTAGTGGCCCTGGCAGGTGAGATGCTGCTGAGGGGCAGGTGGGCCCACATCAGTGCACACAGGAAGCTGTGCACCCAGCATGCCTGTGCAAGGAGCTTGCACACCCACCACCTGCACGTTTGGCAGGCTCCCACAGAGCTGAGAGGATGCACAGCCTTCCCATCCTCGGCATCCCAGCAGGGTTAATGGCTCCCCAGAGCTGGCCGGTGGCTGCAGACCAGTCTCTGCACCCAGTGGGGCTGTCAGGGCTCTCAACCTACCCTTTGCCCCCTCCAATGGGCTATTTGCACCCCTTGGCCTTGCCTAGCACCTCCTGCTTTTTATGAAGTGTTTCCACCTAAATGCAGATGAGAATCACAGGCTGATGTAGCACCTGGATTCTACTCACCTTGAGGTCCCTTTTACCAGGCAGAAATCAGGGAGAGGAGATTTGGGATTGCTGTTGGGTGAATGCTTGTGTGGCTGCTGTGTTGCTGTGCAGTTACTTGTGCCCAGAGAGGAGCCACACCTGAGCTCTTTTCTTTTCTTCCTTAATATTTGAGGGGTTTTTTTAATCTTAATGAAAAGTCTTTCCTGCTGCACACCCATAGCTGCTCTCAGAGAAATGAGAAATGAGAAAACCCACACTCATCCCATCTCTCTCGTCTATGAGGCACTTGCTCAAGGAAGCTCCATGCTGGCACGAGCCTGTTCCTGCCCTAGATGTACAGAGGGATGGTACAACACCATGACTATGCCAGGCAAAGTCCTTCCCTGTAAATCACCTGTGGGGTGACAACTCCACAGACCCATCACCAGGCAGGCAGTGTCTGGGGCACCTTCCCAGGAGATGTTGCTCTGCCCTGCTCACAGCCCCCAGGGAGCTCAGATCCACCACACCTCCTTGCTGGGCCATGCCGGCACCCGTGGCCCTGATGGCACCACAGATTCCCCACATCCTGCCCAGTGAATGGTGCTTGTCACCTTAATTGTCCATGTCAGACCCATCTGGGGACAAGAAATAGGTTTGGTAACAGAGTGTCTCAAAAAATTTGCTGTTGGCCAGTTCTCTTTGTCAGAGACACCTGCAAGAGTAAATCAGTGTCAGAAAGATTAATATCTAATTTAACTTCTAAATCTTGGCTTGTTGACATACTTATTTAAAGCCAAACTGAAGAAATTCCATCAGAATTTGCTCCTGTTTCAGTATTTATAGCACCTCTGCTGGACTTCTCAGCTTTAGAGTTGAGGTTTGCAAACTGTGATGGTCCTCAAACAAACAAAATTGACAGTGCATTGCACCCCCTTCTCATCTCCTGGTTGTCAGTAAACAAATCTGCTGGGAAAGATTTAGATGTGCAGCAGAGACTCCCTGGGATCCTTTCAGATCTGGTACAGAGACCTTCAGCAGCTGATAGTGAATATTTGATTAGGTAGAAATCATAGGTAACACAGAGCTGTGCATCAGGCTGCCTCCTAAGAGGGAAAAGAGAAGATCTGCAATGTGCTGGTGGTCAGATCCCTGAACTTCTGCCCACCCACATGGATGCCTTGACCTTGGACACAGGCACATGGGCAGTGCTGCCACATCCCCAGTCATACCGAGACAAACTGGTGCCACTGGAGCAACAATCTGTTTAATTCCCAGCCTGGGTAATGCACCCTTGATAACACAGGGCTGATGATACCAGTACAGCCAGTACAGTAGAGACCTGGGTGTCTCAGTTTGGAGACAAATTTAGGAGAAAATGCTCTGAAATGAATGTTTCCTCTAAAGAGAAGGGCTCCAGTAATCCCTTTTTCCGATGAGAAATGAATACCAGTGGGTGAAAGTGAAAAAAAAAACCAAACTGTTTATTAACAAAAAAAAAACAAAAAGAGAAAGGGGTGCCCACAAGGCACAGAAAAGGATTGCATAAATGCTAGATATCGAAATTTCAAAACCTTAACCCCCACTCCTCCCCAGACCACGTGGCCAGGAGGCAGAGATGGTGGCTGCCCCCCTTTGTCTCAGGGAAGGGGAGGAGCAGGGGCTCACGCAGCCGCTCCAGCAGAATAGATGGGAACCTTTCTGGCGTGGGTCTCCTCCTCACAGCAGGCGAAGCTGGTGGGTTTTAGTGTCCCTTCTCGTGTTGGTTCAGCTTCTCCGAGGTCTCAGTTTTGGGGCAGCCCTCCACCGGCTTCCCAGACGGACCAAAGAAAAAAACCCCAAAGCCGAAACAGTTCAAGGAAAAAAAAAAATCAAAAAGCCACCGAGAGGATTCCTGGTACAGCCTCCAGGCTAGGTGAAGGGAAAAAAAACAAAACCTTCCTGCTTCAAGTTAGCAAAAACTAATCCAACAAAAGGAAGAATGGAGCATCTCGGTCCACACCACAGCTAGAGCACCCATCCTAGAGCTACAGCAGCCATTCCTGGGCATAAAGCAGATGATTAGGGCATAAAGTATCGTCATAAAATCACCCCAAGACACTGGGGAAGTCCCATGTCAGGAAGCCATGAATGATACACTGATGGAGGTGGCTGATGTGGTGAGTTCAATCAGGGCTCACTGACCAACAGCCCAAGGGCTGGATCTGGCAGTTTATCTGCTTTCCCAGAAAGGCCAGTCTGTCCGTGGGCTGATGACAGATGGCAGGGCAGAGGGGAGACACAAGCCTGGGGTTAGATGGGTCACACACAGTGTTTGTAAATATGGCTGCAGCGGTTTGGGTCCTTAATCCTCAAGACCTCAGCACAACAAGGACCCACTGGCTGTTCTGGGCCAAAAAGAGCAGTGAGAGAGATGCTACCAGAACTGGTCAGCCCTTTCCCAGCTCTGCCCCCCAGCCACCAGCTGGGCAGTGTGAATTGGAGCAGGCCTGTCTAAGCTGGTCCCTGTAAAATAAAATATTACTGGTTCAAGAACAGGGAGCCCTCGGGACACAGAGCACAGGAAGCTGGCACAAACACAGCAAACATGGAGGCTGTGGATCTGTGGACACCTCTGTCCACCGCAGTGCCTCCCATGCTCCCATCCCCCTGTGCCCTTCCCTTCCTGCAGACACTGGTTCTTCTCAAAAAACCCCAGGTCATGCTGGGGAAACATTTAGAGACAATGGCACAAAGCTGGCACACAGCTCTATTTCTGGTCAAACTATTTTCAGACTGGATGAGTGGCTGGTTGGTCTTACCCTTGCAGGAGAAGGGGCATGAGTGAGGATAGACATCGAGGGGACCTTCCCATTTGTGTTCAGCAAGAGTGTTCTCTCATCCACTAATTTGTTTCTAAAATGAAGGGCAATTTACCACCTTTGGGGTCTTCTGTAATGCAAATGCTGTGGAGAGCCCTTTCCCATCTCTTACTCCTGTCCAAGAACTCCTCCACCTGCCCAGGTCCTGCAGGACACACCATACCTCTCCTCCAAGTGAGAGATGTTTTCATGGCTGGATGCCTCTGAAAAGACAAGGGCAGACACTCCCCTAGCATTTATTCCTCACCTGGGTGTGCATCTGCATGTGAACTTGTAGGCAGGCAGGTATATTTATGTGAGCGTGTGTTTATTAGTACTAAAAATGCATTTGTCAAAATCTCTAGAGTTAAAAAACAATCATTACGTAATTATATTGAACAATTAGCCAACTGATTCATCAGCTAGAGGCTCACCAACAACACCTGAAACCTATCCCAGCCACTTAATAAGGCAGAAGGTGGCACAAACAAAAGCAACTCCCAGAATGTCCTGGAGATTTATGGCCCTGTGCTCTGTCCAGGTAAGAGAAGACACTTTCCATTCCTGGCTGCTGGCGTCTCGGAGCTGAAGGCTCCCAAGTGTTATCTGCTCTGAGCTGCTGGTTTAAAGTGTTTTGATACAGAAACATTCCTTGTAAGTAACTCTTCGGGTCAGCACCGTGCTCAGAACTCACCTAAGGTGCCCATGCTGCCTGACTTAGTCCCCTCATGGCCAGTACGTACTCAGACCTTTCCTCTGCTCATCAGGATCTGCAAGCACCACGAACAAGCAGAACACTTAAAACTCCACAAAACAACCTGCTCCAAGCCAGCAGAAAAGATCTGTCTGTCACTACCAGAGCCGTGGTCTGTAACGCTGTGGTTAAGGAGAGGACAGAGACAAAGAATGAAGTTGGAGAAGCAAGTTGAACTTTGTCATTCCCTGCCTTCCAAGCAGGTAACTATGCAACACTAATATCTTTGAAAAAGAAGTCTCTAGGTTCCTTTAAAACACAAAGCAGACAAGGAAGATCACCACTGTTTTTTCATACACTACTGGAAAGCACCACGTCCTGCAGAGAGCACCAGAGCTGCTACAAGTCTAGGCCCATGGTGATTTAATTTGGCTCGCAAAGCTCAGCGGGTGGGCCTGTGGGCTGCACTGGGACCCTGTGAGACAAAGTTCACCTCAGAGGTGAAAAAGACACTGCTGCAGACAATTATACCAGCAAACCCCAGTGTGTAACAATATCCTTAGTACCATCCGTGTTTGGAAGGTTGGTGCATCCTTGCTAGGAAGATGCTGCCGACCAAGTAACCAACCACCCAGCTCATGCCACCAGCTATTCTTGGCCACTAACCTCGGCCCTGGGAGCACCTGACAAAGGTGCATCCTTCAGCATGAACAGGGAGCTCAGCACAAGCTGCGCAGTGGGACCTGAGGTCCGGCCAGCCAGTGCGCCAGCGGGTACAAAGACTTGGGCAGTGGCATTGTGAGGAGGAAGGCACGCGAGAGGTGACTCCGGAGANCGCTATAAGTGCGGGAGCCCGGGCACCGCTCCCGGCCAGCCCAGCCGAGCCGAGGCGCGGGGAGCTGAGCCTAGCTGGGCCGAGCCAGCGGCGCTGCCGGAGCCCCGGACCGGTGCGTACCGCCAGGCACAGCCCGGCTCCTGGCGGGGCCCTGCCGAGGGTCCCCGCGCTCCGCGCAGCTTCCCCCGCCAGCGGACTCCTGCGGAGGGAGCGGAGCGGNGAGCGGGACGCGGTGCCGTCCCCGGGAGCCGTGCCCGAGCCGCTGTCGTCTCGCAGGGAGCTGGAGCCATGGCCGAGCATATGATGATGCCGATGAGCCACGGCGGCGCCGGGCTGCAGAGCTACCGCATGGGGGTGAGCGGGCTGCAGGGACCCCCGCAGCACGGGCAGCATGTACTGAGGACGCTGCCTGCCGCCGCTCAGATGATGCCCTACGGAGGGGCTGGCATGGACGGTGCGATGAGGCCGAGACCCAGCCTCAGCGGACAGATGGGCCACCACCAGATGCAGAACGCAATGATGTTCAATGGGCCGGGTCAGCAGCAGCAGTACATGGGGCCGGTGGGCACCCAGCAGCTCATGGCCAGCATGCACCTACAAAAACTCAACACCCAGTACCAGGGCCACCCGCTGGGCATGAGCAACGGGCCCATGGGAGCTGGTGCCCAGCAGTACAGAGTGGGGCCGGGCCAGCACCCAGGCATGCAGCACATGCCCTCACCAGCGCTGACATTGAATGTTATGGACACTGATCTCATAGATGAGGAGGTCTTGACATCCCTTGTCCTGGAACTGGGGTTGGACCGGATTCAGGAGCTGCCAGAGTTATTCTTGGGACAGAACGAGTTCGACTTCATTTCAGACTTTGTTAGCAAACAGCAACCCAGTGCCATCAGTTGCTGAGGGGCTTTGAGCTCCTCCTTGTGTCTTGTTGGTTTTGAGTTTGTTTCTAACTTTTCCCCACCTGCCATCCTCCTCCCTTCCCCTGCTTTGCCCGGTCCTGGATTCCTGCCCTCCCCAAAGGGACAATCATCGGACACTGGCTTGCAATGGATTGCTTTTCTCTTCTGTGTGTTTTTTCTGTGCGGGAGTTCCTGGAGAGGGGGTTGGTGCACCCCAAACAGAGAGCAGATCAAGAGCTCCTGCTATAGAACTGCCTCTAAATGACATTAACAGGATTTCTGGCTTAAGTAGAAATAATGGACTTACGACTTTCCTCAACTAGGCTTGGAGCACAAGAAGCGATAGGCAGCTGGCAGCCCTGCTGGTAGCTGGATTTGCTCGTGGATTCTGTGGTGCCAGTGGAGTTGAAGGATCCTGAGAGAGAATTGTCTCCCTGGTGTATGGTTTGAACCAGTTTCCCCTTGCAACCATGGGTGGGGTTAGTTATTTGTTGGGATGTTTTACTGTGACAGTAAATAGGTCTTCGGTCATGTCTGTTCAGCTCGGGAAGGGGCACTTCCCCATAGCAGGCTTTTTTCTAACTCGCAAAAATAAAGTATGCCTTGGGGAAGGGTGTGCGTTTGTGCCTAAATGTTCATCTCCGTGGAACTTCAGATCTCGGACGTGTACTGCTAATCGGCTGTAAAATTTACCAAGTGTTTGAGGTTGATTCAGGCGTGAGGCTTAAAGCTGCAGTCTGGCTCCACTTTTTTCCACCTCTGAAACCAAATAAAGACCATGTAACTGTATATTTCAGTTCTAATCTTATTTATTTTCCTGTGATTATTTATTCGCAAGGGCTCCTTTTGTTATTTGGCTTTGGGACTGCTGGGAAAGATGCCTGGAGAGTACTGCAGCTTTAAGATGCTGGCTTTGGGAAAAGCAAGCCTGGGATAGTTTTCAAGCTGCTCTGCAGAATAGGCACTTCAACTCGAGATCGTTATGCTGAACGCGCAGGACTCTAAATCCAACACCTTTCCTAATGTGATAAAGATGACTCGATTTCCAATTCCCTTGCTCAGAGAAGGTGAGATGTAAAAGCCGGCGGGGTTTGGTTTCCTCCGCTGGCTCCTGTTTCCAGGCGCTGGGGAAGCTCCGGTGACTCCTGGTTGCTGCTGCCCCCTGGTGCTGCCGGCCCCTGGCAGCTGCCACTCGGCCAGCCGGAATGTACAGATGGATTTGCGAATAAAAGCTGAAATATCTCCCGTGTGCATTCGTTCAGTGCCCATCTCCAGACAGGTGCAGTGTGGACCACTGGGAGAAGTGTTGCCTTTACTCCTGCTGGTGGGCTGTAGGCCCGGTCCCTTGTGTCCCCCACCTGATACACGAGTTGGAAGGATTGAGTTTCTAGTTTAATGCTTGCAACTAAGTCCTTGAAGCGTGGTGGGGAGGATGAGATGCTCCTTCTCTGTACTGAAGAGAAATTACGGATGTGGATGGTGTTGCTCTGTTGCAGAATGGCTGCTTTTGCTGGCTGACCCAGGTCATAGAATCATAGAATGGTTTGGGTTGGAAAGAACTTTAGGATCATCTAGAGTTGGGTGGTGACTCCTTCCAGACTGAGTGCATGTCTGACAGCTGGGCTACAGCTCTGCTAGCAGCCCTCTGCTGCAGTTTTCTATACCACAAAGGCTCTAAAAATCAAGACAGTCTTTGCTCTCCTACTCTTCCAGGGCTTAGGTTTTTCTTTTTAAAGGGTTTCCAGCCAGTTCCTTTGCAGGGTTGAGGGATATTCCCAAGTGTTCCTTTTCTGCCCTGTAGTAAAGGGGCTGTGGATGCTAGTATTGGAATGGCTGAACCACTTTGAACTGTCAGTGTCCCCTGGCTTTGTTCCTTGCACAACTCAAGACCAGTTGTTAAAGTCCCATCCTCTTGGTGGTTATGCCTGTACAGTCCAGAGAGCTGGTCGAAAAATAACTGGTGGGGCTTTTGTTGAAGGTGGGAGAGCCCTGCTCAGGCTGTCAGCTGTGTGACAATGGGCTGTTGGAGATCTGGAAGGACTTTGTTGTCTCTGTGCAGCTGCAGGTTATAGGTAAGCAGTGAAGAATTGGCAACGTCAGAATAAAAGTAATTCAACCACAAAATAAGCATGTTGTAGGCTGTCAGTTCTTGTTGGGGGGGTGTAGGCTCAGTGGTACACACCACTGTGACCTACAGTGTCCCAGTTACAAGTGGGGAGCTGTGTCCAGCCCACAGATGAAGACTATCAACTCAGCAATTTCTGCAGAGCTTTCCCAGGAGCAGGTTTCTGTGTGATAAGCACTTGGCATTTGATGGCCAGAGGAACGTGTCTGTACGTCCTCTCGGAGGGCTGTGCAGTGCACTGGGAAAGGCGCTGTTGATTTAAGTCAGAGTACAGGAAATGATAATACCAGAGCTGTGGAGTGACTGGGGGTTCACAGTCAGGATTTTCTTGGGAGTCTGTCCCAGCAGGCTCAGTTGAAATTATTTTAATGCTTCTTGAGTATGTCACCCCTTCATTTCCCCAAAAGACCCTGTTAAGTGTGCTCAGTGTGATTTTTCTAGAAAACCCAGGCCAAAACCACGTCTCATTTCTGCTAGAGGCCTATTGCTTCTGTCTGGGCTGGACTGGACAAGCGCTGTGATCACCTCCTTTGTAATGCTTTCTTAGCTCAGGTGTAGTTTGCCCCCCTCATCTTCGTGCTGCGGGCTCTGTATGCCTTGTATCAGGCGCACGGGACCTGCTACAGCAGCACAAGCTGCAGCTTGGACAGCTCAGGTCTCCCTCTCCACTCAGCTGGATGGTGCATCCTGCCTGCCCGGGTCTCCTGGCAGGGTGACTGGCCCCCCACTGTGAACAGAGGTGCCAGGTGGCACAGTGGGGCAACCCAGCTACCTGGGTCTGCAGGCGAGTTCCTCAAAGGTCACTACAAATATAACAGGGTTGAGTTCTGCTTTTCCCATCCAGCTGACACTGAGCTCTCCATCCCACACCAGGCAGGAGGGCAGCAGGGTGATCCCCAAAGCTCTGGTAGGGGCTGACAGGCAGTGCAGAGCACTGCACACTGCTGCTGAATGACAGTGCCTGTCAGTTTGGGAGCTTTGAGGGCATATAAGTGAACTCTTCACGTGGAGTGTTCGTGTTTACAGACAAGCACCTCTCCTCTGAAGTACCAGGAGGTTATTTTCTGTATTGTGGAAGAAGGGAGGTTCTCAAACCCTACCCTGTCCCATCACCTAGACTGGATCCTCTGTAACGCTCCAAATAGGTTTTGTAGCTATTTGCGTAATGTCCAGGGCTTGAGGCAGCCTCTGGGAGCAGGTGAGTGTGAAAGCACAGAAAGACAAGGCCTTTCTCCACATCCCTGTCTCTGACCACGTGCTCTTGGGGTGCTGAAGTTTGTTGATAGTGCAGGGTGATGTAGAGTTGCAAAGGTGAAAGTCTGGTGCAGAGCTGGTGAAGGATCTGCTAACAGTGAGTGCCCAGGCAATAACATGAGCAATGCCTGGTAAATACAAAATGATGGCTAGAGGGTTAATCTTCCTTGGCTTCACACAGAGCTGGGCTCTAAACTAGCTACAGCCACTCAGCGGAGATCTTAGTGTCACAATGAATGTTTCTATGAAAAATCTCAGCTTGCTCTTCAGGAGAAGCCAGACAAGCAAAAGGAAGGCTAGAAAATCATTAGAAAATGAATGAAAAATAAAATCAAACAGTGAATGTCCTACAGAACCAACAGACAATTCAGCTGCATCCTGTGCACTGCCCAGGACGGTGAATAGTCAAAAATTCTGGTCTGTTTATAGAAAAATGATAATGTAAAACCAGAGAAACGGCAGAGAAAGAAGAAACAACTGAGGCAGAGTAATGTTTCTCAAAAGAAGCCACAGAATAGCTTGGGACTCCTCAGGAAGAAGCTGGGCAACAGAAGTTTATAATGTAAGTGAAAGGAGAAGGTGACAGGGAATTATTTTCCCCAAGTGTGATGGGAGATACCTGTTGATCTCTGCAAGTTTAGCCGAGGCCAGGAGCTCTTTCTGACAGTATGGGAGGTACATGGACACCTGGGAATACCTGAACATTTCTGTATGACCAAAACCGCTGATCTGTGGCTCAAAAGATCTCCTGAATCAAAGGTTCCTGACTCAGAAACAGGATTTGGTTTGTTTTGGGTTTTTTGAGGGTTTGGGGTGGGGGAGAGTGTTTTTGGTTTTTTGGTTTTCTGGGGCTTTTTTAATTCATAGATACATTTTCCTTCAGTGATGTCTTGTGCCAATGAAATCCACAGGGGAGAAATCAAGGTCTTTGTAAGAAGCTTAAACTCTCTAAGCTCCTCTTCATTTTAAACCTGCCGCCCCCTCACTTTGTTCAGTGTCCCCAAATTCCCAATCATTTCTTGTTCATCTTCTCCACGTTAGTAATGATTTTGTAGCTCCTGAGACGTTCCCTCCTGAGTGTCTCTCCTGTCCTAGAATCACTGTGTGTTGTAGATTGTGATCACCTTTTTCTGTCCTGTTTCTAGCTTTATGGGATGGGGGAGGGAACAGGACTGGTTGAAGCTGTAGATAGACGTGTCATGGATTTCTCCAATGCTATAAGTAGGTCTGGTTGTTCTATATTTCAAACATCCATCACAGAACCACAGAAATATTTAGACTGGAAGGGACCTTTTGAGGTCACTCAGTCCAATCCCCTGCTCCAAGCAGGACTGCATTCAAAGGCAGGGCAGGCTGCCCAGGGCTTCATCCAGGCAGATTTTGAAAACTTGAGGGGATGGGATTTGTTTGGAACTTTGTTTGAGTGCTGTATGGCTCCTATTTCTTTCCTAATTCCTCCCTTTCCCTTGGTTCCTGGCTATATTCAGAGACCTGTGCAGAGATTCCAGATATCTCTCCCAAGGGTTAACACCGAACTGTAGCCATGTTTGCACGTACTGGCAGGGTTCTCTCTCACTCTTGGCCTAGGAGGTGGTGTATGGCCACCTCCACATCTAAAATACAAGTGCCAGTGTTGCCCAAATACCCAGTTCCTAAAATCTGTGCCCCAGTGCTATCCCTTGGTTGCCTCACAAGCTCGGACAACTCCCAGGGTCATCCTCAATGAAGACATTCTGCCACCCACACCGCAGCTGCCGATGTGCACAGACTAACCCCATCCTGCCACAAACCATTCCTCCCTCTCTGCTGCTCATGGGGTGGTACCACACAGTTCTTCCTTGAGCCTCCCCTCAATGAACCTTCCTCCCTGTGCCTCTCCACCCTGGCTTCAGCAGACAGCGCTCTTCCTGCGAGATTCTGGATGGCTTCCATCGTATGACATCTATTCGAGGAACAAGCAGTCATACCTGTGACATTCAGAGTGACACACTCCTGAGCTCAAGGCTGGATTTCATTTTAGTTTTAGGGCTCCATTTCTTCATTCTTTTAAGCCCTGTATTGCTGGGTTCGCATTTGCCTCAAAAGTTTGGAGTGAGGAGTCCCATCTGCTCCTCTTCTTCATGCTGCCGTCTTGGGACCTCATAGTTTCTGCACCGCTGTCTCCTCAAGTCTTTAGAGAAAAGCCTGTCTGAGTTTCCTCAAGCAGGGGTAAGCTTTGCTCTGTTTCTCTGCAGCACACTTCTGGGGTGGTTTGTTCCTACTCAAAACAGCCAGAGTAAGAATACAGTTTGTTCTTGTGACATCTTGACTTTGCTCATGAATCCTCTGGACTACCATAGGGGTGAGGAAGAAAGGGGATTTTACAATTTACCTCACCCTGAAACTCCAAAACACAGTTACGAAGAAATATTCAAATAGCTTTCACATCCTTGGCTACAACAGAACTGTCTCAGATGTGGTTTTCTCCTCTAGAAAACTGGAGATGCTCCTGGTCAAATACTGATGACTTGTAAAAATAAAACTGTGGCTATGCCTGACGTCATCCTGTGCAGTTCCTAAAACGAGTCACAGCACCTGCCTCAAATACAAGCTGGCTGCTAAGGACACCCATCACATAAACACTGGCACCTGCAGCAGGGTCCAGGGAATGCTCTGCACATCAGCTCCAGTCCTGTCTTACAGGTAAGTCTCTCCCTATGTCCCAGCACTACTCCTGGGGTATATGGCAAGAGGCAGAGGCAGGTATCAGCTCCCAAGGAAAGCATTACTCCACCAACTCCAGCTCCATCACACTCTGTATTTGGATAGCACTGAGCCCCTTGATTATTGCCTGTTAGCATGGGCTCCCTGACAATCACATTGCCTCACTGCACTGCCAAGGAAAAGGAGCAATTTGGATTCAAGAAGCCAATGGCAAAGAGAAGACAAAGAGTCTCACAGCTGCCACAATAAGGCAGAATGCCTTTGGGTGAGGGGACCAGGCAGGGCATCCCACATACCAGATGCTTTGTTGTTCACAACAGAAACCAGAGTTAAGTCTGGCTATGTCCGTATCGTTCCCTCTTCCAGATCCTCAAGTCACAAGCACATGCTGATGAGGATATCTCTGAGATCCTACATGTAATTAGTGTTGGTGGACCAATGGAATAAGAGGTCTGTGAGTGTAGCAAAGGATGCTAGAGGCTTTCTTGGCTTCTTCTGTAAGAGCGAAATCTTTAGAATGGAGAGCTTGGGGCTTTCCAGAAAACAGTGTATTTCAAATAAAAAAACATATCTGCCTGGTGCAGTGGACTGTGAGGGCTGGTGTGACTTACACAGCACTGCCATGGCCCTGGGTAGGAATGAGGAAGCCAAGGCAGACAAAGGTCATAGACTGAACATACCCAGGAGCATCCTCCTTCAGCTGCCGATACATCCAGCAGCAGCCTGAGGCTGACAGTGTTTTTTTCTCCTTTTCCTGACCTCTGCCATCAATGGAGGTGCCATGTGTGAGGAAATTCCCCATGCTCAGATGCACCTCATACACTGTGCATTCAAAAATCAGCCTGCTCCTTTCCTTTCCTCCTCCTGGGTTTACCCTGCAATGCCAGCAGCAGGGCAAAGAACCAAGCAACAGGTTTGTCCGGGGAAAACAGTGTGAGAAATAGGTAACAATTCACCTCTTTGTTATTAACAATGCACCAAATGGAATATGGAGTCACAACAGAGCAGATTTGGCCCTTTGCAAAACAGCGGCTCCCCAGGTAGGAACCAACACACAGTGAAGTGCAGTGTCCGTGTGTGACACAGGGAAGAGCTGACACACATCTCTGACACACCACAGAAAGTGCCCCATGATGCCCAAGACTGGGGGCAAAGTCAGATGCCCTCCTCCTGCACCTTCTCCACCATCTGCACAGAGAAGCAATGCTAGAGGGGCAGTGGAAGCTCAGCTACAGCCTGCCACCACTCATCTACATGTCCCCATCTACCATCCAGAGGAGCCAGCTCAGGCCTCAGCGTATGGATATACAGACAAGGCTCTGGCTCATGCTTGCTGACTTGCTGTTTCATCTCTCAGGTGTCTGGATCATGGAGAAGGACATCACAGTCAGAAAGAGCAATGCTCTGTATCACTCCCCAGGGCCAGGCAGGCAGGCTGGAGGCCCTTGAGGATCCCACTGTGGAGTATTCCCAGGGAGTATTCCCACTTTGCTGAACCCAAGTCCCTAGTGCAGCAGGGATTCCCAGGAGCCTCCACATGTCTCTGCGTGAACAGAGATGAGGGAAAGTAGCTCTTTGCCAAATCCAAGTGATATTCCAGAGACGAAGGACTAAGCCCATAGTAAAGGCTTTGCAAGTGACTGCTTTCACAAGCATCTGATCCCAGCCCAATTCCCAGATCTTTGCCCTGAAGAAGAGGGAAAACAGGGATCTGCACCTCAAGTCTTTGATAACATGCTGTTGTTTAGAAAGCCAGAGGTTACACTGTGGTCCATCTCAGCAGTATTTGCATGCTGAGGGGCTCTTCTGGGGCATGTCGTTGTTCAGCACATTACAACACTCCCGATTTTCAGATGCTGGTTACAGTCTGCCGTTAGGTTGCTTCATAATTGCTACACCAAGGTATGGACCAAGTCCTGCTTTTCCTGTTTCAACTGTAAATACAAAATTCAGTTGATTGCAAGGCACTGTAGTGAGTTGAGAACAGTTTTGACAAGTCAGCCAAGTCCCGTGTCAGTTGTATGTGTGCAGCTCAGAGGCAGTGGGACCTTTCCATGTGCAGGGGCTGTGCTGCATCCTGCAGCCTCCGGATGGATTATTATTATTTCCTTTCCAGATTTGCCAAAAATATCCCCGAGTTCACATTTCCAGGGAATTCTGCAAGTTCAGCCTGCTACAAACATTCATGACCTGCTCATGACCACTGAAATACCAGGGGGGTGAAGAGACCTCAATGCAACAGTTTTCTGATCTCCCACGCTGTTGGCTCTGAGCCACGGTCCATCCTCGCTGCTTCAGCTGTGTTTGGTGTGCAGAACCACATGGAAATCCGGCTCTCCCTGCATGGCTGAAGAGCTGTGTGTCTGCCCCATCCTCTCCCCATCCCCCTGCACACCTCTGCCTTTCTTCAACAGCACAAAACAAACTCCAGACGGGGACAAAGGGTTTTATTTAATTCTTTAATTCTCGGCCAAACTCCTGTACTGGGAATTTTGCCAGGCACACTGACCTTCTGTGCCAGAGCCACAACCAAAAGCCATCACATCCCTACAGGTGAGAGAATACAGGTAATGCTGTGAGCAGTGCCAAGAGCAAAGCTCGTTTGTCAAGAGGGCACAGCTAGGCAAGGGAAGGAGCAGTAGTTTTAATAACTAAACCTAACTGTAGCTTCCTCAGAGTTTCTGGCAGGGTTCAAAAGAGGATCCCAGTGTCCCTGAAGGAAGAGGAGCTCAGCACTGCCCACAAAGCCACTGGCCTGCTGGGGCAAAATACAGGGAGGGAGGGAGAGTGTTGCCCAGCATCCCAACACAAACTGGGTAAAATCCGAAGAAAGGCATCTCATGGAGATGAGATTTGAAGGTGCCTATTCCTCTCCTTTCACAGGTGTTGGGAGGAATGGGTTAAAAGAAGACTGGTGAGAAGGATTGTAAATGCTCAATTGACCTTGCAGCTGGGAATAACCCATGATAAAGCAGTGTAAGCAGCAGACCGGTGTTCCTCCAGCATGGACCAAGATTGTGTGTAGCTCTGCCTGGGTGTTGCTTTGGGGATCCCTGGGACAGCTCAGTAATGGGAATAAATTTGTTCTTTGCACTTGAGCCATGGGTTTGTGGCTGTCCTGACTGCCTGCCTTGTGCTGACTCACACAACAGAGAAGCAAAGTCAGCCAAAGCTCCAAGGCTGTGTTTTAGACATCTTGGAGCAGCCAAATCCCACCTCTAGTGTGTGGATGCAGTGAACACTGCCCTGTTCAGCGTCTTGGAAAGATAGAGCTACAGGTACTCCTGATTTCTGCCCGTGCACCACAGGGATCTGTCCCTTTGGACAAGCCCAGCTGTGCCACATGTTAAAGGCACGCCTGCCACAAATGGCCAATTTCTCCTGCAAAGCCTTTGTAAGAATTCAGGGCTGTGAACAGCACCAACTGCACAGCCAAGGGATTTAGGGCTGAATTAGGTACTCACTGGAGTTTGACATTTCCAAAGAGTTACTACAAGCTGTCAGTACTGGAGCGTGCCTCCAGCAGATGGGCAGCAAGACCTGCTCTATTCACTCCTGTCTGAAGGATCTCTGGGTGAGCTCAAGGCAGCAAAAGAAAAGCTGCAAGAATCCCTGCCCCCCTGCAAGGGAAGGCTCAGCACCACAGGCTGTTTATAAATAGCCAGTTTCAGGAAAAGGCCCTTTCCGTTCTGGTGTCAGTACACTGTAAAGAATAAACATCTTTCAGAGCTGAAAAAAGCCCTCCTCGTCTTCCCATGCAAAACCTGCCTCCATGGGCTCAGCAAGCTCCAGCATTTAGGGCACAGCTGAGGGGTTCCCTCAGCTAACGGGGAGGCAGGCAGGAGACCCTGAGTCACATCCTCCACAGAAATGTTTGTGGCAGTTTTGACCTGGCTACTAGGCAGAAGGCAGGCTCGTTAACACAGGATGTGCAATCAGGGCCCTCATTTCTGGACTGCTGACCTGGGTTATGCTCAAGCGGGGTTGAGCATACTGGAATAGTGCCCAGGGTGTGAGGGCACAGCCTCTCATTAAAGAACATTACCACACTTCCACAAATCACCTGAGCTGGACTACGGGCTAAAATACCTGGTATCCCAGAGGAAAGACAGGTGAATACTCTGCCAGTGTGAGACTGGCAACAACAGATCTAGGAGCAATGGGAGGGAACCTGCAGCTTCTGCTCTGAGCACTGGGCAGCTCAGCCCAGCAGAGCCCCACGGGAACTTCGATATGGACTCGTCTAACTTAAAATAGCTCTCAGACCTCTCTAGTGAAGACACAGTTTCCGGAATCTTGGCACTTTCTGGAAAGCACGCCCTGACTTTTCCTTTTGTATTCATCCCTGGGAAACCAGGACTCCTCTGATGCCCTGTGCAAAGGGGTTGGAAAGGACAGGAGGGGATTGCCATTAGTAGGGGTGGAGGGGAAGCAAAGCCCTGTATATAGCGGGGTCCAATGCCACAGCAGCATCTTGCAGTCAGCTCTTTGGAGTAGCCAGTAAAGCAGAAAGGAGCACGGACAGGGTGTGATCACCCTGTCCCCCCCACCCCAGCATGGCTGTCCCCAAATGAGGAGGGACGCTCAGGTGCTGCGGAGTGATTGCTTGTGGGCCATCGGTGGTGGCCTCGCACTGGTGCAGGTACCGCTAATCAGCCGTGGTGCTGACAGAGCCACCGTGAGCAGGAAGGGTCCCCGGCACCCAGGGCCACCCGGGGCCCCTCGGGGCCACTCGAGGCCACCCGGGAACTCCCGCGGGGCGCTGCTGCCCCCTCGCGGCACTGGGCGAGAACCACCGCCCAGCCCGGCCTCTTCCCCCGGGGAGCGGGGTGCGGGGTACTGAGCGTTGGGTGCGGAGTGCTGAGTGCGGGGTGCCAGGTGCGGGGTGCCAGGTGCAGGGTGCTGAGCGTTGGGTGCGGAGCGCTGAGCGCGGGGGGCGGGGTGCGGGGTGCCAGGTGCGGGGTGCCAGGTGCGGGGTGCCAGGTGCAGGGTGCTGAGCGTTGGGTGCGGAGCGCTGAGCGCGGGGGGCGGGGTGCGGGGTGCCAGGTGCGGGGTGCCAGGTGCTGGGTACTGAGCGTTGGGTGCGGAGTGCTGAGTGCGGGGTGTCAGGTGCGGGGTGTGGGGTGCCAGGTGCTGGGTACTGAGCGTTGGGTGCGGAGTGCTGAGTGCGGGGTGCCAGGTGCGGGATGCGGGGTGCCAGGTGCTGAGTGCTGGGTGCGGAGTGCCAAGACCTGGGTGATGATTGCCGGGGGTCCTGCGGTTCACAACCACCGGGTTCCCTTCTCAGAAGTAGGTGCTGGCCCCATCTTTCCCACAGCCACACTGTTTGTTCCAGAGACGCAGGAATGTGTGGGCTGTGTGTAATGGTTGGTGACATCTTCACACTGTGCACCCTCAGAACACAGAGCGAGGAGCCGGAGCCCTGGGAATCCTCCTCGCTGAAGCAGAACACACCGTAAGCACAGCAGCACCCATGGGGATTCCCTCAACAGTTACTGCTGTCACTTTAACTCCTCCTGCAAAACTCCTTTCCTGCCCCACGAGCTCCCCGTGTCTCATCTTCCCACTTCCATTTGTGTCGCAGGTTGGTATGAGTGTGACTCTCAGAGTGGCATCTGGGTGGGCAGACGGGAAAGTTTCCTTTCCAGGGCCTCACCACCTTCACAGGGAAGAATTTCTTCCAAATGTCCCATCTACCCCTGGCCTCTGACAGGAGGAAGCCATTCCCCTTTGTCCTGTCTCTCCATGCCCTGTCCAAAGTCCCTCTCCAGCTTTCCTGGAGCCCCTTCAGGCACTGGAAGGCCACAATAAGGTCACCGTGGAGCCTTCTCTTACTCTATTACACAAGTTTCATCCACGGCCCTGCTCCATCTTTACCATCATTTTGACCTGTTGTGGATGCTTCTGGAATTCGAAATTTGTTGTCGTATCAAGCATTTCTCAAAGAAGTATTTACGCTCTTACTTTGCTCACACATACACTGACTTCTTATGTTCTTACAGGGCATGACCCCAGTTTTTTTATTCAAACATTGGATGTACTTTCCTTAAAATAGGAAGCAGAAAGGGATCTTCTCTTAAATTCCTTTACTCTTGATTTTCAAGCATTTGCATTATTGCCGGTGGATTGCTCGGTGCTGGAAGCATGGCTCCTCCTCACCCCAGGCCAGGCTGTCACTGCTGCCCTCACCCGGGCAGGGATCGTTTGTCCTGGATCCAGAACCCAGCAGGGCCAGGGAAGTGACTGCCTTGGCCTTGGTGAGGCCACACTGCGAGTACTGCGTTCAGTTCTGGGCCCCTCACTTCAGAAAGGACATTTAGGTGCTGGAGCGTGTCCAGAGAAGGGCAACAAGGCTTGTGAAGGCTCTAGAAAAACATGTCTCATGAAGAACTGGGTTTGTTTGGTCGCAAGGAGGCTCAGGGGGGATCACATCGCTCTCTACAACTCCCCGGGAAGAGGTTGTAGTGAGGTGGGTGCTGGTCTCTTGTGCTGTGCCTGCAGTGAGAGGACAGGAGCAAATGGCCTTAAGACGAGATAGCAGAGATCCAGATGAGATATCACAAAAAATGTTCTCACTGTCAGGCATTGGAAGGAGCTGCCCAGCGAGGTGGTGGAGTCACCACCCCTGGAGGTGTTCAAGAAGCGTCGGGACGTGGCGCCGGGTGATGTTTTAGTGGTTTAAGAGTTACAGGGGCAGTGCTGGGCGGACGGTGGGGCTGGATGACGTTCCACGCCGACTCCCACCCTTGACGACGCCGCGGCTCCTCTCTCCGCTCCTCTCACCCCTCACGGCGGCCACGCCCGCGCCTGCCCGCGCTCCC
>VZTF01007421.1:968068-983030 GCA_013397755.1 Cnemophilus loriae
GGGGTGGGCAGAGCCTCCCCGGAGCGGTGCCGGGCAGGGGTGCCCGGGGCGGGCGGGCCCGGGCTGGCCACACGGCAGGCACCGGGCGCGGTGATGCCCAGCCCGGCTGCAGGGCGGGGTGAACGCTGCGGGCGCTCTCGGTCAGTGTCTGTCCGTGTCACCGAGCCTCCCCTTCCCCCGGGGCGCTGGCACCCCGGCCGGTCCGGCCCTTCGCTGGCATCGGGTGCCCTCAGTGCGGGGCTCCGGGGGCAACAGGAGCCCGAGGTGTCACCGCGCTCGGGAGGAGCAGCTGCTGTCCCAGGGATGAGAATGGGGATGAGAATGTGCGGCTTTCGCCCTTGCTGTGCTGGCAGCGTCCTGCTCCCGGGCAGGATGTCCCTCAGGACACGGTGTTGCAGTTTCTTGGTCGCGTGGTTGTCATTAGAGAACGTTATCGGTATTGTGTGATAATCATAGAAATCACAGTACTGATGTCTGAAATGCTGCTCATTAAAGCAGTCACATCCAGAAGAGTCTTTGATATAATCCTTCCTAAGGATACAGCCTTTGCTAAAAAAGACATTAACTGTTCAAGTGCCCGTGCCAGTTTTTAAGGGCAAGATCAGTCGAACATGTTGGTTCCTCAGAAAGCTGGTGACTTCTCTGGTGGTACAAAGCTATTTATGTTACTGAAAATGCTTTGCTCAGTCGTGTTCATTTCCCCTTGGTGTAGGCATTGCTGAATTGCTTCAAAGTTTGCCAAAGAGCGTGGCTTGTTGAGTTTTTTTCATTTTTTTCCCATTTTTATTTTTTCCTTTATACTCCTTTCTCCTTTCCACGAGATTTCTTTGAGCCTCCTGTTCTAAGCAGCTCAGCTTCTCTCTCTCACAGGACAGGCTTCCGCTGTCTCATGACCTGCAGCCATCCTATCTCCATGCACTGCCTATCTCAAATTAAACAAATAGCCTTACAGTTTCATCGAGGTGGGTGGGAACACACAGAACATCTGACTTAATGTTACAGTAGTTTATTACACACTATATAAAAGCTTTCCATTCAACCCTAAGAGAAAAAGATATATTGAAGCCTTGAGGCTGTCCTCATTTCTTCTTCCTCTATGAGGAAAAGAGCAGGCAAACAATATGCACAGCTGAGTATTATTCACTTCTTTGGGGAGTCTCTGTGGAGTGTGCATTTCACACAAAATGTACAGAAAAACAGTGGCCTGAGCTGGCAAAACTGTTGTTTGCTCAGGTAATGTAACAGACGTGCAGCTAGAGCAGAGATTGAAGTGTTTCAAGAAATCTTAGCTGTCAGATAGCGAGTATGTGGAAGGCTCTACAGCCTGAAATTAGAAGGGCTTGGAGATGGAAAGCTGTTGGCTGAGGGGGCTGCGTGTGTTGGTGTATACACACTATCCAAAGAATAAAGAGCTCCAGCCTCTTCCTTTCGTTTCCCAGACACTTCCCTCTCATTTTGTGTAGACTGTGTGCGTTGCTGTTGGCTGAGATAAACTAAGCAAAGCGAACTGCTGAGCCTGGCTCAGGGCAGGACTGACAGCACATTGCCTTGGCCTGGAAATGGGAGTGTGCAAGAATCTCCCCATGCAGAGAAAAATAAGTCACAGAGTGTCTGGGCATTATGGCACAAATGCTGTTTGCCAAGTCCTCGGCATCCGCACACGGAGTGCAGTCCGTGTGCTGTTTGTCACCAGCTTGACTGTGAATTTTTCTGACCTTCCTGTGTCTGACAGAGCTGTGAAATATGTGCAGTCTTGCTTGCTGGAAGCCAAGCTCCTCAGTACATGAGGAGTTGCCAACCAACTCTTCACTGTATAACCTAATAGAAGTCTGAAATTCTAGGTGATAATGAACTTGGTGGATGTAAAAGCTAATTACGGGCTGATTACTGATTAACTCTTATTGCAGCTTTAGCTGGGCTGCCCTTGTTATAAGCTATTGAACATCCCTTTAAAAGAAGTGGCCATTATAGGGATCTGATGCTTCTCCAGCAGCACATTTAATCACCTGCAGAGACTCCAGGCTGAAAGCAGAACACAGGAGGGTGCCTCTGAATTGGAAGAAACTCTTGTTAAAGTCGTGGGATAATTCAGTTCAATTCAGTTGCCTGTGGAGCTGTATTAAGGTGATCCTCCTTGGTCTTGCCTCTCACTGCATGATGCGATAGCGTAGATTTCATGATCGATTTGGGACGATCAGTCTTTGTGCTGCTGTTGCAAGTGCCGAGCCCAGCACTTCAGTAATGATAAAAACTGTGCTGCTGCAGAATAAAGTGGATCAGCTTCTTGATTTGTCAGAAAATTATTCTGAGGTAGAGGGAGCGAGGAAAGTGTTGTTGCTTTTCAAGTAGGTTATTGGTTTGATGTGATGCATTGTGTGGTTTCATGATCATGAGTGCCTACACAAAGAAAATAGTGGGAAAACATCAGAGATAAGGGAGAAGGAGGTCTAAAATATCTCTCTGCGCTACAACATGATTTCAGATTGACAAAGGCAAACCGTGAGGTGCACGTTGCTAGCTGTTGTTCTTGAAAGATTGTTTGTGCCAGTATTGCAAAAGTTTTGGACTATCATGAGTAGAAAAATTCAGGTCTGGGGGAGGTTTTGAAACTAATAGCAACGCTTGGTGTTTTCTTTTTTTTTAACAGAGCCCCTCCAATTTAAGTAATTTAAAAATAATGTAGAAGTGGCAACACAGCATAGTGAAGTTGTTCTGCAGCAGTGATAGGCTAAAATACTGAAAAAGCAAGGCTGGTAGAAACAACTCTGTTAGTTAGTCTAAAAAGGTTGAGGAAGAGGAGTGCACAAGCTTTCAGCTCCAGTGATTTCTCTTCAGGGTATCTATGCCTCACTTATCACTTTCTTTTCTGAAAGTTAGTTTGTTAAGCTGGATCATGTGTAGGTGGGGATGTTTAAAATACACTTTGCATTTCACAGAATCCCAGAACTGCTGGGTTTGGAGGGGACCTCTGGAGTTCATCTGGTCCAGCCCCTGCTAAAGCAGGTTCCCCCTGAGCAGGTTGTGCAGGAAGGCATCCAGGCAGGGTGTGAATATCTCCAGGGAAGGAGACTCCGCAGCTTCTGTGGGCAGCCTGTTCCAGGGCTTTGTCACCCTCTCAGTAAAGGAATTTTTCCTCATATTTAGATGGAACTTGCTGTGTTTCAGTTGTGGCTGTTGTCCTGTGTCCTGTCTGTGGACACCAGTGGGAAGAGTCTGGCCCCATCCTCTCGGCATCCACCCATAAGATACTTGTATATATTTAAAGCAAAGAATGTAAGTGTTGCCTTACTAGGTTAAGTCAGACATTGAAATAAATTTAGCTTTTAGCTTTCCTTTGGGGAAAGTGAAAAGAATATATTCAAGAAGGAATAAAATATGTTTGAATTTGTCTTATTAACTCATCTTGTGATCTCTTTGTCTTCAGCTGCTCAAATAAAGAATTTGATGAGCCAGCTGGGAACCAAGCAGGATTCCAGCAAGCTTCAGGAAAATTTGTGAGTAATAAATGAGCAAACATTGCTATAGCTGTTCTTTCATTTCTGTCTGTGTTCTTAGGGAAAGGGGGTTACTTGCTTTGGGGAGATGCTTTATAAGATAAATTTAATACAGCCCTACAAACCCAGAGTGACTAGCTGCATTAAGTAGCTTACTGGAGAAATTAAGGTGTTTCTGCAGGACTCTGGAGAAGCCATTCAAAACTGCTGGGTAGGAATAGTTCCTTCTATATTGTTCTTCTATACAGTTTTTCTACAGTTTCTTATAAGAGTAGTAGTACCTCAGCCATGCATTAGCATTAGCTGTCCTCTGAGGAGTGGTCATAGTAGCTTCACTCATGGTTCAGAAGAAATGAATGCCTTACCAGGTATTTGGTCCTCACATGAGACCAGTAGGGAAAAACAGGAAGGGAGCCCCATAACTGGTGAAAAAGTAGCATGTGGTACAGATGGATTTAGGCAGTAGAAAGATTAACAATGGTACATGGCAGCCAAAATGTCCTATGTAATTTCAGAAGAATAATATGCCAGTGGGGGACAATGTAGAAGACATTTAAAGAGGTGTAGTTCAAACTGACCCCTGGAGAGACTGTACAGAGGCTCTCTGTGTCTGTGCATCTTTTACAGACTCGTGGAGCATAAATAGCACATTATGGAAAGAATAATTTTCGAGGTCATCAAAAAAAACTTGAAAGTACATTCTTCCACTCTCTCTTCATGTGACAGTACCTTGAATCTCTGAATGCACAATTATCCTGGTTTTTATAATAGCGATTTTTGGATGAGTTCATGACTTGTGGTGGAAGATACACATACTGTGTTTGAAGGACGAGATCACAGTCCAGTTGGGAGAAAAAGGGATTTGTTTCCTTGAGCTGCTCAGTTGACTCAATCTCTATTTAATCGGTAGATTAAAGAACTAATCACTGGTGACCAAACAAATGCCTTCCCATTTAACGTCACTGCATAATCTCTCCTCTTTGGGGTGAGAGTGGCTGCACCCCACAAATTGTCAGCTGCCATAGGAACTTGCCAAAATACATGGATGGTTTGTTCAGTTTACATATACAGCTTATACAATAATGGAGCCTGAATGCCTTGATTTGTTTATCTGTTGGGCCAAGTAAGTGACTTTCACTTAAGCGTCTTGTACCCATTGAATGCAAAAGAAATTGCTTCTGGTTTTAGTATTTTTTCTTCCTCGTTTACAGTATAATTTTTATATATTAGTATTAGATATTTCACAACAATAGCTTCGTATTGCAATGTTGTTGGAAAACATAAAGGCTCAAGGTAAAGCCTTGCAATTCCTGAAGTAGAAGCTGGATTGTTCTTCTTTCTGACCACTGTTTTTCACAAAAATGAAGAATTTAATATCAGAGTCCCTGTACTTTTATCAAATGTACATTTAACCAATGGAGTTGGTGGTTGTCAAGTGGAGACAATTAGTTACTAATTGGTACCACAAGGAATTCACCCTAAAAGAGGGATTATGTTCACTGAATAAAGTTGTTTCTCTCTTCTGCCATTGGAGAAAAATATATTTTTAAAGCTACTGAATTATACTAGTTAGCGAGGAGCAAAGAAATTATTTGAATCTTTTTTAAAAAATGTAGTCCAGAGTCAAGCTGATGTTAAAAAAACAAAGTACGTCTCTGATCCTTTAGGCTGAAAAAAACCTACTGTAAAGCTGTGTGATCCCAGAACCCCTATTTAGTCATCATTCTGGATGCTAAAATGCTCAGTGGCTGCTTTTTAGGTAGATCTTGTGTAACTGCTTTTGATCTTCTATGTGTAACTGCTTTTGTACTTCCATTTCAGACAACAGCTGCAGCACTCTGCAAACCGCCTTGCCAAAGAGACCAATGAATATCTAAAGGAGTTGGGGTCTCTGCCCCTTCCCCTGTCTGCTTCTGAACAGGTAGGCAGGCAGAATTTTCTGGACATATTTCTAGATCACTCATTTCATGAAACTAGGGTAGACCACAACATCACAAAGCCTGAACTGGCCCAGCTGAAGAGACAGCAGCCTTTTGCAATGAAGGGTGATGATGAAGTAGAGAAACTCCTTAAGCTGGCTGCATCTTGGCTGCTTATATGACACTGGGAAAACCATGTTTCCTACATGAGAATAAGAAGCCCTAAATGTCTGGGGAGAACTCAGTATGCAGTTCTGTTTTTCTGAGTAAATTTGTGAAAAATAATCTTGTTTACAAAGTGCCTGGTGGTGCAAGGTAATTTTTTAGGATAAGAATTCAGAGCAAACTGCCTATCAGTGTGAAATGTGAGCATGCCAGAAAGCTTTCCCTTGCATGTGAGTTATTAGTGGTGGAGGGGGGGGAAGCTGACTCACTTTGCTTATATTTGAATAAAGCAAAATATGATGAGGCAAAGATTATGATTTTCTCTTACCAAATAGTAGTTTGAGTTCCTGCTCCCTGTGGGAAAGGGAAGGGACAGTCTTCTGCTGCTAGTGTCAATTCACCACTGCCTGCTTTTGGGGTGCTGTTGTAGGATGATCTGAGGATGTGGGTCAGCAGATGTTGTCTTGGTCTAATTCTGTATTTAGGTTTTATATGCCAGTTGGAAGCATGGTTTTGCTGGTTTGTTCAGCAAATATTTTTCAGTTAATCTTCTGTGGTGAACAAAATCCTGTCATGTGCATCTCACTGAATGCAGCCCAGGGAAAATTCAGTCAAAATCTGCAGAAGCTGGAATCAGCATGCTGAGGATCTGCTCTGGCAGAAGGATTGTTGCTTCCAGAGGGTTCAGATGGAAGCTTCAGTGTATTATGAGGCTGCTGTAGTGGCTTATTGTAGAAAAAATATAATTGAAAATATTTATTTCCTTTAAATGATTGTTGAATTGGTACAAGCTCATTGCAGGATTACAGTCCTGGAAAGCCCACTATTTAAGCCAGGTGTTGCAAATCTCTCTATCAGAAAACATAAGAACTGACCTAATGTTGTCCTTGGGACAAGCTTTTCCACAACTTCTTATTTCCCATCACTGGAATGTCACAGCACTCGAAGGAGATGTCCTGTGGAGGCTAAATAAATTGATGCTGTAAAATGGGGATGAAAAGGATTATTGCAACTAATGTATTTGGAGAAAGGATAAACTGAAATGGTTATCAGCACTAAGGATGTTATCTGATCTAATAACAACAGGCTTTTAGTGTGGCAAGGTTGGGAGAGACAGCTTAGGAGACTGGGGCAGTGGGTGTTGTCATTAGCTCTGGAAGTGTGGGGCTTCCTGTGTTTGTGAGAAGGTTAAGTACTATGAGGTTGGCTAAGTGAAGGAGTGGAGGGAAAAGGCATTGTAGGTAACCAAAAAGTATGTAGCTAAATGTGGTGAATTATTGGAATGTGATTAGAATAAAAGTAATGGTGTACCTCAGACTTTAAAACTGGATTGAAATTGGAGAGCCTTGATGCACAAAACTGTCCGGAGGGTGGCAAGGCATGGAGCATTGGTTTAAGGAATTAAAACACGGCGGGCTTTTTGTTCTATCCAGCACCTCAGACCACTGGTACCTAAAGATCACTGAATGCCAGCATTCTTTGTTGTTGTTGTTGTTATGGTGTTTTTTTAAGAGTCTGACAGTCACTTTATAATGAATGGGAATGTCTAAACTCTTGTTTATGTTTCAATTCTTCAGCGCCAGCAGAGGCTTCAGAAAGAACGATTAATGAATGACTTCTCCACGGCCTTAAATAATTTCCAGGCAGTACAGAGGCGAGTGTCAGAGAAGGAAAAAGAGACCGTAGCAAGGGCGAGAGCTGGCTCCCGTATCTCTGTAAGTATTTATGGCAGTTTTGGAGTGATATAGTGAACTATGAGTCGTCTGAGAGATCTTGTACTTGCCTTCCAACCTCGTACCTGTCTGCTGACACCTTACTGAGTGCAGCTGAGGCCTTGGTGCAGTTTTGCCATTCCAGCTGTTGGAAGTAATCTCTCGTTTCAGTGTGCGTGTAGAGGAGGGAAGGAATCCTGGTAGTTGCAAATGTTGCAGAGAATGAGATGGGGAGTCAAAGTAGAGTGAATAGCAAGTATTGCAGGCTGCTCTTCACTTGATGTCAGCCCTATGCTATAAAATTGAAGAGTTCAGATGGAGGCTTACCACACCTTAAATTACATCTTAAATCTCACACTGTGTTGCATTATATTCTTATAATTTCTGTCTTGCTAATATCTCCAATGTATGTTCACTGTTATGTTTTGACAAACCCCTATGGCTACTAAGAATTCATAATAAAATGGCCAGTGAAAGCATTTATCTCCTCTTGCCTCAGGGCTTTCTGCTAGCTCTGCATTCTTAATTTCTGCAAGGGAGCACATTTATCCATTGAATTATGCTCTAAATTTTTTGCTTCATGTTGGGAAAGGAGGTTACAAACATTGACAGCTGATCCGAGAACATGGACTGGCTGCTTTTGATCATTCAGTTGCCTCTGATTTGCAGAGACAATCTGAATCTAAAAATTAAATCTAAAGATGAAGCTAAAACTAATCTTACATAACCTGAGTTGAATCTGAAAGCTGCAGTGACAGTGGCATTCTCCAAGAACTCTCTAGACAGATGTGCCTTGGTCTTCAAGATCCTGCTGGTGATTTTGTGCATGGTCCTGGTAGTCTGTGAGAGTAGTGACTCATTTATCTCTTCCAGGCTGATGAGCGGTTCAGAGAAGAACAGCTTGTTTCATTTGATAGGTAATAACTTCTTGTACTCTTGAGGTTTTCGCTACATTTAACTAAAGTTTTTTATGGTATGATGTATTACTATAACTCGGGTCAGGCTCTGCTGGCTGAATGCAAAGCAAAAAGATTTGAAAAGCAATTATTACAGCACACGTAGTATACTGTGTAAAAAACTGCATCTGACAGTATTTTATCTTCCGTAAGTATAGATTGTGTGATTACTACCCTGAGGGGAATAGTGGATGTGGCAGCTGGAGCTCCTGGTTTTCTGGCCTGTAAACACAAGATTACCATACAGGATTTCACTCACTGTGACTCTTTCCACAGAGAGCTGGATATTTATATCATGGGCTTGGATGTTCTCTAGCAGCCCAGCTGGAGCTACAGCAGAACAGCAGATGAGGCTGCCTAAAATTCAGAAGTCCTGGACGTTGTGCACTGGCAAACTGATCCTAGAATGTGCACAAGACAGCATTGCTGTCACCTGTCAGACAGTTGTACTGCAATAACAGTGTGCCTGTGTGGTAGATGGCTTTGTAAAAATGTTACATCAACTCTACAGTGTGGTAAAGAGAGCCTGAGCCCCTCCAGAAGTATCTGTGATTAATGTGTCGACTGGGCTGAAATCTGTTGGCCCTGTCTGTATAAATCCTTTCACTTTCTGACTCAAGAGACCTTGCTTACCTGTCTCATCCTCCCTCTGCAAACTGCCCTTCTTCTGCTCAGCTGCTTGGTGTGTCCCTTCGTTAGCCCTGGGCTTTCACTGGGAGCCGGGGGTGAAACCCCAGGTGTTCAGTTGTGCAGGTGCTGGGAGGGGTTTGAAGGCCGTGCACACTAAAGCAGTGGGACCCAGAGGCTCTTAGCACAGTGAGAGATGATGGCACACAGCAGCTATTCCACATTCAAAGCTGTTCTTGTGTGCTGTGTGTCAGAAACTTCTGCTTTTGAGATCTGCAAACCCTGTGGTCATCTCAGAGCTGAATTACTGGAATGGTCAGCTGTGTCTGACTTACTCACGTAGTTTATTTTCATTTCTTTAGGCACTTCTAAGACTTTAAAACTTACTGTTTAGTGTTGTACCGAACACTGGACTGGTACAATGCTTTCTGGCGCACTTCTCTATTGAAAAGATGGAGATGTTGCCCTCGAAGAACTTTCTAAGCTGAACATAGAGATGGCCTTGTATTATAGAGGCTGGCTCCACTCTAATTGGTGTAACTTCTGCAGCAGTTGGGAAGAACCAGCTCATCAGGAGAGAGGTAGACTGGGATGCAGAGTTACTTGAGTTTTAGTATCTCTTTTGGTGTGTAATTTATTTCAAAGTTCCTACTAGACTAATGAAATACTAAAACACTTTAGTCTTATCTCCAGATGCCAGATAGGCAAGAATCTTTGAATCCAGATGCTTGTCAGGTGTTCCTCTGTTCTGTTAATGTGCTTGAGGGCTGCGCTCTATCAGAACTTTCATCTGATTTCTCCCTTTTGCAGGGATGGTAAGAAGCAAGGAAGGTACAAGTATTTTTTAGAAAAATCAGAACTGAAATAGGCAGGTTTCTTCTATAATGCTGGTAGATAACTGTAGATAACTGTTACATTCTAGAGCATGCTTTGCATGTAACTGCTTTCCAGTTTCTTCATGCTGCCTGTTCTGTCCCTTTTTTCAGTTGTTCCAATTTGTGGCTGTTGTCACAAATCAGTCCTGTCCTTGTACATAGTGACAGGGCCAAGAACCTGGGGGTTGTTCTGTAGGAAACTCTGCACCTCTAACTCATTTTGCAATAAAATGCAGCATGGAAGTACCTATAATCAGAGAGAGACTGACTTTCTCTCTCTTTCCAGTGGTGAAGATTGGAATCAGATGCAGTCTCAGGAAGAAGATGTGGCAATAACTGAACAGGACCTTGAACTCATTAAAGAAAGAGAAACTGCAATCAGGCAATTAGAGGTGACCAGTCAATCCTGCACAGTTAACAGTACTGGGAGATAAATCAAAGGAGTCATGCAGTGCTAATTAATGAGATGGGCTGAGGAGAGCTGACGGTGGAGGAATAGAGTTCCTTGTAGAGAGGATTGACGCCAAGATAATCTCCCTGTTCCTGTTGAAGGAGGTACACTTTCCCCCAGTGTTGACTGGTGATCCTTCAGAGATGGCAGGAGCAACTCATGTTACAGTGTTCATACTGTGCTAATTGCTAGTGTGATGAAACAAATATTCAGTAGCAGGAGTATTGTAGGCTCTCACCCAAGTCACACAGGTGGTAACATCAAGGCACCTCAGTCAGTGACTGCTGGTGTCTATTCTGACCCTTTGAGTGATGGTCAGAAGAGGTACTAAGAGTGAGGATTAGAAAAGATTGTACCCAGTGTTTGTTGTAACTTGTTAAACTCTTGTCTTCAGGCAGACATTTTGGATGTCAATCAGATATTTAAGGATTTAGCCATGATGATTCATGACCAAGGAGATATGATTGGTAAGTGCATTTGGATAATAAGAAGTTTTTTCTTGGTTCAGTTACATGTTTTGCCTACATGGATTAAATTTTTCAGTATTTTGCGTTAAAAGTATTGTATTTCTGGTTATAATTTTTAAACACTGAAGCTCTGAAATATTTTGCAATGAGTTCTCCTGTTTTTTCCATAGATAGCATAGAGGCAAATGTGGAAAGTGCAGAAGTCCATGTGGAAAGAGCCAGTGAGCAGTTACAGAGAGCTGCCTATTATCAGGTAAATTCTGTGTGCTTGCTTGATTGTCAGTGTATAGTTGAGCAATAATGAAACAGGCAGAGCAAGACACTGAGGGCTGCAGCACACCAGACTAGTTATTAAAACCAGCTCGTGCAAGCTGGCATTCACTCAAAATTGGCTGCAAGGAATATATAAAGCACGTGAGTCAAAAGCATGGTATTGAAATTCACCTTCTACTTTGGAGTAGATAGAGTCTGGCCCTTCACACTCTGCAAGCCTGAGTGTTTACCTGTCTTTGTCATTGTTAGGAGTTAGCAGAAGAAACAAGCACAAATTCTGATGTTGTATCCAACCTGTAAACATATCAGCCAAGTCACTGACATGCAAAAATCTATATGTCCAGACTTGGGTAGCTTCTGGTGACCAGGATTTGCAGTACTCCTGTCCAGCTGCTGAGGTTCTGTCCCATAGTCTGTGCTCCTTGTGACATCAAATCTCTTGCAGTGGCTCTCACTGCTCTGTGGTAGGCAGTGTTTTCTGTAGGTGCCTTTCATCATCCTTGTCCCTGTAGGTCCAGCTTCTGTTAAGGGGTAAGGGTTCTGCTTTAGTCAGTCCCGTTACTGCTGGGACTTCAGCCTTCCACACAAGATAAATACTGGATTCTTCCAAGCTGTTGAGTGGGAGTTACTGGAAGGCAGTAAAACTCCAGTGCTGTTGAGTGCAAGGGTGGGAAGTTGCTTTTACCATCTGGCAGTGTGCAGTAGTATTCTGTCTCTCCATGGCTTCCTTGCCAAAGTTCTGAGGTATTAATAAATCTAAGTTTGGGAGCTATCGGACATGTTTTGCATGTGGTTTTTTTCTGGATGGAGAAGGAAGTGGTTATATATAACTACCCTCAAATCCTCACATGCCAAGTTAAAAATATTTGGTGCATATGGATGGACTGTAGTTTCCTGTGATGAATAAAGTGAGCAAAGCTGTAAAATCCAAGTCCAGCAACTGCACATGAAATCATTTAAACTTTAGAAATGCAACACCAAGCCCAAGTGGCCAAGGGGAGATTGTATCGGAGAGCTGCTTAGGAGTTTCATTAGGATTACCTGAAAAATCTAAATAGCTAGAAAGGTTTGGCCTTCTCTGAGGCTTGTATTTTCCTTAAGACAAGCAAAACCTGTCACATTTTGGCTTAACTGCATCTCTTAGACCACTGCACTCCTAAAATTAGAAACGTTCACCTGTAGAATCATGGAGTTTAAGGAACATGTAAAATTGTTCAGACTGCACTGGTTACTTCTCTCAAATAACTGTGGGTATCAAGTGCTCTTACTCACCCAAGTTAGTAACATGAATGGTAGCCTTGCTTTTTCCTCAAGCATTCCTGGTGTCAGTGGCTTTTTTCTCTTCTCTTGTTAGAAGAAATCCCGTAAGAAGATCTGTATCCTGATTCTTGGCCTTGCTGTGGTCTGTATAATCATAGGACTCATTCTCTGGAAGGCAGCATCATGAAATCTTCCCATGGAACCTGGTCTCACTGGTGAGATATTTTCCTGTCAGAGCAAACAGGCTGACTAGTCTCGGAGATGAATTGACCACCCTGAGAGAGCACAAGTTGGAACTACTTCTAGTAATAGATATTAGCAACTAATGTGCAGATAACTAGTATTTGGAATTAGTGAACCATGGAGACAGTATTTATCAGTTTATATACAAATTATGTTGTTTTATGTTACTAAAATCCTGTGGTTTTGCTTTCTGTAACGTGTTATTCCCTGTCCCAGCTGTATGCTGAAGTGTGATCAATAATTGGAGATGTCTTCTTTTTGACAAGTCGCACAACTTTAACATTTTGTACGTGTAGGTAACTTTGTTGGACTGGAATGAGAATGGCACTCAAAGACAGCACACCACCAAGTCACATTATGTAAATCCAGCAGTTTCTAAACTCTCCAGTATCTGCCCCATGGTTTTATTGTCTCCAAGTGGCTGCTGTGGTTCTAGATTCTCTTGAAGAAAAGGCTGTCGTTACAGATTTGAGAGGAAAGGAGAGGATGTGTGGATGATAATTTGAACCTCTGCGTGCTGGTCAGTTTAGCCTTGAGACTTGTAACTGTTGTTTAATATTTTTGGGTGTGGTTGGGGTTGTTTTTTCACAAAATGCATCATTTGAGGACAGAATGTTCTTTGACTTAGAATCTAACAATGCAACCTCCTTAGACAAACTAGCTGGTTGCTTACTAGTGGACAAATTAATCTCTTCCAATGCTGACTCAAGCACTAAATATAAAAAGTTTAGCTGCTCACTCCCAATTGTTTTTAGAAGCTTCCAGGGGGAAAAACACTTAAAAATGAGGAAGTGGGCACCTAAGTTTACAAGCTAGCAAGATTAGTGAAGAATGTTAGCAGAAATCTTGATTCTAAAGAAGTGCTTTCGAAGCTCACTTGTAGTGTTGTAGTAAATATTTATGTGTGGCTTGTGAACATTTGGTATTTTCAATTCTTTATGAAACAGAAAGTGTAGAAACTGGTTGAGTGAAATTGCTAGGATTTTCAGACTGAGGATGTGTGTGCAAATGAAAAAGATTGCTGGTTCCAGCTCATAGGGTTGGGCAGGACAAGCAGCCACTCCCCTGTTCCATGTAGCTCTGAACTGACATGCACTGAGAGAACAGTAATCTGTCCAAAGCCCGGTGGGGGTGGTAAATGCAGCATACTGACCCATTTTGTATTTAATCCTTATTCCATGTCTCGTCTATAATAAAGTAAACGTGAAAGCTGGGAAGGGGGTGTTCTCCCAATTGCACAGTGGTTTGCACTATTGCGCCATCATTCCATCTAATAATCATCAATAAACACTTTTAAAAGCCTCTGTCAGAGCTCATTGCTCTTGCAGTTTAGACATTGGTACAGGTGCGTTTGCAGTTCCTTCTCTAAGCAGAGTAGAAGACTTTTACATCAGCACAGCAGTGTTTCCTGCAGCTTTAGTTCTGTGGTCCCTGATTTTTCAGAATGAAACTACCTGAAAACACGAAATTCATTTCACAAGGACATACGCAATACTTTTGCACAGAGTCCTGTACAATAGCTGATCCCAGAAAAATGAATCTCACACCTCAGAGCAGCGTTGGGTCAGCTCTGACTCTTTGCCTTTTGCTAAAACTCGGAGCCATTGGTGAGCCTGTATGATAAAATCTGACTTGAAAGCAAGGGAACTCTCTGTTGTTCTGCTCCTTTTTTAAAGTTTTCCTTGGAAATGGTAGAAGCTATTGATTTGTGCATGCCTGATGCCTCCTTTGGGTGTCACGCTGCCATATAAGAACAAAAGCACTTAGCTCCTCCCCAGGCCTAAAAGGGAGCATTATTTGTAGGCTCCATCCTTCTAGCCTGTTTTAGTCCTCTGGAAACTGGGATTGAGGACACAGGTACAGGTTGCTGAGCTCAGGGTTTCTGTAACTGCTTGACTCCTTTCTCCTCTGTGCCCATCACTGATCGTGGCAGTAGAACTGCTGCAGACACTGTTTTTAACAGTCTTGACTGATGTTCCCGAGCTTGAAAAGTCACCGTCTTGAAAAGGAAACTTGAAAAGAAACCCCCGTGGCCGTTGCTACGGCATTCTGGCACGGTGCGCCGGGCTCGCGGCTGTGTGTTCTACCGCTGCGGGAGTTGCTGCAAACATTCCGGGGCGCCTGGCTTGCCGTGAGAGCCGGGGGCAGGAGCGAGCGTGGCTGTGCCCGCGGCGCCCGGGGTCACACGGGGCAGGGGCGGCTCCTCGCTCGTACCGGCTCGGCTGGGAGTGCTCGTACCGGAGCCGTGCCCCGGGCTCTGCTCGGCCAGCGGCGCTGACCCCGCGTTCCAGAGGCGGTACCGGGGCTGTCCCCGCGTTCCAGAGGCGGTACCGGGGCTGTCCCCGCGTTCCAGGGTTGGTACGGGCGCTGTCCCCGCGTTCCAGAGGCGGTACCGGAGTTGTCCCCGCGTTCCAGGGGCGGTACCGGGGCTGTCCCCGCGTTCCAGGGTTGGTACGGGCGCTGTCCCCGCGTTCCAGAGGCGGTACCGGAGTTGTCCCCGCGTTCCAGGGGCGGGGCCGG
>VZTF01007421.1:983295-1012296 GCA_013397755.1 Cnemophilus loriae
CGCCATCGACAGCGCCGGAGGGGGCCCCGGGCCCTCCCCGCGGTGCCGGAGCTTTTCCCAAGAGCTCCGGCAGAATACGTGACGGGGTAGAAATTAAATATCGTGCTCAAGGGATGTATCCGGTACGGGAAATCTGTCAGCTTGAAACTGGGCTGGGGTTTTTATTAGCTTGAGTTAAGAAGTCAGGGCTGGGCGAAGTGTTGGAGAAGAAGCATCGCGACCGTGCCTTTGGCTGGGCTGGAGTCGTGGGAGAGCCCGGGCTGGGAGGGATCCCCGAAAATGTCCTGCCCCCCCTCCTGCCGGGAGTGGAGCTTGGGCTCAGGGTACCCTTGTGCATTTGTTCTGAGTGTTTTGGTGCATCGCTGAAGAGATCTTGGCTCTGCTGCCTCGTTTGGGTGCCGGAGCACTGGGATGGGTAGCGGCGTGTCTTAAATCGCACAAGCACAGCGCTGCACCTGCGAACTGGAGCAGTGTCGTGGCCCAGCCCTGCCTGTCCCTGCAGAGCCCCGGCTGTCCCTGCACGCTCAGCTGTGCTGGACCTCTCAGTGCTTTGTGAGAGTGCTCGGTGCATGAATGCGTTTTCATTTAGACCTGCTTTTTAAGTGCCTGCTTTAGTTGGTAAAGCCATTTAAGCCTCTCGTGGGGAAAGAATTCCTCATGTATTTTAGGATCTCATTTGTGCTGGATATACACAATAATAAGCATCTACATGAGACAGGATGGTGTTCCGTAAGATGATGACACAATAGACTAGATAAAGCCAAAAATTATTCTGGATATTCAACTTGAAATTTGAAGTACCATCTATTTTATTTTTTTTTCCTAGTGTTTTTATGCAACAGTGATCACAATATGTGTTACATTCCATGGCGAATTGGAATGACTTGTACCTTTGAAAGCTGTAGATGGAGGAGCTGGGGAAGTACAGCTTATAAAATGCTCAGTCTCAGCAGCTTGCATGCTATTGCAGAAGAATTCCTAAAGAAATCCCATCTGGAGGGGAGAACTGTAACACCTGTAACTGTGAGGGCCTCTTCAGGTACCTGGTTTGTGTCTCTAGCTGCAGTAAGAGAGAGTTTCCCTGTGTTCCTGCCCTGGTTTGGTTCTGAAGCACAATCTGTTGTGCTGGATGAGAAATGAGGTGGGATCTGGGAGATAATCCAAACCCAGGAGTAAGGAGGGCATGTTTGGATGCCAGGTCCTGTTCTGTTCTCACATTTTTAAGATTTTTTTGTAATTCACTTATTGCAACCTGAATGTCCTTTTACAGTAAGATTCCAAAATTGTTCTTGGGTGCAGCAAAGTTCCTGTCTGGACTGTCTCCTTATAAATCATAAGGAAACTTTTTATTTTCTCTTGGACTGTTGTATGTTTGCACATTGTAATGGTTTTAGGGGCCAAACTGGGCAATTTGTGTGTTTGTACCTGGGAAGTAAAGGAGTACCGCAGGGGGGGTTCTGCCCTCCAGTTGGCACATGCAGACATGGCAGCTAACACCAGTGAAAGCTTTGTGTTTTTCCTTAATGCTTCTTTTGAAAGCCAAGAGCTGTTGTTTCATGAGAGTAAAAAATAAAAAAGTGAGCTAGCAGGAAGCCAGTCTGGAGAGCTTCCAGTCACAGTTTTTGTGTTCTGCTGAATAGAGAACCCAAAATGGGAAGTGTTGGGTGATGCTGGCTGGTGATAACCACGGCCTCCTCCTATGGAAGCAACGAGCTCCTCTCCCAGGTGGATTTATTTATTTCTGGTTATTTTTCTGTTCTGCAAAACAAGTGGAGTATATTTCATGCTGAAGCTCCGAGTGCCTTCTGCTGACATCTACTGAGCTTGCAGCTCATGGTTTTGAAGTATTTGTTCCTTTCAGAGCCAACCAAGGAGTGCACAGGTATGGTGTGGAATCAGTGATGGGCCTTTCCCAGGCAGGACTCTCCAGAGTGGAGGTGGTTTGCAGGAGCAGGCTTGGACCAGTAGTGATGTTGTTCAAAGGTCTGACTTCAGAGGGTTTAAAGCTATCCTGCAGGGAGCCTGGTCTTACACAAGCACCAAAAAGTCTCCTCTACAGGCAGCACTGTAGGGCTTCATTCCAAGAGCTTTGGGCAACCAAAAGCGTGGAGTTGCAGAGAGCCTTTACAGTCAGAAGCAGATTCCTCTGCACTGAATTATCTTCAGTCTACTCGACCTCTATTAAAATCAAAATCACAGTCTTTACCTGTCTATTTATTTTCCTGCTTCTAAGGAAAGCTGGCTGGGGCCTGTGAACACCAATTATATGAGAATTATGTGAGAAATTATATGAGAAATCTACATCTTAGATATAATCAAAAGGAGTAGCATTTTTCCTTGCCTTTGAGTTGTTGCCCATGCTTTTGAGGTTTGCCTCCGTCATTGTACCTGTTCTTCCATAACTTGGGTAGTATTTGAGTACCCCATTTCCACAAAAGACTTCTGCATGGAAATTCTCCGTTTTCATCTGATTTAAGTCGTGGCTTTGATTTAGTTTTTGTGCTGTTATAGGTTACTTCTTCATAATCCATTAAATATTTATTTTTTCTTTCCCGGTGTTTCCAGCAGCTAAACTGAAGACAGATGAGAAGCAGTGGTTGCCATCTGAATGGCACTGGCTGATGCCAGAACGTGGTTATGCATGTACTGTAACTGCTCTGTACACGTTAGTGAGGATTTGGGCTGTGCATTTACAGTTGGAATAAAGAGGGTGCCAGTACTTGCTGTAGATTAAAATTTAGCCATACCATGAGATCAGAAAATATCTTCAGATAACAATTACACATCTTAGTTTGGTTAAGACTTTTGCAAACCTTCTGACTGGCTTTAGGGAGTAAAAGTGATTTCTCTGAGGTACAGATTATCTGGTGTATAGTTTTGAAGTGACCATCAGATGTTTAATGGATGCTGCCTGCCTGTCCTTTTGTCCTAGTGTAACTTGGATTTGGATTTGTGATTCTTTCTTTACTCTGTCTTGACCAGTAGTGGGGATGTCAGGTTTGTCCTGGAATGGACATACATTAGAAATAGTTTGTTTGAAAGCAGCAATTGTTTCTCTTTATTTTCTTTGGCCGAGAACTGTCTATTCCTGGCAATGCTTTTACACAGATTTCTGGAGAGTATGAGCTCCAGAGTTCTGCAAATTCCACCCTGTCCTTGAAGTTGGACATGAAGGTGTGTACAGTAGTCACAGAGGCCAAGGTTTTTAGGAAGTGGCTAAATTTAGGTTCTGAGTCCACGTTTAGAAACCCGAATAACTGACCTAATTTTAAACTAACACAATAGAATTACGGCTGTCCCGTCTATGTCCTTAATAGCAGCAACTCAGAATTTCTTGTAGTGACTTACTTCAGTCAGGCTGCTGAGTTTCAGCTGGATATAGATACTGTAACCCTGTTGGCGTGTCAGCGTTGACTCTGCGCTGTGGAAGAGATCCTGATTTGTGAAACTTCAGTTCTCTTACTTGGCATATTCCAAAGTGTTCATGGCTTTGTCCTTCTTTTCCAAAATGGTTCACCTTTGTTACAGAGACATGGCCTGGCCTGTGGAGCATGAGGTGAAGAAAGCAAGGAAACACAATTTTCTGTTTCTGGTACAGAAGAAAGGTTTCTTTGCTTGTAGGTATTTAAATTTTTTTAAAAACCTATGCTGGAACCTATTTTTGTTCAGTGGTATCCCTTGTAAGTATTTAATTGCTGATCATTGTAAGAAGTTGATGTCTTCTATAAGGCCAGGAAATCCATGCATGCAGCTGCTGTGGGAAATCCCGAGCGTCACCATGTCCAGCTGCCCGGCCCTGGAGGGAAGGGACTCGTTATTCGAGGCAGGAAGGCAGAGGTGCTGTGTCTGCCAAAGGCTGTCACATGGACCGTCTCTCTTCAAGACTGTTTCTAACAGGACACACAGGAAATGATCATTTTAGGAAGCGTTTTAGGATACATACAAGAGCCATGCGTTTATAAGGAATTGACTTTGAAGAGGTGATAGCAGTTGAATAGAGCCTGTGGGCTGCTCCTATTAGTGTTGGGGTTTTTTATTAATTACCTTGACAAAAGTGACCACAATACTTCTTAGTGACATAAGGGTGGTCAGCATAGAGACTGGAGAATTATCCAGTCCTTTTGGTATAATATGAAGACCATGACAGTAAAAACAAGATAAAATGCAGATGTGTATGGTTGAAAATGGAGACGAAGAACAAGAACTTGTCCAAGCCAGAAAGTAACTATTCAGAAGTGAAAGGACACAACTTTATATTCAGAAATAAAAGAACAGATACACAAGTATATAACCTGAGCACAGGGTGACCATCAGTCACCAGTAACAACACACAACTGTTCAAAAACCAGTGAAAACACTACTGCTGTACCTGGTGGGTAGTAATTTGGGGCAGTCCCAAGCACATGTACAGGCTGGGTGGAGGATGGATGGACAGCAGTCCTTAGGAGAAGGGTTTGGGGGTGTTGCTTGATGAAGCTCAACGTGCCCCACCCGTGTGTGCTGGCACCCAGAGCCACCCCTGTGTCCTGAGCTCATCCCCCAGCATGGGCAGCAGGGGCAGGGGGGGTTCTGCCCCTCTGCCCTGCGCGGGTGAGACCCCACCTGCAGAGCTGCCTCCAGCCCTGGGGTCCCTGCACAGGACATGGAGCTGTAGGAGCAAGTCCAGAGGAGGCCGTGGAGATGCTCCAAGGGCTGGAGCCCCTCTGCTCTGGAGCCAGGCTGGGAGAGCTGGGGGTATTCACTTGGAGAAGAGAAGGCTCCAGGGAGAGCTCAGAGCCCCTTCCAGGGCCTAAAGGGGGACTTTGGACCGGGGATGGAGGGACAGCACAAGGGTGAATGGCTTCCCACTGCCACCGGGCAGGGATGGATGGGATATTGGGAAGGGATTTTATCCCTGTGAGGGTGGGGAGGCCCTGGCACAGGGTGCCCAGAGCAGCTGTGGCTGCCCCTGGATCCCTGGCAGTGTCCAAGGCCAGGCTGGACAGGGCTTGGAGCACCCTGGGATAGTGGAAGGTGTCCCTGCCATGGCAGGGGGTGGAGCGAGATGATCTCTAAGGTCCCTTTCAACCCAAACCCTTCTGGGATTCTGTGAGTGAGGCAGAGAAGTGTCAGCGCTGTTGTAAAAGATGTTCATGAAAATGCATAGTCTGTGTTACTTGTACTTGATGAAGCTTACCTTTACTTAAAAAGGGGAATATTTTTAATAGCTGAAGGGAAAGAATAAGAGAAATTAGAATGGAAATTAAAGGATGTGATTAAAAAATTATATGGAAATCAAGCCATCAGAATAAGAATGTCTTCCTGGTAGACATAAACGTTACAGTCCTGTCTTCTTCTGGTTTCTGCAAGTAAATTACACTTCCAATATATCTGCTCTCACTCTAAAAATGTAGGAATAATCTTATGAAACAATTGTTCCATTGTTGCTCACTACTGAATACTAATTTTCCTATTTAATTCAGTGTCATTTGAAATAATTTTTGATGTCATAAAACCTGAAGTTCTCTCTAATAGAATATTTATGGCCTTGCTCTCAAGAATTAAATTTTCATACAATTTCCAAATCTCACTGTATTCCATGGAGACTTTGTTCCTGAGTAAGTAACCAAGGGAACCAAAACCAGCCAGTAAAACCTAGTTCTGTGTGGAACTGCATTGTAACAAGAAAAGGTGCACAGTGCCAAGGTGAAGTTGGGCAAATGCTTTAATCCAAGTGGAATGCTTTGTTCAGTTGAAGCAGGCACGTTTCTAATCAGAAATCTTCCAGAAAACACAGTGCAGTTTTTTAATTCAGGAAAGCTCTGTACTCATCCAGTCTGAACCACAAGCTTTTTAAACTGGGTTTCTTAAAACTGGAAGTTTAGCAAGAATAATACTTCTAAGAGCACCCTGACTTTGCTGTATGTCATTTCCAAATCACTCCTGAAATATACTTTAAAATTAGCAGCATCAGTTGATATCTGCATTTCTGACTGACGGTGGTTTAAGCAATAGGTTGCTGAACTGTTAAGTGTAGAAAACTGGCGTTTGAGTTCTCCTCGAGTGCCTGGCTGAAGCTGCCTGGGGTTTGCAGTTTGTCTCTCCTTTTATCAGTTCTTTACTTCCTGACACTTCTTTGAGTTCCTTGGGCTCACTGTTAGAGAAGAAAAGCTCTAGCATGGTATATCCTCTCATCTTTTCTCTGATCCAAAGAATTCCTTTAATGGTAGTGGTAATGCTCATGTTCTCCTTGCCAGTTAGCTCTGTCAATTCTCTGGAAGGCTTCACATCTCCCCGGAAGCTTTGGCGATTCAGGAGGCAGTCAGAGCATCCTGTGTCTCAGTCAGACTCACTCAGCTAGTGGCTATCACAATTAGTGCATTTGCAGGTGTTATTTTCAGGTCACTCGCAGGGTGCAGCCCCGGGGGGCACTGGGGACTGTGGTGCACCATCTGGAAGGTACAGAAGAGCTGCTTGTTTCTCATTTTCAAGCACAGGCACTTGTGCTGGAGCCAAGTTGTGATAGGAGAGCGTTGGCCTTGGGGCAGTGCTAAGGGCCCTGTGTGTTCTGTAGAGAGGACAATCTGCTGACCTCAAGTAATTCTTCATCCTTCAGAACAGTGTAGGAAAATGAGTTTAGTGGATATTTTAGCACATTAGTGGAAAAGGACTTTTTTCTTTTAACATTGGACATAAGAGGGGAGAAAACTGCTCTCATGTAACAGCATAGGGCCAGCTTTCTAACAAACTTTCTTCTTGGAGATTTTAGCAAGAGATTTCCTTTCATGTTTTACTTCTTGATCCATGAAGTGAGAGATCTGATGGGGCAGATCATGTGAAGGGTGACTGATACTTCCAAATTCAGGCATTATTTCTGATCTTTGGTGAATCTGGAACTAATTAGTTTTGAATATAAAGCTGGGAAATCTTCCTACTTTTTTCATTAAAAGGCTTTCCAGGTATCTAACTTGGGCAGCCTGAACTGTGACATTGACTTTAAATGTTCTGAAGGAGTTTTTTATCAGAAATTACTTTCGTGAATTTGTTTTCATGGTATCATAATCAGTATTTACAGCCTTCCTGTGTTCAGTGTTTTGCAGGAATAGGTAGATGGGGGAAATACTGCCTACGAAGGATTCTTAGTCCAAAAGAAGCCAGAGAATAGGTCGATTTTTCAAGCACTTTATTTCGTAGCTGAAGGCACTGCCTTGTGATACTGCTGGGCTTAGCTTATCTGTTCAAAATAAAGTTGAGGGTAAAGGCAGAGTAAAAATAAGAGCAAGGGTGAAACTAAAAGTAGAGGGGACAGTGAAAAAACAGAGCTGGTATATAGCAAAACACCACCATCAGATGGGATTCAGCTGTGCTGGAGCTCCTGGGGCCTCTCCTGTGACCTGACAGGTACAAGGATGAAATTGCTAAAATGTGTTAGGACAGGCTGACCATTGAGTATCCAGGAAGAGATCACTGAAAGGAAAAGTGGAGGCCAGACTGAGTAAGAAGTAGACTTGTAGAATGAATTTGTTGAAAGGTTTAACTACTTGGAAAGAAAAAAAATTGAGGAAGTAGCTGTTGTTTGATCAGAGTAAGGCTGGTGTGTGAAAATTACCAAAAGTTGTGTTGTAGAGTAACCAGAACTTGGCAATTTCAGAGGAAGGGGGCAAAACGAGTTTTCCAGTGCTCAGAGGCAGAAAGAGGGAATAGTGAGAAGTGGACAGGAATCCATGAAAGGATCTTGTCTTTGAGTGCAAACTGAGCACTGAGACGTGCAGGGAGCACAGGAGGAGGAGGCAGCAGCGCTCAGGTGCAGCCTGGCTGTGAGCTGCTCAAGCAGTACCTAAGAGCTTCCCTGGCTGTGCTGCAGGAGACTTCAGCTCATCACACAGACTGTGTCTCACCTTTGGGAGCATTTCTGCTTGGTGGTCTGTCCCCCACATCACCATAATCCCATTTCAGCGGTGAAGTCACCACTTCAGCAGATTGTGCTGGACCTTAGCATCCTCTGCTTTTGCTGCTGCTGTTTGTTCATCTGAAACAATAATAGTCAATATTAACCATATGCGTGTTAGGGTGGTATATCCACAGTCTTTGAGAAGGGCCTGACAAGAAAACTTGTGAAAGTCCCAAGTGGTCAATTCAGAAAGGGCCAGAGAGATCTGGGCAGGCTGGTGTAATGGATTGGAAATAAGAAAGGAAAATGCTTGGGAAAGAAATGAAGTAGAAATGACAGGAGACTGTGTTCTGACATGAAATTATTGAGGGGAGTTGACCTTGCAGCACAGAAGAAACCATCAAATGTAAGGCACACCCCAGAAATGCGAACATCTATATTTAACCACTTCAAACAGCTTCAGCTACCAGTGACCTTTCTTTCTTCTCCAGCCACCCTGAGAACATCCCTGCCCATTGTCACTGTTCCCTGGGCTGGCTCCATGCACTGAGCAGAATGGGAACATGATCTCTGCGGAGTTCCTCAGCAGGGCAGCAGTGCAGCCAAGAACTAGGTCACTGCTGCTGCCTGGAAAGCTGGTCCGGCCTTAGAGACAAGCAGCAGAGGTGTTATCTGTGAGGAAGTACTACAGATGCAGATTCTGAGATACCTGAGCAGAAAAAGATCCCTTGCTGCCAAGAGCCAAAGGATCCTCTGTGGTGCAGGGCAAGGTGTTGGTACCACAGCAGCGTCCTGGGTTTGAGCACTGGAAATGCCCGTTGTGTTTCTGCGGGACCCCGTGGGTTCACCCGTGTGCTGCCCTTGCCTTGCTGTGATCTGCTGAGTCCCTCGGGCCCCTGTGCTCCCTTTGCCCAGGTGGGAATAACTCTGCTGACAGGTGAATCTGCCCCACAGGAGGTGAGCAGGAGGCTGGGGGAGCTGCTCTGCTGTTTGTGTGGAATGTGGTGGGGGAGGATGTGCTGCCGAAGGGCAGGGGTCCCTCTAGGACTGTAGGCTCTTCTGTGTTACCTGTGCTGGCAGGCAAGTGTGATCAGAGGTGAGTGTGGAGGAGCTATTGGCCAGCACTTTTATAATATTACAGGTGTGTGCAGAGCCCCTTTGAGGTTTTTGCCATTACCAGCCTAGAGGGGAAGGGTGGTAGAAGTTTCTGCTCCTCTCAGCAGCCAAGGGTAGAGATGTGCTGTTTTGAGGGTGACATGAGGAAACAGAGCCCTTGAGCAAACAGTCCCAGCCTATCCCCATCTCTAGTTGTTGGTCTCTTCCTGCCTCATATCATGTGCTCTCAGGACTTGCTCTGTTTATTGTGTAAATCAGATGGTTTTCACCTGGAGAGGTAAAGTTTGAGATGCTTCATGTCGTGTTACCTTCACTCTTACCATAAAAAATCTTGGTTTATGGTTTATGTGTTGTCAGAAGGAATCTGCAGGGAGGAAAAGAAAATTAAGGGATTTTCATATTTCCCCCAAAATACTCCTGCTTACATTTGTGTAGGCTTGGTCTGTAGCCCGAGCAGTTCTAATACTAATAAAATTTTTATTAAATGTTTTGATACTATATTCTTCCTTTCTTTATTTTCCAGGGCAGGGAAACCACCACCTGGCTTACACCTGGATGTAGTCAAAGGAGACAAACTCATTGAGGTATGGAAGTAGGGTCTGATGGATTTGGTGTACCATGTACATAGGCACCAGCAGCAGAACATTCCCCATCATTTTTCACACTTATTCATAAATATTTCCTTTCTCTCATGTATTCATGATCTTCAGATCTGTTTGTTTTGCTCTGAAACAATGAATGAAGTGACTTTTCCCTTGCCTGTGCAAGGCAACCTCATTCCATGCAGGGCTTCCATCAGTTAAACCTCTTCCCTTTGTAGTGCTTGTTTGAGAAACCTGTCTGGTCAGTTTATTTTTTATTTTGCATTACAGTCAGATTAACCAGGCATTCTGTATTTTGCAAGAGTGCTGCTCTGTCCTACAGTATGAAATACAGTTTGATTTGATTTTTGCTCCCACATGCAGGATCTGTGAACAGTGTTGTGATCAGCACAGATACAGTGAGTTATTTTTATTACAGCACCACCTCATTCTCTATTTCATATTTTGTCTTATATCACACTGAAAGTAATAAATAAAGAAAAGTCTCTTTACCATGGTTGACAGAGAGAACCCAAACCAGTGGATGTATTTCAGCTGTGGAAAGACCCTAACTTGAAGCTGACTGAAACAGAAATGTTTCTGGGTGTTGTGGTTTGACACTGACCAAATGCCAGGCACCCACGAAAGTCATTCACTTACCCTCTTTTGCAACAGTTGGGCAGAGGAGAGGGAAAAAAGTTAATGAAGGGCTCAAGAGTTAAGGATTGGGAGAAAAAAAAACACTCTAAGGGCAAAACAGGTTCAAATTTAAAGGTATAAAGTAAATTTATTATTTACAGAGTCAGAGGAGGATAATGAGAAGTAAAATAAGCCTTTAAAACACCTTTTTTTTCCCCCTAGCCCCTCCCTCCTTCCCACTCATAGCGCAGGGAGATAGGGCATGGGGGTTTTGGTCAGTTCATCACTAGAGATCTTCTGTTTGCTGAGGGAGAGGAGGAGTCTTCTCTCTGCTATGCCATGGAGTCCCTCCCACAAGCAAACAGTCATCCCGAAACTGCTGTTGCGTGGGTCACTCATGCACAGGGTGTAGTCTTTTAAGGATAGGCTGCTCTGCTTTGGAAGCAAGGGCCCTCTCTCTCTATCTCTGGAAGCAAGGGCCCTCTCTCTCCATTCGTGGAAGCATAAATGCAGCCTTCCCACATGAGGGATTGATTCTGTGGGGTTTTTCATGTCATGTTTCTTTTGGATTTTTGAGTGTGGACAGAGCTTTAAGGTAAAGAGCTCGCATGAACTGGATGGCTCCTCAGGTACCAGGTGAATGTCCATCATGGGAGTCCTGGTCAGGACTGGAAGAAAGAGAAAAATGCCACACAAAAGCTGAGGATGCACCACGGGTTTTAGCAATGGATGAGAAAATGTGTTTATAAACTGACTGCCAGGACCATTGTCCTGGTGCTGTCAGGCTCTGAGGCTGTGCTGCCCACAGCTGACAGGCCCAAGCTGGCTCTGTGAGCCTGGTGTCTGTCCGTTTTGGAGAGGTGGGTGGTACAAGCGTCCCAGTTCCCTCTTCCTGCCATCAGCTCTCGATAACCTAAAGAGCTGCTCTCTGCTGCCACGCTGAGCGCTGCTAGCAGCCACTGCCACTCTGCTGTCTGGGTACCCGGAGGTTCAGTGGAGGATGGGATCACACAGAGGCTGGGAGTGCTTGCAGGGCTGTGTTGTGCCTGCTGCTGCTGGCTGTCGGTGTTGCTGGGCTCGGTGAGGCACAGCTCGCCTGCCCTCAGTGTGCCAGCCTGGCCCGGCGCAGGACCTGCGTGTGCCACGGAGGCCAGGCTGGCTGCCACCCGAGGGAAGAGCTGGCTCAGTGGGCAGCCCTGGCAGGCTGTTCCATGGAGCACTCATAGCTGCACTGTGGCTTGCACTGTGCACAGGTGATGGCTTTAATCCTCGAGTCTGTGGTGGTCAGCTGAAACAAGGTCCTGTGTGTGCGCGTGGCAGCAGTGCGGCACTGAACAGCGCTTGGATGTGATCCTTGTGTTTCCCGGTTCAATACAGGTGGCAGAGAGTTTTTCAGTTTTGTCTTTTCTGGTAGCCAGCAGTAACCAAGGAAGAGCATTGTTAAATGCTCTAGGTTACTGAGCACTTGATACTAACCGAGCCATCGGTGTCCCAGCCTCGTGCAGAGGCCTGAGGGTCACCCTGTGATCGCTGGGTCTGCAAAGTGCAACAGCAAAACAAGCCATGCAGTGTTTAAGCTCAGTGTGTGAAGGAAGACACTGGGTTATAGCTCAGAGGCACAGAACATTTTGGAAACGTTATCTTGGGTTAAAGGCAATAAAATTACTTTCTCTGCTGATGATTTGTTGCAATATTTCCATGAATTTGTGTCTTTGCGAAATCTCTTGGAAGCGCTGCCCAGTCAGGGCAGTATTGTTGGTGTGTAACAGGTACAAATGAAAACTTAAAAGATGCTTTTGGTTTCAGTTGTGGGCAAGAATGAGAAATGATCAGTTTTCATGGTAATTGAGAGGTAACTGCTTGCAGAGCTGAGCACTGTTTGTGGAGGAATAAATCAGCTTCCACTTGTTATCAGAGCTGTGTTTATATGGGACTTACTTTCAAATTTGCAATAAAAGGAAAAGTTAATTCTCATCTTTTTTACAGTGTGGAATCGTAGAATTCACTAGTGCAAGGTGTTGAGAGTGGGAAGAGTCAGAGTGCTAAACCGAATGAGTAAGGAACTGCAGGATATGGGATATAAATCCAATGCTGGCAAATTAAATCCCCAGAAAACCTAACCAGGGTTCCTCAAAAGGTATGATGTAACAAACAGTTACAGTGTTCTTGGATCAACAGCTGGATGAAACAACTCTAATCTTAAGGGAAAGTATCAGTAAGACTCATGGAATTATGGTTAAGAAGTGCAAGGAAAAGCCTCACAAAGGCACACTGACTTGTAGAGCATACAGGGAGGAAGTGGAGGGGTCTGTTTACAGGTGGAATAAAAAATGAAATAAAATTCAACCAGAAAGGATTGAGGAGACTACATACTAGTTCAAACTCTTCATCTGTGGCTTATACTTTCTGGTTAACTCTGAGGGGTCTTGTGAAAACCAGCGTTTGTGAAGAGACAGAAAGTGATGATGAAGTGGCCAGGTGAGAGCAGAACCCAATAAACTCAATATAGTGATTTCTCATGGTTTTAAACTGAATATACTGAGGCTTTGAGATGCATTGCTCTGCACCAGATAAACCAGTTCAGGGGAGACACCTGCATGTTTTACATCTCCCAGTTGGAGGAAATAACTTGCATTTTGCTTTTGCATTTCGTTTGTCAATAGACCATGTACTTATAGGTGAATTGCCAGTTGAGCTGTCGTTGCTGCCTTATTAAATGAGATGTGGGCTCACAGAGATTTTGTGGTTGAAATCTAAGTATTGGCACTCTTTGGGCTTTTCTGCCAGCCTGTGTATCACGGAGGAGATTGATGGAGTTAGCATTCTATCTAGCTGTTTGTTTTCACAGAATTGCTTGAAATTTAATAATCTTGTAGTGCTGGTTGAAACTGGCCAGAGGTTTAGAAGTTATTTGGTTTAGTAGTGGGTGTCAGAGCTGATAAATATACACGTCTTGATCACCTAAATCCTCTTTTTTTAAGACAGCAGGCCAAAATATGTTAGTCAGTAGATTTCACAAAGCAGTCACTGTCACGAGTTGATGCTTAAATTGTATACCTTGAGTTGGTGGGGAATAAGACATTTAACAGAGTATTACCTAAAGGGACCAATCAGTTGTAAAATTGTCATGATGTACAAGTGTGGAGTCAGGTTGTTCAATTAATTCTTCTAAACATGCAGAAAGAAATGAATATTATTACTGAATACCAGATGATGAGAACTTGCAGCATGGGGGCTGACAGATATTCAGTAGAACGCTGGAAAATCCAGCTTGGAAAATATAGAGCACATGTATGGGGGGAAAAATCAGAAAAAAAAAAGCCAGTGGGGAAGTGACATGTGACTGTAGCAATGCTAAAACCACAGCTGGTAGGCAGGTGAATAGATGTGATTTGCAAGGTGATCTGCAGTAGAAGCTGAGGCCCATGATGGGATTTTTGTCCTCGCAGATAAGGCAGGGGTGTATAAATGCTGTGTCTTGTTCCAATCTGTCTCTTTATTCTCTGTATGACGTGGTGGTGCCCCAGAGTGAGTGACTGTGTGGGTGCTCGTTGTGTCATCTGACAGCTCCAAAAACCCCCAGCCCATTCCCCTGGCCCTGGCCCCACCATGGCTGCTTGTAACTCAGGGGATGGTTTGTACCTGGCAGAGTGAGGAGCAAACACCTGCTTGGCTGGAATGCTGCTGCCAGAGAGGGAGATCCAGTGCCTGGAATCCGGTGCTTCATGGGGCAGCTGCGACGTGCGGCTGACCAAAGGCAGACTGATCCAGCCCACGCTAATGGGGGAAGATTAACGCAGGGGGAAGAAGGCTTTACAAGCCAAAAACTTTGCTCAGACACGTGGCAGTGGGATCGAGGAGAGGATGGAATAGCTGGGAATGCAGGGAGGCAGAGACAAATCCTGGTGCTCAGGCAGGCAGAATGTCAGACCATCTCATGGAAGCAGTGCTCTCCTGAACCAAGATGTGGGTTTTTCAATGGAAGATGTATCAGCATTCCCTGGATGATGCTATTAAAACATGTAGGATTTGGTAAATGTTTCAAAAAGTAGGAGAAGCCTGTTAACAGATATGTAATGTGCTGCCAGCCTTCGCCTTGTGCAGCTGGAGCAGGAAAGTACAGATTAGATGAAGTTCTGGGGATCCAGTGAGAAGGTTCTGCACATGCCCTGCTCAGTACTGCAGCGTACAGGTGCAAGGAGCTCCTTCAGCAAAACGGTCTGGTAACATAAATACTGTAGGACTTCGTCAACATGTCCTTCACTTTTTAGAGATGTTTTATGGAACTGATATTAAGGTTTGTAAGATCTTTTTTAAAGAAGAGATTAGAACTAGGATGAATGAAAAAGAAATACTTGAAATCAACGTTTTACTTGAATAGACTAATATGGATTCAGATCACACCACATACTCAGTATAGTTTTGCATCTTTATACCAGAGGTCCGAAATCTCCTGTAGGTCTCTTTCTGTACAGAAGTATAATTTTGATGTCCTGTATCAGACCAGAGATCACCAAGCACGAGTTCCTATCTTAGACAAAGCCTGAGGTCAACCATCAAGGAATGTGTTAAAATCTCTGGGAGCAGATGTCACAGAAAATCTCCTGTATGAGGTAGTTTAATGCTTTGAAGACTGACTGTCCTTCCCAGGCTGTCCTGTGTTGGCTGGTAAAGAAGGGAATAACTGGGACTCTCCCGTATTCAGTTGTTCTGATTTTATAAAGAGCAGATTTGAGTTTATGTATTTAACAGTGCCAGACGGAACTGAAATATTGATGAGCTGTTGATGCTTTGTTTTGAATTTGCTCTATTTATTCATGTTCTTGAATTTTTTTCAGGAAGATCCTAAAGATTCTAGGAGTCTAATATGCTTCTCTGTTTGATATTCTACCTCAGAAACTCATCATTGATGAGAAGAAATACTATCTCTTTGGGAGAAATCCTGATCTGTGCGATTTTACCATTGACCACCAGTCTTGCTCTCGGGTCCATGCTGCCTTGGTCTATCACAAACATCTCAAGAGGGTTTTCCTCATAGATCTGAACAGCAGTAAGTAGTGTGGCATTTAAGCAGACAGAAGAGCTATACTTCAGTGCTTAAACATTCTGAATCTGAGACACTTTTTCCTTTTCCATTGTTGTCTGCACTGTGGGCAAATGGATATAATTGGAATTTGCATCGTAGTGAAAGGCAAGGGTTAGGGGCAAAGGAGTGTTTGCTGCAGTCAGCCTACAGCTGCCTCACTGAGTGCTTCAATTCTAACTTGTAAGAGGCCTAGGGAGAGGAGGAAAGTGACCTGGCCTTCTCATCACAATTTTAGTGAAGCCTTCTCTTCTGAGGGTGATTTCCCGAGGTCTAAAACCTGTCAGGTGGTTTTTTGTCCAGACATAGTACATTGGGACCTGCAGGAATAAAGAAAGGAAAAGGTGTTTGTAATTTATTTCCAGTGACTTTTTTGAGGACTTCTGGTGTGTGTTATCTCAGTTTGTGACATGGTGGGTCTACATAGCTGATGCTTTCAGCAGTACCTCAGTGCCTTGGAACAATTGTTACAGTTTCTGAGATTCTCAAACTTGAACTGGAACACCATGATCCCAAGCTCAACGGACTATTTTGCATTTTGGTGTCCTCAGCACATGGCACATTCTTGGGTCACATCCGTTTGGAAGCTCACAAACCCCAGCAGATCCCCATCGACTCCACGGTTTCGTTCGGAGCCTCCACGCGTGCGTACACCCTGCGAGAGAAGCCGCAGACGCTGCCGTCAGCAGTGAAGGGGGACGAGAAGATGGGTGGTGAGGATGACGAGCTGAAGGGTTTGCTGGGGCTGCCAGAGGAGGAGACAGAACTGGACGTGAGTATGATGGCACACTGCCTCGATGGCATTTCCAGCGAGGACAGCATTCCCCGCTCGTTTGCTTAGAGTCACGGAATCATTTAGGTTGGAAAAGACCTTTAAGATCCTCAGGTCCATAAATCTAACACTGCCAAGCTGTTATGACCCACCCCTGAAGATGAGGTTAACTCAGGTTCTTGTTAATGGATCCCTTGGGGCAGGTTGGAGTGAAACAACGCTGAATGACCGACGTTTATATATCTTTTATATATATATATAGGGTTTATTTTAGAACCATTAGGTTGCAATGGAAAGGACGTAGGTAGCCATTTTGGTTATTATTATCTATAATAATGTGGAAAAATAAAAGTATAAAAATAATACTTAAGAAAATATATAACAAACAGAAAGAAGGAATACGAGTAGAAAGATCTCACCACCCGTGGGTCCAGCAACAACACTTCATGTCCACTGCTTGAAGTGATGGTTGCAGTCTTGATCCGTGAGGGCGAGGGAAGCCCTCGAAACACAGAGCTTAATGGCTTTAGGTGGAACACCCAGGTACCTCCCCTGGGCAGGGGAGGTTCTACACTGTCTGTTGCAAGACTGTGGATCTCGTGCAGTCCTCTGGCGAAAGGCCCAGGAATGAGTCTGGAGGCACCTTGGAGGACTTTGATGGTTTATAACCCTTCCAATACATGACCCTGGCTCTCACATCAGCGCAGTTGAGCCAGTTACGCCCCACCAGAGGGAAGAAAACCCTCAGCTCTAGGTGGGAATGGGAATGTCCCAGTACCTTCCTCAGTGGGGGCGGGGTCAGAGATTTGGGTGTCGTTTTACAACTGAGCCTTTGTATCAGGCAGGGCATTGCCCTCATAGAAAGCACTCTCCCACCTCGAGGATCTGCTTCTCATCATCCTCTTCCCTTAATCTGGTTCAAAACCCAGCTTGTTGCTAAACACGGATTGATTTGACATAGTCATCCTCTGGTGCTCACACCCTCTGTGCCTGAGCTGTTCCTTCGTGTCAGCAAAGCACCCACTGTGTTTGCAAATGGCCAGTTGTTCAAGCCATTGACATTTCAGTCTGTCACACAGGCCCACAAGACCCTAAACCACGTCCTTAAGTTGCATGTCTAAATGTCTTTTAAATACCTTCAGGAATGGTGACTAAACAGCTTCCCTGGGTAGTACTTCCTTAGGTTCAGGTTCTTAATTTCTTGCCTTTGAAGATAGTCTTAGGTGTCTTCTGCTGTCCAAACCATCTCATCTGCAATGATTAACCTGTGATCGTGCTGCTTCCCAGAATCATGGACCTAATAATCTTACTATGCCAGTGGTCAGCTTACCAAGGTTTGCCAGGGACGTGCTCTCCAGCTAACACTGCCCCAGGTCGGGGTGGTTTCCCACACTGTTCCCATTGCCAGACACCTGTGAATGCTGCCCTGTTCCCTGCGTTAGCTAAGGAAGAGGGAGAAGCAGTGTCTGTGGCATTCACAGACTGTGGATGTGGGAAAGGACCTCTCAGAACCATCAATCAGCTCAAGCAGGGCTACCTGGAGTAGGCTGCCCAGGATTGTGCTCCGTTCTAAATATCTCTGCAGAAACCCCGCAGCCTCTCAGGGCAGCTCATTGCAGCCCTGAACCTCTGCTTGTTCCTCAGGGTCTGAAGTTGAAACTAAACAATGTCCTGTGGTCTTCTGATGTGCAGAGTCCTGTGATGAAATCAGACTTCATACCACAGTTGTTTAAACTCTTTCGTTTCTGAATTTGCCGTTAGAATCTGACAGAGTTCAATACAGCCCACAACAAAAGGATCTCCACACTGACCATTGAGGAAGGGAACTTGGACATCCAGAGGCCAAAGCGAAAACGGAAGAACTCCAGAGTGACGTTCAGTGATGACGATGAGATCATCAATCCGGGTAAGGAGTTTGCTTTAATCCTCAGCAGATGCCCTTCAGGACCTCCTTCAGTATGCTCGTAGGGATTCCTCATGGGTGCATATGGATAAGGAGAAAATAAATTTGGCAGTCAATACTTGGCATCTGCTGTTTCACAGAAGCTGCCGCCACGTCTCACTGAAGTCTGTGACCTCTTTCTGTTTCTTCTGTTCTACCTGTAAAGTAACTGCATGCTCTGAGCAGGATGGGGATATCGAGCTTGGCTTCATTGTTCAGTACTCTGTCATATACTGGAGAAGTCATGGGTCTAAAAGGAGGAAGGTGGTTTACATTTTTTGCCTTCTTTAGAATCTCAGTGGGAACAGAACTTGTTTGTTTTTCATCTGTCCTTTAATGCTTTCTTGACCTGTTGCCTCTGGGATGTCTCAAGCTCAGAGGGTTTTTGCTACTTTTTTGCACATCTGAACCAAGTCATCCCTAATCCTCATTCAAACTGATGCATTTGAAGATGTATCCAATTCCAAATTAGTCTTTTTATCTCCCTTAGCTGTTCTGTATTAATGGCATTCTTATCAATCATACTTTATTTGGATAATATTCCTGTTAATAACAGCAGCTAATTAATGAGCAGGCATTTTGAAATACAGTGTGGAGGTGGTTCCTTTGGCACCTAGAGTGACCATTTTGGTTTATAATGTGATGCAGTTCAATGCTCAGAACATCCTAATGCAAACACCAGTCATTCTCATCACAAAAAGATAATTTTTCCAGACTTTCAGAGACTCACACTGACTGCTTCTGACTCCTGCTTCAAGGCCCCCCAAGGACCTTAGGGACCAGCTGCTGTGCCTTTAGCACATGCAGTGCCTTGTCAGCAGCAGCTTTCAGCCCAGACTCCAGCCTGTCTGGTCCCAAACTGCCCATCCAGCTGCTCCCATTCTCCATTTGAGGGAAAGCCAGGGTGCCTGATGAGCCACCGGGACACAGAGCCACTGGGTATTCCCTTGAGCCCCTCCCTTTATTTGGTCACACTTGTGCTTACTGGGAGCTGCTGGAGTGCTGGCTTTGGGAGAAGAAGGTCTGTTCCAATTTCTCACAGATTCCTTTACCCCACAGAGGTTCTGTTTTTCCCATGTGCTCACTGAAGGCATCACTGTTCTTGCTTTGCAGAGGACGTGGACCCGTCTGTGGGGCGGTTCCGGAACATGGTACAGACAGCAGTGGTCCCTGTGAAGGTACGGGGTGACTCCTGACTTTCTCATTAGCACATTGCATTGATGAACCCACTGTATGATTTATGAATTGCACCTTAGAAACAGAATGCTGCCACGTGGAAAGTGTTTCACTGCTCAGCAGAAGTCGTGTCTGTGTTTCACAATTGCCTTTTTTAGCAAATTTGACCATTTCCCTTCGAACCCAGCTTTAGCTTTTTTCTTTAATAATACATGGGATCAATGGTGATTTTTTTTTTTCCTCCCAAAAAGAAACACTTTCTAGAAATTCAGTGCATTAGTTTCAGGCGTCAGATGAAACTGTGGGAAATGTGGAAAATAGAAGGGGAAAATGAGAGTTTGTTTATTTAAATACTGTGGTCGACGTTTCATAAGTTTGTGTACTAGAACAAGCAGGTTTAGGCTTTGCTCCAAGATGAGTGTGTTACCAGTGTTCTATTTAATTGGAATATGCAAGGAAGAAGAAAGATCTGCAGAACTTCAGAGCAGCTAAGCCACTGTGTAACAGCAGTTTCACTTGTTGCTGGTACAGACTAAACAGCAACATGTGGAGAAAGACAATGTTCCATAAACTCAGACTGCAGGAGAAGATTCCAGTGATCAGGAGCAAAATTATCCAAGTGATCTAGAAGTTGCAGTTTCTTTCTGTGGGGGAGGGAGGGTTTGTGTTATAATGCTCTCAGGCACGGGCTGGGATTCTTGGGGTGTTGTGTGCAGGGCCAGGAGTTGGACTCAATGAGCCTTGTGGGTCTGTTCCACCCAGGACATTCTATGACCTACTCAGTCTTTGTTCAGGGCAAGCTCAAGACTGGCAGGAATGTACAGGAGGTGAAGAGGTGCTCAGACTTCATCTAAGTTAGACCTGAGTGTCAGCTTTTGTCTCCCTTCCTGCACTGTGCACCTCTAAGAGTTTATTGTTGTGGTTTTCAAGGGAACCCAGAAGAAACCTTGTAGGACAAAGACTGGGACATGGTCTGTAAACCCTCTGTATGTGGCAGATTGAGGTGCCTTTTGGGGAAAATGGTCTTGGCACCCAGTTTAAAGAGGCTGATGGTTTCGTGCATTGTGAATAATTCTTTCACTGCTTCCGTCTACAGAAGAAGCGCCTGGAGAACGCGGGCTCGCTGCCCACGGACGAGTCTGCGTCGCGGCGCATGCAGAGCTTCCCCTACAGCGGAGGGTTGTACGGGGGGCTGCCCCCCACCCACAACGAGGCGGGGTCGCAGTCGCACAGCGTCCACGGCACCGCGCTCATCGGGGGGCTGCCCATGCCCTACCCCAACCTCGCCCCCGACGTGGACTTGACTCCAGTTGTGCCCTCCACAGTGAACATGAACCCAGCTCCAAACCCCGCTGTCTTCAACCCTGAAGCTGTGAACGAACCCAAGAAGAAGAAATACGCCAAGGAGGCCTGGCCGGGCAAGAAGCCGACCCCGTCCCTGCTGATCTGAGCTGGGCTGAGGGAGGGTAGGAGTTAGCAACTCCAGAAACTTTCCATGTGCGGTATCGTTTTTTTAAAATTTCAGTGTCCTAACAGATGTAATACCAAGATTGGAGGAGTGAAATATCCTTTAAAGATCTGTCTTCAAATGTTTTTATATGTCTGTTAAAAAAAAAAAAAATACAGCTCCCATCTCCTTTTGAACCAAAACCCCTACAGCCTTTTCTTAGCCACCACTGTCCCAGAGGTCTTTATGCTGAGTTTGGATCCACAAGTCGAAGGGGCAGTCACACAATTTAATTATCACTTATGGCATGACCCTGCAGGTCCGTGTATTTCAGTGCTAAGTTCACTGTGGTGACACTGTTCCTGCTGGACATGCTCACAGCAGGGCAGCTCTGTCACGAGGAAATGTTTGTGGGGCCAAGCCTTGCAGAATCCCATTGGCAGGAGTTGTAAAACTTGCAGAATATAGGTCAGCTTTTATTTTTTATATTTTCAGAACCCCACCAATGTGTGGGGCATTCTCTTTTTTTTTTTTTATTATTACTATTTTTAGTTTGGCTACAGCTTGTTTTAATTTCCACATAAAACACTAGAGCATCTCATGAGTCATGAGTTGAGATGGATAAGCAGCAGGTGGGTTCCTGAGCTTTGTTCCAGTGCTGCAGAGTGGGGTCTGTGGGACGGATACAGGGTGCACAAGTGGAGGGTCAGAGCATCCAACAGGAGCAGGCCATGCACTGTGCCATGGTGACTCCCCTGGATAACTCAGGGTGAAGTTAACACAGTGGAGTTTCTTTTAGACTTGGTGGCCCCTGTAACTTAAATAGTTTCATTTTTATTTGCAAATGGAACTTGTAAGCTTAGAGTGTATGAGATTCAACAAGACAAAAAGCTGGGAGGACTGGCGTGTTCCCCACACACAGGTATTTTGGCTGCTGGGAACAGCAGATGAGAATTGAGTTATACTGAGAGCCAGAATAGGAATTCTCTGTGGACTTGGGTTGTTGCTCAAGTTCCTTGGGTTTAGATTTGAAAATTATTCAAATATTCAGACACTGTGGCTGTACTTTACACAAGGTAAGGCCAGAGCTCTATTATTCTTAAGTTTACTCTGGATTTTTGTACACTCTCTAATGCAGTTCAGCTACAAGTTACATTCCTTTGCTGTTTGGGGGATCCAGGAAATGTGCACCAAAATGAGAGCATATACCTGGCTGTTCACTGTGTGCAGGACTGCAGCTACCTGGGGAAGTAGCGCTGGGTTGCTGGGGCAGGGCTGTGTTCAGTGAGCTGGAGTGCTGGATCAGGGCTGTGCTCAGTGAGCTGGGGTGCTGGATGGTGCTGGATCAGGGCTGTGTTCAGTGAGCTGGGGTGCTGGATGGTGCTGGAATCAGGGCTGTGTTCAGTGAGCTGGGTTGCTGGGGCAGGGCTGTGTTCACTGAGCTGGGGTGCTGGATGCACCACACCCGTTTCAGACAGATGCTCCAACATCTGTGTGAGTTCTGCTCCACAGTGATTGCTTCTATCATGTCCCTGAGGTGGCAGCCAGCAGCTGCCCAGCTCTCAAGAGCCATGGCTTTAGAGACTGCTCTGTTCCCTCTGCACACCATCACATCCAGCTCAGACTGTTCCTTGTGTGGATTCAGCCCCTGCTCCGTGATCCAGCTGCACTGCTCTGTGTGTAAGTTGCCACTGATGATTCAGCCTTTGGGCATTTGTTCTGCTTCCCAGTGCTCCCACAATGACTCAAAATCTCCCTCTTTCGTCTGGCCTGTAGGATTTTCATTTCCCAGCCAGTTGCTTTCTGAAGGCAACTCTTTAGGGTAAGACTAGTCAGGACAAACAAAAGTTGAGCAGGTTTCCTTCTTTTGGGTTTTTTTTTTCTTTTATTTTGGGGGGAAGGGGGTTGGGTTTGGGGTTTTTTTTGCAAGTGGCTCTTTGCAAGATTTTTCTTGACAAGGGAAGCTTCACTGCTCGTTTTTTAAAGCTCTTCTCCTCCCAGACTCTGAACCAGCTCTTATTATTTCAGAGCTTAGGGGCCGCGGCTGGCCAGGAGGAGACAGGAACATCGAGGGGCTTTGTACAGACATTTGTACACTTGTGTAATATGTAATAGGCCTTTTCACACTTCTGTTGAGCTTTTTATCTGTAACCTTTACTATGTTGTAAATTAAATGCAGATTTTGCCAGGTTGGAGAGTGTAGTGTGTTCGTTCCAGTCTGCACTGGTACAGCTGAGACTGCCCATCGTGCTGTGGCTCATGGGAGGATCCTGTCATGGCAAAGTGCCCTTCTCCCTGCAGGCCTTGTCCTTGGGCTGCCTCAGGCTGCAGCTCCTAAAGCTGCCCCAGCTGCTTTGCTTGTGACCTGCTCTGCTGCCTCGTGCTGCACTTTGGTACACAAGTGACACTTAACAGTGGATTTTGAACAGTGGTTGCTTTTGTTTTCTGAGTCGAGTTTTATCTGGTTCTGGCATAATCGTGTTTGTAAGTTGCACTGCAGAGCCCAGCTCTGGTGCTCTCATTGCTCAGCCTGCTCCTCTGACAGAGCGTGGCCTTGGGCAGGCTGAGGGCACCATCCCCTGTCACTGGATCCGCAGCCTGCCCTGGGCTCGCTGGGGACAGCTGCAGTGACAAACAGCAACCTGGCTACAGGTAACCACAGGGCCTGCACTGTAGGGTTGAGAGGAACTCTCCAGCTTTGCTGAATTCAGTAATATTTAGGCTATACGTAAGTTTTCTCCCAGTGCAGCAGCAGCTGGGGCAGGTGCACTTGCACTGCAGTGTCGACAGAAGGCTGAAGTTCACAGTTCATGTGCCAGCTGCTCACCTGCCACAGGCAGAAAGAGCTGGAAGAGGTGAAGGTGTTCCCTCAGTGTCAGACCACAGTCAGTTTGGGTGTGTTAATCTCCTGTATTAAAGGAAGGATTAAAAGGGAGGAAACTCGCAGAATAATCTGAAGCCCTCTGCCGTGGGAATGCAGAGATGGGAACAAAGTGGAGACTAGTTCGCAGCTGAATTAATGAGCTAAAGAAAATGGCAGTAATGTCCAGGAACATCTGTCCTTGCAGAATACCCTGGGTTACCACTGTAACCCCTCCTCCCTGGTTTGGAAATACATAAATAAATAAAGGGTGCAGCATCCAGCAGGCAGCCCAAGAGCTTGATGTGAGGTACCCCATGGGCAGTGAAATACATAAATAAATAAAGGGTGCAGCATCCAGCAGGCAGCCCAAGAGCTTGATGTGAGGTACCCCATGGGCAGTGAGGCACCAACACATCAGACCCTGTGCTGACAGGCCTGCAGCAGGTCCCAGCCCTTAACTGGGTGTTCGAGCACCCACAGCATCGCCCCACACACGCTGAGGTGGTTCCGGGGCAAACACCAACCCCAGGAAAAAAAGCAAGACTCCTCCCCCTCCCACCCCATCAGACCCCTGGGAGAGCCCAGAGCCCCCTTCACACAACACAGAGCACTCATCCTGTGCCCCCTCCACCCGTACCTGGAGTCCAATACCAGCACTGTGCACTGCTTCCCTCCAGGGTCTCAGAGCAGCTGGCAAACCCAAGGCTGTAACTCACCACCTCGCATCTCACTGGCAAAGTGGCCCAGATCAGCTGCCAAGCCCAGCCGAGGGAGAGAACTCAGTGGAGGCGAGTGAAGAGAGCACAGAAGAGAGAGTGAAGAGAATTATTTATGCTCAGCAACTGAGGCTCAAATAATCATCAGTACCTCATCTTCAGGACTGAAACACCAAAGTTTGCTGAAGTCCAGACACTGCCACCCCACCTGGCTTTGCTCATAAGCCACAGGCTGCTGTGGAACAAAGCCACCACAACAAGACTTCCTGAGTCACCAGCTGTGCAGACCTGCAGAAGTGTGTGCCAACATAAGGAATGCTGGCAGCAGCCTCTGGAACGTGTGGCAGCTCCCTACCCTCACCCATTTCCAGTTCATGTCCACAGGGAGGCCTGGTCTTCATCTGATTTGTGAGGTTGCCCCAGCAGAGGGGAGACAGACTCCTCATTGCAGTCAGTTTGGCACAACAAGGCTCTCAAAAACATTGCCTTTCACACATCAAGCTTGTCTAGAAAATTTCAAATCACCATCACAGGGCTTTTAGTAAACATCAACAATTTTGTCCTGGTTTCTGAGCAAGTTCTCAATGCCAAAATCACCAGTTCACATGCAGTGTAGTGTGATCTCACGCCCTCCTCCTTTTCTCTTGCTCTTGGCCATCACAGTAGTCACTGAGGACTGAGAAATCCTAAGAACACGCAGAAAACCAAAAGCCAAACACTGCTGGCAGCAGAGGCAGAGCCATTGGTTTTCACACACTCATCGTACTTTGTAAAGTCGACTTCCCTGATGGCACACAGGTGATCCACACGGCATTCCTGCTTGCACAGCTCCAGGTCGTACCTGGCAGAGTTAAACTCATAGTACAGCTGCAGGTAGTGCGGGTCCCTCGAGATCCTCTCCAGCACCGTCTGCATGGAGTGTGCAGAGCCATCAGGGACCTGGAAGGCTTCTGTCAGCCTGTACTCTTCTTCCCACACTGGGAACTCTTCCTCCCACAGTGAGGGCATCGTGTTGGCACGAGTAAGGTTCAAGTAGTAAGTCACCATATCCTGAGGGAGAGAAAAACAAAATTAGGGAGACATCAGGACAAGATTGGCCCTGGAGTGAGACACTGGGCTGGGCTTGGCCCCCACTGCAGCACCCCCGACCCCAAGGGCCCAGCTGCCCCTGACGGGGCTTCCTACCGAGATGGGCACGTGGGGATGCCTCAGGTGAGACACTCCAGAACCCACCCCAAAAGGAGCCTGTTTCCTAAGGGGTGAAGGGGTGGCTTTGCTCTGCTTGACTTTGACCTCCAAGCACCAGAAACTTTGAGCCTGGCCTGCTTCAGACATCAGTTACTAACAACACTGTCCAGCAGCAGAAGCAAGGGCTGGAGGAGTGTTACTTTCTGAGCAAAGTTATTTTCTCAGCTGTGAACAAACTGAAGAATCAAGTTTCTCACAACATCTGTTCTCAATCTCTTGCCCTTTTTCTCTCTGCTTCACTGGCTCCCCAGCCTCGTATAGTGTATTTTAGCATTCACTTCTATGCTATAAACATGTAAAAAGCACCTACAGAGAGCTTCATCCACTACAAAGGAGGGCATAAGCAACCGTCTTCCACCTCTTGGCAAACAAGAGATGGCAAACAGAAGCTGCCCCTACCATTTACCTCAATCCAGATCCACTCCAAATGCATCATTTTAGCAAGTAGAGGGACACAAATAATTTTTCAGATGGGTTAAAGGTTTTGGAGGGGGTCTGACAAGTCTATTATTACTCAAAGACTAGTTCTGTGATCCACATTATCTGGGGAGCAAAGCAACTGTCACAGGAAACTCACTAAGGACATGGAGAACACCACAAAAACTGTCTGACCCTGCCCTGGCAAACTCATCCCAGCAGGATGCACTGGCTGCCAGGGCCATGCTTCTACTCACTGATGTTCAGAGCATTCTTTTGTGCCAGACACGAGGCTGAAATATCCTGGGTCAGAGTCCTCTCCCACACAGCCACTCAGCTCCTGTGGACCGAAAAATCCTGAAAAGCCCGTTCTGACTACAGGGGGGAATTAAAGTTGTTCCAGAGCTGCAGTGTGGTGCACACAGGGACCCCCTACCAAGACCTGAAGGGTGTCCTGATCATAGTCGATCACCCGAATCGCAGGGTTGTTGGCTCCATTGCTCACTCCAGGTAACGTTGTTTTCCAGGGAGTCACCCCAGGGGCCAGGAACATGACATTGATTGGAGTACCTTCACAGAAACGCAAAGCAAACTGTGACTGGAGACCATGGCTCGTCCCACACCCTGTCCCCATCACCGTGAGCACCCGGAGCAGATTGAGCTGCCCAACAGCACCTTTGTCACCAGCTCCCTGTACCACCACACACACACAGATTAATTAACACGTGCAGCAATACTGGGGACTGAGCACAGGGCTGCTGCAGCCAGGAATGGGCTTTCCAATGCTGGCAAAGGCTCTTGCAGTGAGGGTGGCCAGGGAACCACACTCAGCAAAGGTGTTCGTCCAGAGCACCCCACGTGCTCAGAGATTCAGCACTGCTCTCTCAGCAATGTCCAAACCCCTCAAGAGGGAACAGGCAAGAAGCTGCCAGGCATGGAGGGGAAACAACAACATTTGAGGGTGAATGGGAAGGAGGGCAGGAGCTACAGACTGGGGGTAGAGATGAGAACCACTGCTGCCTCTTGCTGCCCAAAGCATTTCAGCTTTTGTTGGCTTCTTAGCTGCTTTCAGCCGACAGCCACTGAAAACTCTCATGGACAGTGATTCTGAGAGCTGGCAGAGCTGTCACACAAGTGCTTGGGTGACCAGAACAGGTACCTGTGTGGCTGTAGAACATGCGAAAGCTGTCCGTGTGGTGGTGCCCGAAGAACTGGGCGGCGATCACCCTGTGGTGCTTCTGCACGATTCCCAGGTAGCGCTCGTTAAAGCCCCTCCGGAACCAGGGCTTGCCCCGTTTCTTCTCGAAGAAGCCGGGAGGGACGTGCCCCACAATGTAGACCTACAGAAGCAAGAGCTGCCCTGAGCACAGAGCCCACACTGCCCGTGGAGCACCAGCCAGCTGCGACTGCACCCAGAGGGAGCAGAGCAGGAAGAGCTTCCGGGCTGGGGAGAAGCCCAGGTTGTTTATTCAGTGTTTTTAATACCCTTTCATCCGCTCTAGAGGCGTTGGTCAGTGTTTCTTCCAGCCACTGGAACTGCCCCCCAGGATCCTCCTCACCAGCCGTCTCATCATTCTGGTCATAGTACAGGTTGGTGTTGAGGACAACCATCCGCCCCCTCATCCCAGGGCCAGGCAGCTTCTCGCTGTAGAAAGCTCCTTAAAAATGCAACCAACAGAGAAAGAGCTGGAGGTGTGGTCACGCTGGTGGCTGTGATCCCAGATCCCTTTGTTTCCGCCTGCCTCTGCTCTCCTTAGCAATAGCCACAGCAGGGTCACAGCTGGAACAGTGCTCTGGCTGCTCCAGGATGTGGATTTGGAGTGATTCTTCCCTGTGTGTCTCTTGTCGTTCTTGTGCCTCTCCCGGTGAAGGGAGACCTGAATGGGTACAACGGGCAGCACCAGGAGCTGGGCAGCTCTGGAGAGCCCCAGCACTACCTGCACCAGCTGCTACCTTTAAAGATATTTTTCCTCCCTCTGCAGGTCACCACTGCATTCTTTCCAGTAACTCGACAATGGCAGGAGAGACTAACGTATAAAATAATTTCTCTTCTTGCAAGCAGAACTCCAAAACAGAAATCAGCATTAAAGTGGACCCTACCTCTGCAAATCCTCTATGAATACTGTTGCTCTGAGCACAGAAGCAAGGAAAATTGTTCGTGGTATTCTCCTACCCCTCCTCATATCCCCAGCATGCTCTAAACATGAGCCAGTGGTGCCAGACCTGCTCTGAAGAGAGGAAGGGAGGCATCATTCAGCCAGGGCCGCCACAGTTCTGCTGTTTGGTTGTAGATCCTGTGACCCTTCCCAGGAAACTGATTCTTGGGGTGGAAGTCATGATTGCCCATCGCTGCGTAGACCTTGGTACCTGGAGACAGAGCAAAGGAGGCGCAGGGGAGCTCAGTGCTGCAGAGCTCCTCCCAGCTCCCCGAGGCACTCCCAGCCTTGGGAAGGGCTTTGCCAAGGCCAGTCACCCTCTGCCCCCGGGGCCACACTGCCCAGAGGCACCACACGGCTCTGACCCGCCCTTGGGACAAGCCACCCACAGCCAAGTGACTGAGCTGTCACCAGCTCCTTGCCCCCTGCTGACACGGGTTATGTCTGAGGGTATCTTGCATCCTTTTCTGCCTTAATGACTAATGGCACAAACTTTTCTTTTCCTCTCTCCTGAGTGAGCTAACCTGAAATATGAGTGTGCTTCAATGCTGTATGGCACAGCAGAACTGAGGCCACTGGGAAGAGGACAAACAAGTCCCAGTGACCACGGCCCTTCTGTGCCTTTCCCTGTCCCAGTTCTGTCATTTCTCCATCCTGGTTAGCCCTTCCCATGAGTCTCTGTGCTCCGCTCCCCTTCTCATCCCCTCAAATCCTACCTGGAAATGTCTCTCTTATCAGAGAAGTCAGATTTGCTATTATGTGCAGAACCTTTTCTTCTCCGAGCTGCTCGTTGGGGACATGGGGAGTGTCATCTCTAGAAAAAGAGAAACAGAATAGTCGCTGTCTGGGACTAACAAGGCCTGTGCTTACAGCAATGAGCAAGGCAGATGTAAGAGACGGTCCGAAAATCCCTCATCTGTCTCACGATCATCAGCGGGGATAGAGACTGAAAGACCCTAAAACTCCTAAGGGGAA
>VZTF01007421.1:1020236-1068519 GCA_013397755.1 Cnemophilus loriae
GGCACGGGGTGAGCGGTGCCGCGGCTCTCGGCACGGCCAAGAGGCTCCCGCGCAGAGCGGTTCGGCCCAGCCCTGGGCTCAGCCGGCTGAAATGTGTCGGTGGGAGCTGCCTGTGTCCCTGCAGCTGACGTTTCCCTCCGGCTCTGCTCTGTCTCCCGGTGCTGTTGCCGCTGCCCTCGAGACAAACGGAGCAGCGCCCCGAAACCTCGTCACGGCCTTGGGGGAGCAGCGAGGCCGAGCCGGGGGAAGGGAAATAATCCGGGCAGGTCCGCTGAGGTCGGTGCTCGGTTTTACACTTGCACGTCATCCGTGGCTGGGCATCCTGTGCGTGGTTTGGGCAGGGGGAAGGAGGGATTTGGACGTAAATCAGTGGGGTTCGTTGGGATGTCAGGGCAGCGTGGGGACCGAGGCGTGTGGTGCCTTGCGTGGCCCCTCACCACCAGCTGGGTCCCCACACAGGTGCCTCCGTGCTCTGAAGGTGGGCTGGAAGGTGTGCTGGGCGAAGGCAGAGGAGGAGGATGAGCAGAGACACATGGCCTTCCTCTCCCACGACATCAGCATGCTGCGTCTCTTCGAGACCTTCCTGGAGAACACCCCGCAGCTCACCCTGCTCCTCTACATCATCCTGCGGACAAACAAGGCTGAGCTCTCCCAGGGTGAGGGGTCTGGGGCCAAGGGAGGGGGCTGCGGAGGTGCGGGCTTGAGATCAGAGCGGGCTTGGATGGGGCAGACCGGAGAGGCTGTCCAGGGGCTGGAGGACTCAGCAAGACACTTGTAGTGTCATTCTGCTCCCATGTCCTTCCTTTGACATGTCACACATAGGGTGGACCCCTGTCCTGCACTCACATGCCCCAATGGACCATGCTGGGCTTGGGGTGGGAGGTTTGAAGCTGGGAGATCACTGTGGTCATTCTCTTATGTGCCCCAGGAGAGGCTGAGGATCAGGTGAGAAATCAGGTGCCCTCTGGGGAGTAGGAAGGTGCTGATGTTGGTATGGGTGGAGCACAGACTGCTGAGCAGGTGCTGTGGTGCCCTTCCCAGGGTGGGGAGCAGGTGTCACTGCAGGGAAATGGGGAGCCCAACAACATGGGAGCCAGCGCTCACCTGCCTGTGTGGGCTGAGGGCTTCCATGCCTGGGAGATGGGCTCTGCAGAGCCATTCAATCCCAGCACTTCTTCCCCATCTTCTGAGCAAGGCCAGGCACCAGCCTCCTTGTCCTCGGGGAGGGCAGAAGGCCAGGGGAGAGATGCAGCTGCTGATGCTCTGACCCTCACAGCAGCTGCTTTGTGAGCTGGGGGGAAACTCATTTTAGCAGTGCTGGGCAGGGAGAGGTGTGAGCCAGGCTGGGCCACCCCTTGGTCCCCCCTTCATCTTCGCCTCTGTGTTTGCAGGCCTGGGGATCGGCACCTCGTTCCTGTGTGTGTCCTGGTCTCTGCTGGACTACCACCAGTCCCTGCGCTCCTTCCTGCAGGACAAGTACGAGCTGAGCCTGGGCTCTTCCATCATCTACTTCCTGTGGAACCTCTTCCTCATCTGCCCCCGCATCCTGGCGGTCGCCCTCTTCGCCCTGCTCTGGCCCTACGGCGTGGCTGTGCACTTCCCACTTGTGTGGCTGGCCATGTTCTTCTGGGTCAGACTGCAGGGCACGGACTTCATGGAATCATCCGGCCCCGAGCAGCTTTACCGGGCCGTGGTGGCTGTGATCCTCTACTTCAGCTGGTTCAATGTGGCACAGGGGAGGACGCTGTACCGCAGCATCATCTACCACGGCTTCATCCTGGTGGACAGCACGCTGCTGGCCCTTGCCTGGCTCTGGGGCCGGGCTCCCTCTGAGGAGCACTCGTACCTCCTCCCGGTGCTCTCTGCCGCCCTGCCCTGCTACCTGCTGGGGCTGGGGCTGAGGGTCACCTACTACAGGTGGCTGCACCCCAACACGCAGGCGCAGCAGAAACGCAGACACGACGAGGTGGATGCCAGTGGAGGGAGTGATGGGCTGGAGTTTCGCTCGTTCTTGGAACCAGACCTTGTGAACAGGCGGATGCAGTGGCTGGCCCAGACCCAGTTCCCGTTGTCCCAGCCGGCACGGCAGCACTTCCTGAATGGGGCTGCTGCTGCGGAGTCTGCTGTCTGAGGGCAGGTCCTCTAAAGAGACACGAGGCGGGAGGTAGACTTGTTGGTTGTGCCCCTGGTTGTGCCCCCCAGGCTGTTGTGGACAGCTGGAGGGACCTGGCAGAAACCAGGGGTGATGTGTTAACACCTGATGAGTCCCATGGCACTCAGCATGGCTCCCATGGCTGTCCCCTCAAGGAAAGCCACAGTGTTCGTGGTGAGTCCAGCACAGTGTGGCATATGGCTGCACTGCTGTGTCAGCTTTTCTTGTTATTTATTACTAGCTTTTTTGAAAAAGAAAAATGAAAACAAGAGCACTGGTTTATTTTCTCTGTGCCTCTCCTGTGCCTGCTGCTGCCATTGCTGTGCAGGGATATGGGTGGTGGGGCAGGGAGAATTTGTTTCCTCCATGGCTGTGGCTATCTGACCTTTCTGTTTCCAGCCAGGATTTTCCTCCTTGTGTTAGTTTTGGTGTTAAGGTCAAAGCTCACCTGTTATCACTGTGTTCAGGGAGGGATGGGGAAGGAGGCCTGTGCTGGGAGGAGTGGCTGCAGGGTGGCTCAGGGCTTCTGGCTTATTATGGACACCTCATGCTCCCTTGGCTGCCATTCCCACCACCACAGCCTGGGCAGCGCTCCCAAGGCCGTGACGAGGCTGGAGTTGGCCATGGCCAGTTTCTGTTGATGTGGTCAGTGTGGTCAGCAGTGAGGTCAGGGCTGTGCCAGCACCTGGGCACAGACACCCACCACTTCCCAGGTGGGGCTGCCTCCACCCAGCTTGGTGCCCAAAGCCAGGCAGGCCCCAGAGCAGCCCCTGCCTTTTGCTGTTGCCCAGCTGGCAGCTGTGGCACATCCTGGCTGCCCACAGCACTGACCTTTGGCTCCTTCCCCTTGCCTCCATCCCAGAGGGAGCCTCCATACCAGGGAAGGCATCAGGATGCAGCTGGAGGAGCAGCTGAAATGCTGTTTCACAGCTGCTCCTATACGAAGCTCAGCCCTTCCCAGGGCCAGCAGCACCGCAGAGGAGGGTGGGAGAGGAATGTTGCCTTGTACAAAACAAAATGGGAACGTTTGTGCAGGAAGCACCACGTGCCTCCCCCGGGCACCTCAGCAGAGCCCAGGAGCAGGTCCCTGCCCCACTGGCTCCCCAGGACTCCCCCGGGGGCTCTGGTGGCTGCACTGTGACCTGTGGCACCCTGAATGCTCCTGGTGCCACCAAGCCTGGCTCGGGCTGTCACAGGGGCAGGGACTGACACAGGGGCAGAGAACAGGCTCAAGCACTGACTATAGAAAATAAAGACTTTATTATTTTTTTCCAGTTCACAGGACAGTTCCCATTACAGACCATGAACAGGCAAAGGCCCCACAGCCAGCAGCACCCGGCACTCGCCCCTCGTAGCACAGCAAAAGAGGTGCTGTGGGCTCCAGGGGTTCTGCTGCTTCCCACCAGTGCCAGCACAGACATCTCCCCAAGGCCTGTCAGAGGCAACAAATATTAGTGGATCAGGTGGTTTTTAAAGCCTCTGTGGGGGAGGCCAGCAGCACCCAGGTGAGCTCAGGTGCTCTGGGCCTGCAGGCTCACTGTCCTTCAGGTGTTCGGGTTTGCTCTCCCATTACCCCTGACCTGACTGTAGCTGAACTGGTGACAGAGACAGGAGAAAATCAATGCTTGGATAGAGATGCTGTTCCTGCCTCAAGAGAGACAGGAACAGGCTTAAATGCAGCCACTAGAGGAAAAAATAAAATAGCCATGTCACCCCTTTATTAACAAACACAGAAATGTACCATCAACCTCCTGTTATAAAAGTACTTTACATACATTCAAGGAAACGTCATATAAATACCAGTATGAAATGTCAGTGGCTGCGAGTTCCACACTCAGCTAAAATTTTACCAACATCTTAAAATTTCCTTAAAACATTTGAAGTAAACAAACACAAAGCACAGCCAGCTGCCAGACAGCTCAGGCCCGCGGGTCCAGCACCCGCTGCCAGTGCCTGGGCAAACCCAGCCCCTCTCCGGCATGGCTCTGGTCAGCTTCTGATGGGAGTGAAGCACTTGGGCTGCTCAGCCATGCCGGTGGTGGGAGGTTAAGGCACAGGTTTTAATCCCAAAGTTCAGCCAGCTGGAGTACGAGATGTGCTCCCAACAGGCTGCTGCACAGGCTGGGACAGCTCCCAGACCTGCTTACAGGAGACCTTTGGATGGGCTGAGGGATGTTCAGCATCAGCACAGACTCTTCTGTGACTACAACTGAGTCCTGATCCTCTGGTGACATTTCCAACCCCGGGAGCAAGGAGGCTGCTCCTCGCCACGGCTCTGGCACTTCACAGGGACCCCAGAGGAACTGGACTCTATGGACCCAGCAGTAAGGGAGCTGGAGCTGCCCCAGCTGCCTTGGAACAGGTGCTAACACACCTGAGCTCTCCACTTGGTGTAGACAGAGAACATCCCTGGGTCCTGCTCCCCTTTCCGAATCCACTGCTGAGCACTCCCAGCACAGGCTCTTTGCTGGGCCAGCAGCCCCCAGGGCAGCCAAACACCCTTCCCTCTGCTGAGCTGCCCAGTGACACCCGCAGCAGACTCCTCAGATTTTCCTCATGGGATGAGCAGTTCTGCTGCTGGCAGGCAGCAGCTCCCACACGGACAGCATGTTCCTGCTGCAGAGCTCCTGGGGAAACACACAGAGCCAGGATCCACCTGGGATCAGAGCACAAGGCCAACGCCTGGCAAGGAGCTGAATGGGAAGCGGATCACTCCTGACTCCAGTGACCACCCTGGAGAAAGAGAATCGCCTTTGATTCCAATTTAATTAATCTAAAAAAAAAAAAAACAACAAAAAAAAAAAAAAACCAAGGGAAACTGGAGCTGGTACCATGTGAAATAGACCTCCCGGGTCCAGTCCCTGAGCACGAGGTATCCAAACCCCTGGCTCTAGGCACCTTCTGCCCCATGGTCACTGGCGCTGGCCCAAGAACAGATGCTCCCAGGCCACAGCAGAGCCTCTGCCAAGCTGGCCCAGCAGCTGCCCCTGCACTGATGGAAATTAACCCTCAGTAATTAATGCCATGAAAGGAATGCAGCAAACACATCCCTGCCTGTATGGGCACAGCGAATGGGTCAGTGTCCCCCCTGCAGTGACAGACTTTCAGCCCAGTCTCCCGATGGGTGATGTGGGGCTGGTGACCACGATCTGGAGGGGTCTGGGTGCAGCCACAGGTCTGGCTCTGCAGGAGCAGCAGCAGCAGGTTCTGGGGCACAGCACACACCTGTCCTCAAGGCACCTGCTGAGCAGCAGGGTACGTGGGGGAGACCACCAAACACAGCCTGAGGTGGCACAGAACCAGCCCCTGTGCCAGCCCCAGTCCCTAGCTGGCTGTTCCTGGCCAGGGGAGCTGCAGGTCACTGACTCCAGCCTCTGTTCTGAGGCAGCAGCAGAAAAATCAGCATCACCATCGCTCCCAAGTGCTCCATGCTGCCAAGTCACAGTGTCTTAGAAAATTAAGTCCCTCTTAACAAGGCGTTTGTTTCTTACTATGTAGTTAGGCTAATGCAAAGAATATAAGAAAACTGAATCTGATTCTACTAAAAGGAACTTACAAATAGGGTCAGGAACACAGAGGTGAAGGTTATACCATAGCCAGGGCCTTCTCTGCAACATTCACGAGGATTTAGGAATTAGATTATTCCTAGTCCAGGTGAGGACTCTGTTCACATCTGAGCAGTCTGCACCAGTCTGCTGTACCTGATGTTCACAGGCAGTTTCATTTTTCTTTGCAGGGAAGATCTGTGAGATCTACAGTCCAGGCCAAGGCTGGAATCCAGTGATCTCCTGCTGGCTGGAAGGGCTTGTGCACACATTGAGTAGAAGCCACTGGGATCAACTCGGAACACCAATACTTGCCTCTACAAGGAACCACATATCCCAGAAGCATTCCCTTACCTTTATATTTTCCAGTAATCCCACACTGAGGAAATAACATAAGGACATTGTAATAAATTAACTGTTTTGAACACCCAGGGAAGGAGAAAGGACACATTTTACAGCAATAGAGGTATTTTTGACATTTTCATTAATATTTCCTATGAAAAAAAACATAGCTCTTCGGCTTTGCAAAACAAGGGAGGTTTAAGCTCTGCCATCAGCGTTTTCCTATAAAAATAAAGTTTTGTGTTTACTTGGGTTCTACAACTAAGCTGAATAGAAAGGAGAAGGCTCTTACAAATACATCTGCTGTTTTATGGCCCCTCCCTTTGGAGACACCTGCCAGAGGCATTCAGCTGGCTCTGTAAGTCCCTTCTGCAGACAAGCTCTAGCTCTGCTGAGTCTAGGGCTTCTTTACAGGACACCTCTGGACTTGGCAGGGCCCGTGCTCCCGAGGAACGACCTGCTGTCATATTCCACTGTACAGTTTGCATTAGGTACGCTTTCTTCATCGAGCTGAAAAGTGAGTCCCCAAACATGTGAGATTTCTGCCACCCCCAGTAATGGAGAGGGCTTGCGGGAGCTGCAGTCACGTCTTTGCTCCAACTTCTTACAGGAAGTCTAACTCAAGGGCTTGGTGAAGGGACACGAGGTCAGCGTGGTTTGTGATCCTCCAGAACGGCATGTTGTGCTGTAACAGAGACAGGACAGTCAGGTTCATGCAGGGATTTTCAGCTGAGGTGGAAGCGGGCTGGGTAGAGCTGCAGGGCTGTGCAGTGATTCTGAGCACACCACGCTCAGGACACACCTCGGCCACGTGCACATCTGTATCTGGAGCCCATCTCGTGCACATCTGTGTGTGACAGGCACCAGCACTGATGGAAACCATGGCTGTGAGCTGCTGCTGCACCTGTCCAGGGCCCCCAGGAAACCTGCACAGGTGACAGCTCTGGCACATGGCAGAACGTCAAGGTCCTGACAGTCATATTTGCACTTCCCTACTACTTAGCACAACTGAACAACCCGTCCAGACCTGTCCAAATCAATCAAACTCTTTGCTCCTTGTTTGTAATCCAGCCTAACGGCAGGCGCTGTATTGATCTGCTGCTGTTCCTGAGCCCTGACTCCTCCACGCTCCTGAGAAACTGCATTATCCTGATAGTCACAGGCTGTGATCAGCAGATAGAACCATACAATCATCAAGGGTGGAAGGGACCTCCAAAATCACTGAGTCCAACCTGTCAACATCCAACATGCTGCACTAAGACACTGACAGGGACAGTGTTATATGCAATCTTAAACAATAGTAAAAGAGAAATTTTCAACACCCAGGAGCCAGAAAACTGCCCATCTTAACACGATGGGTGATTTCTTGCATCAAAGGCAAACTTTGCTCCTGGCTGCCCCGGCCTGAAGAGTTCAGCCTTGGAACAAGAGTCCTTGTAGGCAAAGCCTGCCAGCAACTTCCCTGTGCGTTGCCCCACCTCTGCAGTCAGACCCACCTGCTTGGCTGCGACCTCCTCATCACGCCCATCTCCAATCACCACGTAAGTGACCTTCTTTCCAAACCGTGACACGATCCTCTCGAAGCAGCTCTCTTTACCTGCCAAAGACAATCCCCCTGTAAGGAGCCTCAGGCAGAGAGAAACAGAGCCTGAACAGGTCCCTTCCTCCCAGTACAGAAACACTTCTTGTCTTACTGGGCAGGGGTAGCACCTAGTTCAGCTCCTGAGGCCAGAAGCCTCAACCAGGTGGACCACAGCACGGGGCTGCTCAGCTGCAGAAATGGCATTTCCCCATGTAAAAATCCCAGCTAATCCTCAGCAGATGCCGCAGTGCCAGAGACTCGGCACAACCCCTTACCTATTTTTGTAGCACTATAGATATTTTCGATGGGAAACACCTCGCCCAATCCATACAGGAGAACTTTGGCAAGAGCTGGCATCAGTTGGGTGGTTGTGATCAGGATGTTCTCACAGTTTTTTCTAGAAGAAGAAAAACACTTGTAACAGCACATCTACAGGCAGTGGTGCCAGGACTGCTCTGGGCAGTCTGATCAGCTTCCCCAGGTGCCAAGTGCTTTGCTGTCCTGCTTTCAGGAGTTACTTTAGGACAAGGTTTTGCAATTTTTGCTTGTTTGCTTCTGGCAGAATTCTCTGTCAGAAAAACCATCTGGTGAGCATGGGGACCTTGCTAACTACAGGTGTTGCAGCAGAGAAACAGGGGTGGAGTTCCTGCCCTCAGTCACTTGGCACCTGTGCCAAACAGCAGCAGGGTGACAGGGGAAGTGCAAGAAACGGCTGAGAAAGCCTCGCATGCACTTCCAGGTTCCATACCTGGACTGGATGAGCAGCAGGGATTTTAACGCAGTTTCCAGCCAGGAATCTGTCAGCACTTCTATGTCAGTCCTCAGTCGCTGCAGAGCTTCCCTCTTCTGTGGGCTAAGCAGGCCTGGAAGGTAAGGAACATGTGTTTGCTTGGCAAGTCTGACACAGGGAGAGCTGTCCCCCAGTGCACCAGCTGCTGCTCTGCAATAAATAACAGAACTGAAGGCCTCTGGAAGCTGGACTGTCTGTCTCAAAGCAACAAAAGAAACCAGCTGCTCCCAACGGCATGAATGAGCCCAGACATCCATCCAGGAGTCTGACCGTGGGGAACTGGGCAGACACTTGTCTGTGATTATTTCAAAGCATTTCTCAGGATGCAGGCAATCAAAGGCACGTCTCTTGTACAAAGCACTCACAGTAGCAGGGGTCCAAGGCCACAGAGCAGGGGAAGGAACTCCTACAGTCACCCTCTCTGACTTTCTGCTTTCTAAGCACCCTTTACACTTTAAGAACCTTTACGTATCTTTTTCTAAACCACCCCTCCCTTCTTTTATTCCCATGCTTGTAATCACTTTTAGGTATCATTTTCTTCAAGCCTCCAGTTTTGAATTAAAAGCAGACAGAAGTGGAGCCCATTTCTGCTCATGACAGTAAACACAGCAAGAAAGGAGCACGTGGAGCCTGCACGTCTCTCCAATTTCCATCCATGACGTATGAGCTCCTCTCACTCCAGCCTTCTGTAACACCAGCCCTCTGCAGTGAGGCCATGGAGGGACCCACAGCAGGCTGCACTGAGGGCTGCTTCATCACGTAGCCTTCCACAGGTCCTGAAAAACTCTGCATCCAGGTTTCCCACAAGCAAAATATGAAATCAGGGTCTGATCCCTACATGAAATCAGGTAACTGCAGCACACCGAACTGCAGACCTATACTGGCAGATTTTTAAGGCTGAAAGTTGTAGCTTTGAACACCTGGTTTTTAGAAAATACGTCCAAAAAAACATCTATCAAGGTTTTTGTGTAGGCAAAGGGTACCCAAACCCCACAACCAACCAGGACAAGTCACCCTACCAGGTGAGCTGCTTCAGCAGCGTCCCTTTTCCAGGGATGGCAATGCCAAGATTCAGACTAAACAGAAAATTCATCTCCATTTGCTCACTATGGTTTGCATGATTATGACTGCTTTGGAGTTGAAAGGGAAGCAAAACTAGAAGGCTTTAAGTGACTTTGTGAAGAGAGAGCAGAGAAGTCATGTCAGACTGTGGGCCTGACAGCCATGGGGTGACCACTGTATTTCCTGACAATGGCACAACCAAAGGCAGATTTTGTGGAGACATGAATGAGACCTCCTGAGCAGCAGGGCAAATGAATCACTCAGGCCACTGCTGAGCAGAGTGCCAGGCAGCCTTTCATACCAAATTAGCAAAGGGATACTATCTGCACCAAAACTTTTGCCTCTAGGACTGAGTGACCAGCCTTATCTCCACGATAAATCACAGCCTGTGCTGGCACACTGTTCAGTTTTGGAAGACGTACCCTCTTAGATTCCATGGAAATTTGATCCCAGTTAGCACTAGGAGAATGGTTTACTTCTCACATCCAAACATCAGGAAAGCCAAAGCTCTGAGGAAGGACGGAGTCTGGCCCCACAAGCTCTGCTCAGTGCTCAGACCTCGGTGCAGGTGACCACTCACCTCCAACGTTAGTTTTGTATTTGTTGTAGATCTCGCGTACCCTGCGGTAGCGGAAGGCCAGCTTCCTCATCCAGTCCACTCCCTGCACACCCACTGAGGAGCTGTGGTTTGCATTGCTTCCCGAGCCACTGAACCCATCCGTGGAGAAGTTGTAGTTGCTGTGCCAGGAAAGCAGATGAGTTAGGTGTGCCACAGCAGCAGAACCACTGCGGCATGTCCGGCGGGGCTGGAAAACACCTCGGAGAGGAGCTGCGCAAGCACCGTGGCACCTGGAGAGCAGAGCCTGGCTCCTGTGGGAATGCGTGCTGACATCCAACTACAGCTGCTGCTGGCTCTGAACTGCTGCACTGATATAACTCCTTTCACATCCTCCACTACAAAACCTTCCTTGACTCTTTGGCTGCTCACTCCTCTGCCATACGGAGCATCCTTCCCACTGACCCCTTCCTCATCCTGCAGCAATAAACCCCAGCACAACATCTTCCAAACACAACATCCATGCCTTTCCATCACAACTGCAGCTCCACAAGCACATGAGCTGCTTCACCAGTTTATGACTGCAGAAAGCAAGTCCCGCTTCACCACTTTCCCTGTATTTCTTTCTCCCTGACAGACCTTTCTCAGACCTTTTCATGAGCCAGTTCAGCTCAGTAAAAAAACCTCCCTCATCCTGTTTGATAGTGAGCACCGTAAGTTCTCAGAGAGATGCAAACCACAGGGGGACTTTCAAAGGTCAAGATCATGGAATCACAGGATGGTTTAGGTCGGATAGGACCTTCAGTATCATCTCATTCTAAACCCCTGCCATAGGCAGGGACTTTTTCCACTAATCTAATTAGAGTAACCATTAGATTAGGTTACTAATCTAATGCTGTCATTGTGAGATCTGAAGTGTTGGTTCTCCATTCCTCACTTGTCATTGAGCACAGAGGCAGCATTCAACAGTGGACAGTACAATTCACAATGTAATTTCAAAACTCTTTATGCTTTGTAGGACTTCAAAGAAATGCCCCCCCAGCAAACACTTTGCTAGGTTTCATCCCCTGCATAATCCATCCCTTAACCCCCTCTGCATTTGAAGTCTTCACAAAACCTGATTACATCAGCAATACATTTCCTGCATTCATCAGTACAACACCTTAGATCTTGGCCATTGTCATCAGATGCCACATCTTCTATGTGTACCTGGTCACACTCCTGTTAAAGACAAATAAAGTCATGTTGTGGTAATCCAGAAACACACTGAAATTTGCAGATTAAAGAAACTGCGATAGAAACCAATCCCTTCACACTTCCCAACAGCAAGAAGCCATGCCACACTGCCTCCACAAACCCACAGAGCCTCCACGAGCTCCGTGTGCCAGTACTGTGTTTTACATCCTAGTTCCTAGAGGTCCTTGCCCAGCCTGGGATCTGAAGTACCAGACAGGACTGAAAAAAGCACATTTCTATGGCATTTTGAGTCGTGTGCAAAAAAAAAACTTCAACACTCACTGAATAGGTTGGACTCAAAGCTCACTCGTCACTTGAAACCCTTCTGCCATTTCAAAAAAGCAAACAAAACAAAAGTACTCCAAAAACACATTATCTGGTCAAGTATTGCTATTCCATTTTCTCAGCATGGGTCAATAGAGCCACAGCAGTGTGGTGGCACTGCCATGGCTCTGGTGCTTAGTGCAGCTGATTTAACTCACTAACCAACACCTACAGCACCACGTGTTGTGGTTGAGCACACAGCTAACACATCAATGAGTCCCCTTCCAGCACAAGAGACTATTTGGCATTTTCACTTGTTTTTTTGTTGCTTTTTTCCCTGAAGCATGGAGGTAACTCATTATCACCTTTGCAAAGTTCACTGCTGCCAGTAGTCACAGCCACAATGGGAATATCATTTAAGTCTCTGCTTGCACCAACAAAACCATCTCATTTTTCCACGATGTGCATCAGGGCTACACCTACAACTAACTGGTCTCTGTTCATATTCAGCCTTCCTAAGCCTTCAACTAGTGCTGTCAATTCTGCAAATTACACTGAGTAGAGTTACATCAAAGACAACACAAAAGAAAAAGGGAGGGTGTTGTGGGTCCTCCATGGGAACAGCCTGCTTGTCTATGCAGCGTGTCCGTCAGAGCTGTTCCACAGCCAAAGTCACTTCCTGCATTCTGTCCTTGGCTTAGTCACAGCCCTTGAGAACTGACATCCTCAAGACTGCCTTTTCCTCACATCTCTGGTCTCCATTTCAAAAGAGGACCAGTGGAAGCAAAGTGCTCACCAGTCCAGAAGTGCAAATACAGGATGGATCATCACTCTTTTTATTTGTACGGGTTCAAGAAGAAACTCAGCAGAAGCTGAGAGAGCTCCTGACACTAGAAGGCTGCAGAATGCCTGTCTCAGCTAAGAGTGCAGCCCTGATCTGGCTGTGCTTACAACAAGCAATAGGAGGCTCTGAGCCCTCACAAACAGTGCAGTGTAGTTCTGACATGGTAACGTGGAGTTCTGCCTTTCAAACACATTTGCCACGTACCTCCAAGTCATTGAAAAACAAGTGAGTATCAGCAACTTCAAAAATCATCTCCTCCATGGACAGACCTGAGCCAATCACTAGAGTTGGATCCTGGCAAAACACAAAAAGAAAATGTAAATGCACTGTGGATACAGGCGGAAGGGAATTGTCATAAATCTCTCATCAGTTAAACTGCACAGAGTTTTCCACTGTATATCAAACCTGGCATAATTCCAGCTACATTCAATGGTGTGAACTACAATTTCCCTAGCATTTAAAACAACCCAATTTAAAAAAAAAAAAAAATCCACATTCTGATAATACATTGGCCCAAAATGTAACAAAACACTTCAGTGCTCCATAGGAGAGACTGATACATTTTCACAGTCAGCACTTACGAAACATTCAAAAATCTCCAATGTATTTTGAAGGAGAAAAACTACTTCCTTTCCCTCTGTGCTAGGACTTCAGTAATTCCCAGCAAGGATAAAACCAGTTTGACAGACTTGCACTGTAAGAAGGGACATGTTGGTGATGTCCATGTCCTAGCTCTGTATAAAGCCAAATTTAGTTCTTTCCCTGCCCCAAACTGCCAACAAATTAAAAGTACCACTTTAGAGAGTTTAAAAAAAATATATATTCCTTTTCCAAAGTCTAACATTTAATTCTGCATGACAGAAATGGGTTTTCTTCCATGGAAAAGACAGTATTACCTTGCCATATTTTTGAGCATAAGACCCTGTGAGAAGGGAATGGAAGATAATGATGGTCTCATCCAGGTCCCAGAGGAACACCCGCTGCAGAGAGAACAAGAGCAGGTTAGAGCTGAGATATTCCAGCCACTGAACTACAATCAAGGAGCAAGTTTTAGAGTTAATTTTGTGGTTAGCTGCAGTATGCTTTAACAGGTATGAACAACAGTCCTCATCTTACAGGCTGAACACATTCAACTCTTTAGTTTATTGCTGTGGAGTTTATTTACTGCCACAGAAGAACACACTCAGACTACGGCTGCTTGGTCAAACTATTTCAAAAGCTTCTCTTGCTTTTATAGTTAAAAAAGTAAAGCTTAGAGTGCTAATGAACTTTAGAGCCCTGCTGAGGCAAAGTGTACGTCCTGTGATCTGGAGAGCACCAGGTACATGCCCTTGGTGTTTGTCAGAGAAACCTTTGTTACAAATAAGGCAAAGGGCTGCCACGAGGAACGGCAGAGTTTTGGTACAGAAGGACTTTGACACTGAGAGCTGGGCCAGCATGTGGGGGAATAACCCCTCACACTGGTCCAAGCTCAAGGAGCTGGAGGGCAGATTGGACACCAGTACAAGCCAGCATGTGGGGGAATAACCCCTCACACTGGTCCAGGCTCAAGGAGCTGGAGGGCAGATTGGACACCAGTACAAGCCAGCAGCACTCTGTCCCTGTGGATTAGATGACCTTCCTGCTGGAGTGTGCCACATGTGCCAGAAGGGAGGTGCTGTCTCAACCTACGTGGCACTGGGAAGGTCACCCCAGATCGCATCCCTGGTCCCAGAGATCTGTGAGGAAATGAGAGTTGCCAGCAAAATGCTTTTGAGATGGTCAGCAGCCCACAGGAGAGGCTAAGGAAACTGGGATGGCTCATCTCAGCAAAGAGGACGCTAAGGGACATCTAACAGGAGACCACAACTAATTGAAAGGGAACTGCAACAGAGATAGAGACAAATTCTTCTCAGTAGTGGCAGATGGAAAATTGCTGTGGAGGAAGAAAGGGAAATCTGCAGCATGGGAGATTCCAACTGAAGACAGAAAACCTCCTTCTCTGGGTGGATGTGGTGGTGCTGGGACAGATCACCAGGTACAGGATCTCACTGTCCAGGTACAGGATCTTCAGCCTCGGAGGCTCTCGTGGCTCATGCAGACAAAGCCACAGCCCCAGGGCTGGGGACAGCCCTGCTCTGAGTGTGAGGCTGTAGTGGAGACACCCGGGTGTCTCCTCAATGACACCACTAGGATTCCAAAACCCATGTAAGTGATGCTTTGGGTTTGAAAGGGACTTTGAAAATCATCCAGTTCCACCCCCTGCCATGGGCAGGGACACCTTCCACTATCCCAGGTTGCTCCAAGCCCCATCCAACCCGGCCTTGGACACTTCCAGGGATGGGGCAGCCACAAATTGCCTGGGCAGCCTGTGCCAGGGCCTCCCCACCCTCACAGGGAAGACATTTTTTGCTAATATCTAATCTAAACCTCCTCTCTTTCAATTTGAACCCACGGGGACAGAGCTTTTAGTAGGGCCTGTAGTGACAGAACAAGGGGGAACGGTTTTAAACTCAAAGAGAGTAAATTTAGACTAGATGTAAAGAAGACATTTTTTACAGTTAAAGTGGTGAGGCACTGGCACATGTTGCCCAGAGAGGTGGTGGATGCTCCATCCCTGAAAACATTCAGGACCAGGTTGGATAGAGCTCTGAGCAACCTGATCCACCTGAAGATGTCCCTGTTCATTGCAGGGTGGTTGGATTAGATGACCCTGAAAGGTCTCTTCAACTCAAACCATTCTATAATCACCTTCCATTTCCATGGAGATGGAATGAAAAAAAGGGAGGAGAATTTTCACCATCACACTATTCTGCAATGCTACCTGTAGAAAAGAAGATCACTATTTACCTCCAGTTCACTGTCCTGTGAGGAGGAGGTATCTGCTTTCCTCTTCCCTCTGTTCTTTCCAGGGATGTTTTTTCTTGCTTGCTCATCTAACTCTTTACTTGCCGTTGCTCTTGGTAGCAAAGGACTTGTGGATGCATCTCCTGGAAGAAAGAAATCACACAGCTCTCATCCCCTGGTGTCTCAAAACAAACACCAACACAGCACTGGCCACCAACCAGCTTAGCAAAAGCTAAGATGTTACTTCACTATGTGGATGCAGTAGCAGTTGAACCCTAATTAGAACATAAACCACGATTTCTTTGTCCCATCATTTCAAAACAGCTCCGTCTCCTCAATTCAGTCCCCCAGGACTGAGCTATTGCAAGAGCCTTGCCTGCAGAGCAAAGCCAGAGCAGAGCACCCTCCATCCTAAGGCCTGGAACCCTACAGTCATTTCACTACCCTGGAACTACTCTATTACTCAACTATGTCTGTTTTATTTAATAGACAGTTGAATATAAGAGAGTAACAGCGATGATGCTGGCCCTGGAGACACAGCCTTGGCCAAGCAGCGTGGCCACGACTGACGGGGACATGTGATGGAGCCTGTTCTGCTACTGGTAAGAACACCCTTCCCAGGGAAAGAGTACACCACCTCCTGCATCTTTCTCTCCTGCAGCCAGGTGTTCAGAGTACTCCCTCTCCCCGGGGCACACGGAGTACGTGGTAGGTGTCCTGGACTTGCAGCAGTAGAAGACTTCTGATACGTAAGTTTGGCTGGCCCACCATAACACTCTGCACACCAGTGAGACCAGTCTGACAAGGAAGGCAGGTGTCCCATCTGGGCCAGCATGAAAAGATGCTGCAGGTACCCTTTGGAGATGTTTCCCCACGCCTGTTCAGCAGAGGTATTTTACAGACCCCGCCTCACCGGAGGAAGGTCTCTGCACCGCCCGTGCGGGCACCAGGGCATTTGGTTTCTCCTCTGGGAACGTGGTCGTGGCCAATGCCATGCTTTCCGTGTTGCTGTCTGCTGGTGGCACCACGCCGAAGCCTGAGCTCGGGTAACAGGTCTGGTACTGACTCTGGCCAAGGATCGTGTACGTAGGATATTCCTGCCGGAGGAAAGAGTTAGTGATGGCAGGACACCTCGTTCAGAAAACACTCTGAAATCAGGCTGACTTTTGTATTAGAATATCCTGTCCAAGAAAAATCCCAGCCAAGAGCACAGTCTGACTTTATGCTGTTTCATTCTGTGTATGTAAGACATTCCCAAAAAGGGCTGAGAGCCCTGGCTGCCCAACGGCCCCTGCACAGGCAGGTCTTGCAGAGGAGACCAGCGACCACAGGGCCACTCCTCTGCTTCCAGTTTCTGCAAAAATTAATTCATAATGAATGACGTGACAGTAACAGGGGAGTTGAGTGGATGCCAAGACATCAGTGCACACTGTGCTCTGGAATGTGTGGTTTTGTCTTGCATTTGACTTCCTGGTATCAGATGTACTGACAGTGGCAGAAAGCAACCTTGGGCCTCGCTGAGGGCACAGCTACAGGATAAACAGCCCTTACTCATGTCTCAACTTCATCAAGCAATAATTCTGCATGCTGTCTGTCAATAATTCTGCTGGAAAGTATCCATTTATGAAAACCACTTAATTCATTTAGGAGATCACTGAGCACCTGGAGCTGTGCTTGATGAATTTAACTTCTGCTACTGACAGTAAAAAAAGCCAAATGTCACATCACACTATTCTGGTCCACTGTGCTCTCCTGATTCCCTTGAAGAGCAGCCTGGGTTTGTGAACCAGGTACCTTGGTCTGAAATACTAAAAGAAAATCTTTTTTTACCCCTTAGGGTTCCAAGCAAGTTTATGCTTAAAAAGCAACAGCATAAGCACAGAAGGATTTTTGTGCATCCACTGCATTTTCCACACTTCCTGTATTCTCTTTCTGAGAAGCTGGACACTGAGGGCTTCCTTTGTATATCCAAGTACTCAGAATGGCAGTTAACCACCCACAGAGGTAAAAGGCTGGGGGAAATGGTCTTTGCTAGCTTGCAGGGCTGTTTCACTTTGTTCTAGTCTACCATCAGAGTGCACACCCTACTTTACTGGGTTGGGGTTTTGTTTGTGTACAACCTCATTTCCTATTCTTGCTGAGGGAGAACAAAGGCATCCAAAAAACATCCACCTCTAATCCTCCCTGAAGGTTTAGTCCTCAAAATAGCTGAATTGTTTCTTCCCCTCCATCTCTCTTGCAGGGACCTCAGTTTAAGAGAGATTTGCAGATGAGGCAACAGCTTTGAACAGATGAAGTGAGTTTGTTGCAAAGGCCAAAGGGAGAAGCACCATGGTCAAACAGACAGCAGGAGTGATTTGGTGACTTCGAGTTACACCCTGAGCCCCACAACTCCAGTACCACTGTGCCCCACTCGAAGTGACATTTCCATGTTTGTTTTGAGCCACGCGTTAAACAAAGGTAAAGGAGATGGTGCACATAAATGCACCAAGGAAGTTTTACCTGTGAGATGCTGGCTACTGCTGATGTGGAAATATTGACAACAGTTGAGGATGTAGAGACTGGACTGGCATTGGTAGTTGATGCTGTAAAATTGAGAATTACTGCATTAAATATTCTAGAAAAGCGCAAGAAATGAGAAGTTGTGAAATACTTACTAGGCAAATGTGGAAGCATTTGTGCTTCCAGCAGCACTCTGCTGCGAACAGCCAAAAACGGACTGGGGTTTATTTTGACACCAGTCACATTTCAATCAGGCTTACAGGGAAGGAGAGCTAGGACATCTTTAAAAACAGTCCCTTCAAATGGTTCAGAAACCTTTTCCCTCCATGGTTGCTAAGCAATTGGTGTAGAATTAAAAAGGTTTTACATCTTTACTACATGTTTTGATAAGACAACAATCTCACTCTGATGGTCACTCAGTAGCAGTTGAAAATGAATCAGAATAAATCAAGAAAAAGGACGTGAATGTGTTTAAATCAATTCTGTTAAAAAAAATCTCTGCATTGAACTCAGCATTTTTAGTCTAATTAGATTTAAAATTTAAGGAAACATTAGGGCTGTTTCAAATAGTAGAAAAAGAGTGTTTCCTGCTGCAGAAAGTAAACATCTCTCCCAACATCCCTGTGTCTAAAACTGCTTTTTGGATGTGACTTTCTGAAATAATCTGTCAACAGCTCATAGGACGAATTCTTAGAGATGTGTAGTTGTTAGTACCAACTTGAAGATGTTTCATAAGCTTCGTGTCACTGCATTCAGTTCTCCCAAAACACAGAGGAGGCTGCTAGAGCAGCACTTGGGAACTCCAGTTGTTTAACAGTTTTTGGGGGGGTTGCAGACACAGGGCCACTCCATTAAACATCCCTCAGCATGGGGTTTTGGGACACAAAGGGATAACAACAAATAATTAAATCAGGATGAACAAAACCAGAATGTACAAAACCAGATGCCACCAAGAATTATTTTCTTTTCTAAACCACCTTTCTCTGCACACAAATAAAACTAAAAAAAAAATCACTTTTAGATGCTTGTGTAAAGACTTGCAGAAATTCACAGTATCCCTGCTTTACCATCACTCTGAGAAAAACCCTTATTTTCTGCAAATACCACTATGCAGAATTCACCCCAAGAACTCAAGCTTCTGAAGGCTTCAGTGCTGCTGCCCCAGGGAAACAGATCCACCACGAACTCTTAACGAGTATATGCTGTGCTATGGCAAACACCAATACTACCTGGTGCCTCCTGGAAGGAGGAATGGATCCAAAACACGCCTCAAAAAAGTTAAGAAAACGAAAGAAACAGATCTTAAAAGATGTGTGGAAATACACAGTATTTACAGGAGGTGAGAAATATGAAGGGTGTCATCTCTGTGGAAGCAGAAACAAAGGGAAGTAATTAGCCCCAGAAACATTTAGAAAAAGGCAAAAGGGCTGCACTGACCAGCAATAATGGCAATGAAGACACTCAAGGACCTACAGTAGCTCCACAGCCACTTGAAGCCCAGCTGTGAGCCAGGAACCTGTCACAGACACTCCTCATCAGCAACTGCTCGAAAACAGGGGCCAGTTTCCAAATAAACTCCTTCCAACTGCACATTATGGAAACTATCAAGGCTGCTACCACCTTGAGAGAAGGTCCCTTCCCAGGCCCCCACGAAGCCCAGCTCTCCAGAAAAGACCCTTGCTAACCGAGCAAACCTGCCACGCAGCCGGGGCAGAGCAGCTCTCTGGAAGACAGATTGTTCCACCACTGCTCTCAAGGCTACTGTGGAGAGGAAACAAAGTGATTCTTATCTGTAGTGCTCTGCAGAGGCTGCTTCTTCACTGAGATTGATTTACAGAAGTTAAGAAATGAGAAGAAAGATTTCAAGGTTTGGCATTCCCTCATATGAACTTCATTGTTTATCTTAACTCTGGTCTCCCTCCAACATGTCTTTTTCATAATCCTCTATCTAAACAGTGCTACATATCAGATTTTTTCAAACAGTTCCCACCATACAGATGAACCAATTCTTTCTGCACTGTGGGACACTTCCTTTTATCTGTGAATAGGCCAGAACCATGCAAAAATATTTGGCACGGATTTGCCAAACATGACTTCAAGGGCTGAGGTTTACAAAGACCAGCAAACACAAGCACTGTGTTAAAGATGCCGTGACTCTTTTCCTCTTTCCCTTTCTTTATCCCCCACTTCAGACCTCACCCTCACACATTACACCTCTGCCTCCCCTACCTTATTAATCCCAATCTGCTTCGCTTCAATCATTTTTAAAGAGCCAAAACCAGAACCATGCACTGAAATTCCCCTCTAGTGGGTCAGCATCATTGTATGACTGTGTCTCACCCTGCTGATCTGAGTGGAGAGAAAAGACAGATATTCCAGGGATTACTATTAAAACAACTCTGCCCATCCTGCCAGCTCTGCTCTCCACCACCTCCCTGGCACCAGCCCCTGTACTGACCTGACCCCTTGGTGGGCTGCTTGAGAAGGAAATATAGAAAATCTGAAAAACAGAAAGTTTCCTCTGAGTCTGCAAAAAGCTCTTCCAAAAAGCAACAGCATTTGCACACTTTGGGGTGACTCGAGCAGCCTGCAGGGAAACTTCTCACATCACACATTCACCCAGCAGCACAGATTAAAATCCTTCTCCTGTGTGAAAGCCTGACAAAGCTGGGGTTGTGCAGTTTGCAGAAGAGAAGGCTCCAGAGAGACCTTAGAGCCCCTTCCAGCATCCAGAGGGGCTCAGAGAGAGCTGGAGAAGGACTTTGGACAAGGGATGGGGTGACAGGATAAGGGAGAATGGCTTCCCACTGCCAGAGGGCAGGGTTAGATGGGATATTGAGAAGGAATTCCTGGCTGTGAGGGTGCCCAGAGGAGCTGTGATTGTCCCATCCTGGAAGTGTCCAAGGCCAGGTTGGACAGGGCTTGGAGGCACCTGGTCTAATGGAAGGGTCCCTGCCCACAGCAGAGGGGTTGGAAGTGGCTAATCTTTAAGGCCCCTTCCAGCCCAAACAAGTCTGAGATTTTATAATTCTTCTACAGAGAGAGGCCTGACACGGGTCTGTCACCTCAGCAATCCCCAGGGATCCACCTGCTCCCCACGGGACACCACTGGGAATCTGGCAGGGCTCATGTTGTGCAGAACCATTCCTGACCCCTGGCAGTTAAAGCTGGTGCTGTGAGACACAGTAAGTCATTCTGCTCGTGGGAGTATGGGAAGGAGGGTTGTGCTGGATGGAAGGGAGTATTTCCAGTACTGCTTTCCTCGTGTTATGAATGTGAAAAGGGAATTAAGGATAAATATTACACTGGGCTGTTGACTGTCACAATAATGCAAGCTGAGCAAGTACCATGACATACCACACAACTTTCCTCGGTGAGAGACATGCTAAAACCCACTCACTGCTAATTTCAAGGATTATTCTCCTTTTCTTGGCTCTCATGAGACCACATCTGGTTATGGCACTCAGTTTGGCACCTCAAGCACAAGAAACACGTTGATAAAATTCAGTGGGTCTGGTAAAGAGACACCAAACCAGTCAGGGATCTGGAGAACGTGCCCTGCAGAGGCATTTCAGGGGAGAAGGAATGTCCAGCCAGGAGAGGAGGTGGCTTTGGGGACCTGACACAGCCTGCTGGTACCTGCACAGACATCAGTAAGAGGACAGACACAGGCTCTTTTTGCAGTTGTGCAGCAGCAGGAGGAGAGAAATGGTCAGAACATGAAAGAGGGAAAGCTCTGATCTGACAAAACAAAAGAAGTTTCATCACAACGACAGTCAGGTTCTGGAACTGGCAAAATTTCCACCCTGGGAGGTTTTGGAGACCCAACTAGATAAAGCTCTGAGCAACCTGGTTCTGAATTCTGTGTCAATTACTCTTTGAGCAGCAAGCTGAACTAAAAATTTCCTGAAGTCCCTGAATTATTCTGTGAAAATATTCCACAACAAATAATTACGAATTCCTGAAATGCTTTATAAAATTTCCAGAGAAAGACACAGATTTTCACAATTCGTCACCAAAACATAAATGGCAAATTCCACCCTAAGGAAAAAGTATCAATTCACACACATGTGCCATAAGCAACAATATTCCATTATTCAGCTACGTGGCACATTCACTCCTAAAACTGCTGTGGAAGCTGGTGAAATTCAGCACCTGCCTTCTTAGATGTGGCACTTCCAGCAACTAAAATATTTGTATGGTAGTTCCGTACTGAGAAATTCACTTCCTAGCAGATCTACCAACCCAGTGTGTGTGATATGCAAGAGCCCTCTACCTTCCAAGAGGAATTAAAAACAAATGTTTAAAAATCTCACTTCGGTCAGCGTATTTCCTGACATCAAGCTAAAGACCACAAACAAAGAGAAATGCAAGAGCATTCCCAACAAAGCATGCAAGAACACAACATTTAGTCTCCTTTCCCCTTCCCATTTGCTCTTCACCCTGTTCAGCCCAGCAGCGTGGCACCAACGAGCCAGCCTGGTGCACACACAGGTGTGAGGCAAATTCAAACCCAGACACACACAGGCACAAAGAGAAAAGAGGCAAAGCATGAAGAAGCATGCACAAACCAAGGACGAGCGTGCAAGCCTCTCTAGTTTGGTATCTGGACTCAGTTAGGTGGAGAGAGATGCAGATAAAAACCATGCCAAGTTACCTTCAATGGAATAAGAATAATGTGCTGGGCTGGGCTGGCTTGTGGTTAACCCTGTAGTGCAGGTAAGAACACTGTGCTGACTTGTAGATGGAGTCTGAATTAAACCACTTTCAGGTTTCATACCTGGCCACAGTGCACCTGAATCAGATAAATTGGACCAGTTACAAACAAATATGCTGGGACCAAACGGCATGCTCCTACCTCAGATTAAGATTTTTGCTCATCACAAAAGCAAGTAACAAATGACACATGGAAAATGTTTAATTTTGGCAATAGTAAGCGCTGACTGTCAGGCTGTGCAGGGATTAGAGCTGGTGACAAAATGGCTGAAAAAGAGAAAATTAAAAGCAACAAGAAGACTAATTCGCAAAGCTTTTAACTAAAAATCTGTTTGTGTCACTAAGATTCACTGCCCATGCAGATAAAGCACCTGCCAACCGCTGTGATTTTGGGCTGAGCTGCACAGCACTGCAAGTGACATCAGCTGTTACACAGTGAGACTGAAGCTGGGATCTACGAAGGCCAAGCTCAACACTTCCACTACTTCACTGGGCTTTGGGATGAATATTTCAAAACTAGCCACGAGTCAGTAATTTTCCTAGACTGACAACAACAAATATAGAGCTAAAAAAAAAAAAAAATTAAAAATCCAAATGTTTCTTCCAGATTTCCTGTTGTTTTGGAATGCTTTTGTAACAACCCTGGGCACAGCATGGAGAGCAGAGCGACTGTAATTATGTGTACAGGGCACACTTGGCATGTGGTTCAGCTCAGGTGCTGTGTTAAGGTCGAGGTCTCTGCACTGATGGGTGCCACCAGTGTCCAACTGAGGCAGCTCAGCTCAGGCCTCACTCTTCAGGGCTCTTCAGGCTTTCATTTGAGTGTCTCCAAATCTACAGCCAAAGTCAAAGACAGTTCTCCCTGGCCCTGGTTAGAAAGCAGAAATATTTTGAGAACTTCTACTTAAAAACAAGCAGGAGTGTGCAAAGCAGAGGGACAAAGGACGTTTGGAGCCAGACAGAGTTCAGGGCCATCAGAAAGACCACCCTGCTTTTCAAACACCCTAAAAACAGTACCAAGGCTGCAGAAGCCACCTGCAGCCCTTCACCCACTCTAGCAGGATTGAGCCATGGGCTATGAGCTCCAGGCTTCTCACCTAGAAGACATGGGAGACTCCTTCAAGCTGGGCATGAGCAGCAGCTCCAAGAGGTCGCTCCATGCTGCAGCTTTGTCGGAATTAATTCTGCAATAGCCCTTTGATTTATTTACATAACTGATCTCAAACTGTCACCTATGAGTCAACTTATATCACTCCCCTCTGTACAGCCACCCCAGGGTTTGACTCTTTGAGTCTCAAGTTGTGTCTTCCTTAAGGTTTCAAACCTCCAGAACCTCAATAATTAGCAAACAAAAAGGAAAGGCTGATTTAAGAAAGATTGTAGATACATTGCAGAAACTCCAGAACAAAATATACGGGAAACAGATCCTCCAAGCAGAGTGGGAGCAGCTCTGCTTGTCTAGTCTGGAAAGGGAGTGCCACCATCTCCAAATGGGTGAGCAGTTTTATAGGGGACAGTAACCAGAAGCTCCTTAGGGCACAGGACAGAGGGACAAGGAGCAGACAGCAACACAATGTGATGGTCACATGACACGCAGAAGTGCCAAACAACCTGCCAGTGAAACACAAACCCACCCTGAATGCTACAGGATAACGACCACACAGGGAGTGTGGCACCGGCTCAGACACACCAGAGGTGTTGGCAGCTGGCTGGGTGCCAGTGCAGGAGCTGACTCAGGTCATGTGCTGAGGCATCTTTCAGCCCATGCCTTCCATGACTGTCTTGTTGTTAAAGACATGTCCTTCTTTCCGCACAGCAAGGCACACTCCTGGACTGGTGGCACAAGTCCTTCCCTTCTCATTCTGCAGGGCGGCATTATAAGCTAGCACAGCCTCAAGGATGACAGAGAAGGAGCTGTGAGAGGGGGAATGAGACTCTTCCATGTCCAGTGGCAGCACTGTATGTCACAGAATGTCACAGCACACATCTACACACATGGAAAGGCCCCACACAGGACATCCCATCACTTGTAGGTTTTTCTTGAGTTAATGTAAGCCATCACATCCATGGTGTTTCTAACACCAACTTATAGAGCTACACATATGCAGCCTGGATGTCAATACTCTTATTTTAATGCTTCTTTAAAAGAATCTCTCCAGACCACAAGGGCATCCCAGGCACAACAACGCACTGAACACCAAGAGAGGTGACCAATCAGCAAGAGCATAGGTCATCCCTTCTCTAAAAGCAGCATCCTGACTTCAGCCACCTCAAGACTATGCTTGTGTTTGTCAGCTTGCTTGAATTTCATGCTGGTTTGCTCCAGTTAGATAATCCATGGTGCCTTCTTTCTGGCATAGAAACAAATACACAGTAGAAAGACACAAGCTCTCTGGTGCCGCTAAAACATCTGACCAAGCTGTTGGCCCTCACGTGCTCACTGGAGATTTTGTGAGGAGCAACAATTTCCAGAATTCCCTCTGCAGTGTGCACGTTCAGTCCCCCACCCTCGACCTCTCCATCACACCATGCAAGGTCCATCTTCTCAGCGTGACTCAGCAGGTACCACTCCAGTATGACTTCCATTACTGGAAATAATGACTTTTAACATCTTCCTAACACTTGATTTCATACTAAAAATTCAGGTGTTTAACAGCAGACCTCAAAATCCACACCAGACACTGCAGTAACTGATCACATTTTGGATATTTTACAGATGAAAGCTCCTTTGAAGCCAACAGAAAATGCAGATCTCCTTCCAGGTCTTCAGAAGAATTTCTGGTGTTATATTTAGAGTATAATACTGAAGCAGCTGAGTATCCCTGCACTCCAGAACCTTTGGATTTAAAAAAACAAACACTCCCCCCAAACATAGCCACCACTTCTGCCACCAACAAAACATCACACACACAACACACACACAAAACCCCTCCACCCTCACTCCCTCCCTCCAAAGTTGTAGAAGTAAGTCTAAAGCACCTTTTAAACAACTTCACTGGAGCACTCCACATATTTAACAAATATTTGCCTTTAAAAAAACCAACATGTGACAGATTAAAACACGCAACAGCACACAAAGCCTCAGTGCACCATGCACAACACATTATCCAGAAACACCAAATAAATGGAGCAAAGGAGACCATCAGACACTGTTCAGATACAGCAAAAAACAGTGCAACAAGGCATTGAAACCAAAGTGCAGGCACTCAGTGATGAGGAGTATGTTCCAGCAATCATTAGCAATTACAGTATTAGTAATTTAACTTATGTTTAACAAAGCCAAGTCTGGATTTATTATCTTTCCTACACCATCTTTCAAATATATCATGACAAATCAATTGTTTCGTAACCTTTAGAAAAGCCCATGCTCTGTCAGCAGCTAACAAAAGCCAGAAATGTAGCTGGTTTTATTCAAAGACACCTAATTCTTTAACTAAAGAAAAATTCATCCTTACACACATCAAGGTACTGAAATTTTAGCACTACAGACAAACCTGCCAGAGGCTCAGTGCACATGGTTGTGCAGTACAACCACAAGCCCCTGAGACATACACTTAGAATCACAGGATTGTAAAAGCTGGAAAAGACCTTTAAGATCATCAAGTCCAACCATTAACTCAGCACCACCACCATGTCCACCACTAAACCATGTCCTCAAGTGCCATATCCACATGTTTTCTGAACACTGCAAGGGGTGGTGGCTCCACCACTTCCACAGGCAGCTGGGGTGCTCCCCCACCCTGCACAGGGGGGTGATGCTCTCCCCTCTCATCAGTGTTGCATGCTAAGGGATAAAACAGACTCTGCTACCTTCCATTTTTTGAGAGCTGCATTTGCAAAGACTGGAATAGCTATCAAGAGGGCTCAGTTATTACAGCAAATTAAGGAAATTATTTGCCTTGGAGACATTTTAGCATGAGCTCTCATTTGGTGAAAGATGAAATAAAAAAGTCCTTATCTTGGACAAGAAAAAGGAAAAGAAAAAGCAGAGAAGTTGTAGTACGGGGTGCTGTGTCATCTCACTAACAAGGAAACTGCACAAACACAGCTATACCACAACTGGAGACAATTATGATCCCAAACCAAGAACCATATGGCAAACTTCATGGGGAGATCCAAAGAAACAGCTTTGTAAGAAATCTTATTTTTTAAGTTGAAGTCCCATCAAGAGATCAGCGCCCATCTACAATCTAAGCTATGCATGTGCTCTCCTACAAACTCTTCTCTCCAACACACCTGGTTACGCTTAATATTGGCTTTTTAATGAGACATAAAACAGCAATTGCAGGCACCGAGAAGTCTTTGAAAAGTCACTTTTTACCGAAAGGAGGTAGTCCGTAGGTCTGGGTGGTCTGGGGGTAGATGGTGTAGGGCTGGGACTGCTGTAGTGCTTGGTACTGAGGCTGACCAGGGTAAGGGCTCATTGTTTCCGACACTGGTACAGAAAGGATATGTGCATATGGCCTTAGTGAAAAGAGAGAACAAAAGTCAGAAAGAACTATTTACATTATGCATCTTTCAGCCTTCAAACCAGAAGACACATTAAAAAATTGCTCCAGAAAGGAGAAACTACTCAGACTGACATGTCCCCTTAGTGCAGTAAGCTCCTTGTGCTTCCCAAGGCAGGCTCTTGAGTCAGATATACCAATATTTATATCTATATATATATATATATATATGTATCAATAGATGCTGCCAGCTTCCTGCAGTGACACCAAGGAAACTCCCTCCTCCACAATGCCACAGCACCAGTGCTCATCCAGGACTGGGAAGGCAGGGTGAGTTGGGAAGGACAAACTCCCCATTCCAACAGGCACGAGTAGTCAGTCCCACTTGTCATTCCTCACCACAGCAGACCCTGAAGCTACTGTAATCCAGCAGTATCTGTAAGAACCAGTGGGACACACACAGAGACCACACAAAAACAAGCAGCAGGGGATAAGCCCTATCCTGCTCCAACAGGAAGAACTACAAAGATCCCTAAACACAGTGAATGATGAGAAAATCTTCTATTCCCCTTATATTTATTTATGTTCAATTTGTTTATTTGACAAATATTATGTGCATTATTCACCAAGACTATCATGTTAATTACTTGAAGGGGCTCATTTATCTTGGTGAACATAAAACAACAGTCACTAAAAGCCAAAGGGTGAATTCTGTAAGTTCAGTGTCCTCAGCAATGAGTACCTGCTGCCAGTAGTGGGATTTACAGCATTAGAGAAATGCATAAAGATACAAAAAGATTACTTCAGAAAGAAGTAAGAGTTACAGAACTCAGTAACAATTTCTTGACTTACTTTGCAGAATACATTTGTGAGGTATAATCATTTGATGACCTTGGGATAAAATCAGTGCATGTCATAACTGAAAAAAAAAATAGTTCGTGTAATTACAGAGATGCTTTCAAAACTCAACAAATAAAGACAAATATCAATACTCATGGTACATTTTAGTCAACACACAATATTTACAAAGAGTTTTAGTGCCCTGAATATCTGTTTCAAAGCAAATTCTCAAAAACACACTGTTAAACTGGCATAAAAATGTTCTGCCAGCTCACAGCAGGTAGATCAGTCAGTCACACTATTCCTCCCTGTGAATCAGTGCTCTTTCTCTTTATCAGCTGGTACCATAATTTTTTGCAACTGTCATTAAAAAACTTTGATTTCAGTCCTCCCCAAAACCCTGCATATTTGCCAAAGGGGCTTCATCTGCACCAAGCGTAACATTTCTGTGTCCTGGAGCAGACACCAAATGCCTGTTTTGCCAAGCCTTCCTCTTCTCCTACACACTCTATCCATGCATGGCTCCAGCAAACAGTTTTTCCTGTAAAAAGGAACAGCTCCAGCTCAGTGAACTTCATCACACACATCCCGTGAAGCACAGCTGCAGCGCACAAGGCTCCGCGATTCCTCTGAAGTAATCTGGTAGTTACATCTAACCAGATGTTTCCATTTTTCTGCTTGAATAAACGCACAGCAACTGCACTCTGAAACAGGTGAGAGAGCGGCTCAGCTGGCAACCCACGGAGGAAATGTTTCAGATGTTCTCACTCAGCACAGCCTATGGCTCTAGCACACCCTGCGTGAGACAGCTCTGTTACAGCTCTCCGCGCTGGGGTGGAGAAGGGGGCTTGGGCTCCTATGGCTTAATCCAAGAGCCATTACACACCCCCTGGATTCACATGAGCTGACCTGATTAAATACTCAGCTGTCCCTCACGCTAGCAAGGCAGCGATGGGCAGGAGCCCAGCGGGGAATGTGGCCCCAGGCAGCCTCCCTGGCACACGCTGCCACAGCAGTGCGGTGCGCTGCCAGGAGCCACGACTCTGTGACTGTGTACCTGCACAGCACACGGCTTTACCAGCCCGGATCCAGCAGCACCAGACCCAAACCCTCAGCAAACACAGCTGCACTGCTGGGGATCCAGCTGATTCACCTTCGAAAGCAAAGCACCCAGGGCTTGCCCGGGAGGTAATCCAGGCTAACAGTGTATCCCTTGTGCTGGCCCTGCTCCTCCATCACTACCGTGACAAGAGACCACATTTTCCCTCTCCCTCTGGAGTGACTCGATTAACAGCCTCCAAAACGGCACAGGGCCACGGGTAACAGCATACTCTGCCTTGGGATTTGATCCAAATGCCAATAATGTGCTCAAAAAAGCTGGGCTTTCCATATCGGACCTGCATTATTGCTTTGTACGACCACGTAGCTAACTCTCCTGAGTTAAACCGAGGAAAGCAAGACAACTCTAACCCTAATGTGCATTCTGCCACCTCAGAAACCTTCTCTTTGTGTAATCTGAACACAAGCAGCTGAGAAGTACAAACCATCAACCACAAGTGCTGAACCTGCCGAATGATCCATGAATCACCTTCCTCTGCTCCTCAGTGTTTGCCTTTACTCCTAGTGTGAAGCCCACGTAGCACAAGGATACAACAGGAAACACAAACTGGGAACTTCTGGACCTAAAGGCTTTCCTTTAACACTTGTCAGCTCCCACATCCCTCCTGCGAAAATGTTTAGGATTTGTAGGGGTGTCCTCAATTTCCTCCTCAACTTTGTGTCAAACTGGGACAAATGGTTTTTTTAAGAATGTCAATATCCATCTGAATAGTTATGTAGTAATGATATTTCTAGAATTGCTATTTATAAAATTGCATCTAAAGAATTAGGCAATGGTGAAAAAAGCAAAAAAATCCCACGATAAAACTGCATGCAATTTCTGGGATTTGTAAGTGGCTTATGCTGTTAGGCAGCAGGTTTCACAGGCTGGAATTTCTCATAACTCCTGCAACACCACAGTACATGGATTAAAATAGCAAAGATTAAATCAATTACAATGGAAAGTTACACCTTACATACTTTCAGCTCAGATGAGCTGAATTTCACTTCGAAATATGTGTGGGCAGTCAAAAGTATTCCACACAGGAATCTGACTTTCCTAATAAGTTTCAGCCCTCTTTTTCCAAAAGAAAGAAGACACTTGACTTTCCACTTACTATGCAATCCTGGTATTCCCTGCCCGTTTCCTCTCTGTTTATTTCCTAAGAGCTTTCTGCAGACATTCAATACAATTCAGAGTCTAAGATGTAGTGGATGGCATATTGCTACAAAGGACCCAACCAGCTGTGTACAGATAATGATTTATAAAACATGTTTACAATAGGCATTAGAATTGACATTGACTCAGCCCTCAAGAAGAATCGTGTCTAAGGCAGATAAGACACAGCAGTACTCAGAAGCACCCAACAGCAAGCTGAGGGGCAGTGACACAAAAATATTTGTTAGAAACAGGTATTTCCTTACCATCAGGCAGTAACACTTTGTAAACACTACAGCAAACGTTCATTTTACAACTGATAGTGGGGGTAGGCTAAGGATTACAAGGAGAGGACAAAGCTTGTGGTTGATGAAGCCTGGCACAAGGAAAGACAATGGCAGAACTCCAGAGATACTCACTCTCACTGGACATGGGAAGGTTTGAACCAAGGTTTGAAGATTCAGTTTTCTGCTCGCTGACTTCTGTGTTGCTCACGTGACTGCCAGGACAACAAAGGCTCAGTATTAGGAATTATGAACTCTTAAATTGACATCCTTGGGCATCATAACCCCTGAGTTCAACCTTTCTGACCAAGGCAAACTAACTCTTCATAGGACCTATCCCTGTGCTCCTTGCTGTTTCTTGAAGAGATTCTGAGAGAGAGAGAGGTCTGCAGCTGGAATTAGACATCAAACTATATGGGGTTTGAGTGGCCAGGGTTTGGTAGAGGGGGGGACTGCAGGGGTGGCTTCTGTGAGAAACACCCCTTGGAATCTCCATTCCCCCAGGCTGCAGCAGCCCAGGATCCAGCAGTGGTGTGTGGCCCTGGCTGCCCTGCCCATGGGCATTGCCTCAGTGCTGGATTTGTCCCTGAAGACCAGAGTTGAAACATCCTTGGGGGTCACTTCTGTACTTAAATATTTGCAGGTTACTGGATTATTCTGGATTTGTCCCGCACTGTTTCAGTTCCATGCCACTGTTGCTCTGCTCATGTACAGAGTAGGAAGTACAGGTAATTTCTGAATGAAACTGTTTTTCCCTTGACGATTGCCTTCCTGGCTTTAGTTTTATTATTGCTAGTCCTGCAACACAGCTTTTCATGAGGTTTTGAGCCACCTGTGTGCTGTTCTGACATTCTGAGACTGCAGTTTCTCAAGGTGAAGGAGCCAAGGGAACTGTTTATTGCTGCTGAGGGGAGACTTCCCCTTGCAGCTCAGGTGTGCACCGTGCACGGTGCTCTCTGCCTCTCTCCAGGACCCGACTCCACCCAGCATCCCAACGAAAAACAACTGCACAGCTTTGTGTTGGATGAGCAAATTAAACTCTCAGGAAGAGACTACAGGTGCCTGAGCTGACCTGCACGGGGAGCAGGAGGCTGTACAAGAAATAAATCCAAATCTTACAACACCTTCTCCCACCCATCCCTGCTTTCTGGGCTCAACTAAAATCCTGATTTTCTCTTCCTCCTCCATCCCCTGCAGTGCAAGGGAATGCGAGAAACAGGTCAAATAAATTCTTTTAAACTAATCCATCGGTTAAACTTAAAATCACATACAGTTTTATCAAAACAGAGCCAAAATATTTGAACAGAATATTTAATCGAGTTAGAAACGCAACTTCATCCCTCCCCTCTCTTCTATTTTTAAATACAGGATGTCTACAATTTTAAAATACAAGGATGTTTACACTCAAATCTTGAGCTCTCTGTGCTGTAGGAAGCCGTGGTCGTGCTGAAGCAGGGTGACACAGAGGGAGAAGGGAGAGCACCCCGACGTGCTCAGACCTGCCCATGCTGCCCTCGGGCCCTCTCTGTCCAAGAGAGGGAAAAAACCCTGCCTAGGATGGGATTCCTCTGACCTCAGACGGGCCAGAAAGGGAGCTTGTGTGATTAGCTCAAATTTCTAACTTTTAGAATATACCACGTCCACTCCTGCAGAAATGGAGTGTTTCCTCCTTGCTCCTACTGGAATGGCAGAGACTCCAAAAAGAAATCTTTCTTCACTGTATTTGCTGCTACTCAGAGAAACACAATAAATCCCAATATAGCTATTCTTATTATAATTAGTAATAATAATAGTTAATTCCTAAATACAATACCCATTAGAAAGCATCTACTGAGACTAAAAATAGTATCACACAACAGCTTTTAATAGGAGAGGCTACCAATTCAAGGGAGTTTCATTTCCCAAAGCAGTTATCGACACAGTTTCACTAAGAATAGTAAAACAGATATTATTAAAATATCCCGAGTCTCACCAACTTAAATGCATGTTATGTGCAGTATGTGACAGTCTCATTCCGTGAAAGATGGGTGTGATGATGCCATTAAGATTCTTTGTGGCCACTTTTATAAAAGCTTTATACCACAAGGCCAGTAAATTATTTTTTATTGGGAACTTAATCAAAATTATATCAAATACAAATGCAACTATATTTGCCATAGCTCAGTAAAAAATAAATCAAGAGGGAAATTTCTAAAATGAAAGTTTTATAATTGTAAAAAGACCACAAAGAACTGTTCCACGCTAAAATCAAATTTAAAATCCCATACCTCAGGCCCTGTTCTCTGGATTCCTGCATCTTGGCTTTTTTCACCTGCGAAGACAAAAATGTTCAGAGCTACAACCAACACAAGCTGGAGGGTTCACAGTGGTGGCTAAATACTCAGCCTTGTCCTGCAGCCCAGAACTCACCAGTGTAACCATGGGCTCTTCATCTCAAAATGAGCCTTTTCCCCGTTAGAAAACAAGGGCTAACACTGCATCTTGTACAGCAGAATTGTCATGTTAGTTATGTAAGTAACAGGTGCTCAGATATACAGCCACAAAAATGACTGGTAAGGACTATTTTGTGGAAATTGAATAAAACAGTCATAAATGTTAAGAAAATCTTATTCTGCACAGATTCAGCACCACAGTCCCAAACTTTGCTCTTTTCCCCCTATATTTTAGTATTGCATAAAGATAGGAACATGAATGTTTTTTTCTGTAATAAATTAGGAGTTTTGACTCCTGACAAAAACCAGTACAGCACTTCTTCTCATTTTGTAGGTGCCAGCTGGATCCTGTTCCTGTACAGGGTATTACACCACAGACAGCACTGGCTTGAACACAAATTCGGTTTTTGCAGGCTGCAAACATTACTGTGAAACCCTCAGTAGGATGCCAGGGTGAGTTCCTCCTGCAAGAACGTGTCACTATACCCAAAATACTACCTCAGTCATTCATTATGATCCATCTAGTCTCATATTCTGTCCCAGAATGACTGACTGGTATCAGCTACTTAAAAGAAATTACCAAGAAACTCTTTAGCTGAATATTACAGCAGAATCTGCTTAAAGGACACGCCACTGAAAATCAGCTGTGCCCTATCTCTCATGCCCTGAAGAATAAAGACAGTTTTCATGATATAAGGAAGTAATTAGAGAGACTTCCTTTTTTTAGTACAGGCAATTCATTTTTAAACTCCTCAAATAGCTGGAGTACAAACTATATGGTTTTGCTGCTTAGTTTCACGTTTTCTGGATATTACTCAGGCCCATCATCTGCAGGCTGTGGCAAGCCAGGTTCTGAATAATTTTAAGTTTACATTTCCATTTCATTTGACTTTGTTCCTAAGTCATAAAATTGCATAAATGACATTACAATGTATTTTGTAACTAGTTTAACTGAAGAACATTAAATTCTCACATTAGAAAGGCATCAAAATCTTTTCAATTACAGCACACCCAAAGTGCCCTCATGCACATTATTCTGTTTCTGTGTGCATTTGACAAGGTCTCCAAGATTACAAGCATCACTCCCATTGTAACTCAGCAATTTCTTGTTGAGTTTGTACCAGGTTTATTTTGGGAACAGAACATTAATACAAACATTTCTGCTTAATTCCTGTGCTATTATGTTTTAGATACACAATTTAATTCATCTCATACTGTATTAATAATTCTCTACCCAACACTTCCGTGCTGTGTTAATATCAGTTATTGATAATGCAAACAGTACTGCAAATACTTCACACACATGTAGCAACTTTAACCTCCAGCCATCCTTCCCTACTCCACCATACTTCTACATTAGTCATTAAAAAATGCCTTCCACTTGTGGAAACAATAAATCACAGGACCTTTTAAAGACCTCAAGCATAAGAAGAATTAAAGGCTATACACTCTGTAATAACCAGCATGCTGATTCTGTCCCTAAAATAGTGAATTCTATTTTCTCTACAACAGGCTTGAAAAAAGTCTGGTTTTCGGAGCATAACAAGTGATCATTTTGCATAGAAACATCATAGAGTTCAAGTACACATAACTATTCCTTAATTACTACTGCCTGTACAATTACAGTAAATTAAATGTACAGCACATTTTACGAACAACAAAATGCTTTTCATCCTCTGAATAAATATACTGAGTATAAGCCTTCTTTTCCGACATTAGTTAAAATAACTGTATACCGAATTTGTGAGATCACCGATTTGTTTTATATTTTCATTTTCAGTCTTTTTTAAATGTACTTACTGGTTGTTCGGGTAAGTCTTGTGGCTCTTCCATGGGTATTACTGTTTTAATGCCTAAATGATTCAAATCGTGTGTTCCTCGGCAGTCTTCAAGCCCTGTTAAGAAAAGGTGGTCATAGCTTTATGTACTTTTTGGGGGCTTATCATGTAGGCTATCAGAGAATATTAATTGTTATATACTCCTCCCACAAAACTCGTGTGGCCATCTCCCAAATAAAATACAAAATTCATATACGGAAAGATTTCATAAACAAGGGATTTAGCTCTAAGCTTCGAAGATACAGATTCTTCATGCACATGGTACATTTCTACATCATTTACTTGGACCACATGGACTGCAGAAGCTAATACACTAATCAGACACGTGCACCATGATTTTAAAGACACTTTAAATGATCAAGTCTGGTCTACTAGGTCAGTAAACAGCATGATTCAATCTAACCTGTTTTAATTTAGAACATTTATATAACAATCAAAAAAAAATCAGGACAAGACTGTACACCTAAATGCATTTACACATAGTGCTGTTCCTCACCAAATTCACAATGCAAGTTCATTATTTCAGCTGCACCTTTCAAAAACAGAAGTTTGATGAAACTTTATAAAATAATTTTTATTTTGGAACCATTTAGCAGAGAGATCTTATATACTACATCGAAAAGCTGCTACCTTCCAGGGGCTTAAAATCATGAAAAAGAAATTTTGCAGAACATTTTCACAACCTGATTAACTTTTGCAATTTGCTGGGAAAAAGATAAAGGCCTGTGTCCTGCTGGCTTCCCCCTCTGCCCACCTGATGTGCATGAGCAGCGTGACCTGCGTGTTTGTTCTTTCCCCTTCTCATTCTGGAGCCACTTTACTAAAACCAACCCTGACCCCTTCAGAGCAGCTTTTCCTGAGCTGCCTCCTCTGCCACATGCCCACACAGCACAACTTCAGGGGACTGCAGAAATTAGAAGAAATGCTGAGAAACACTTCATGGGTTGGAGAAATTAAATCCAGCGACTTTCTATGCTGAGGTACAACCAATTCCCGCCTCCACAGCCCCAAAAGTCTGGCTCTGAGTGTCTGCAGAAATGTGAAAGGGCTGTTTGACCCACTGCTCCTTCCTCCAGGACCTTCTGTTTAACCCATCCTGTCCGGAGCATTCAGGCACCTTCAAATCACGGAACCATCCCCACACAAAGCAGCCGACTGAACTAGTTCACAGGAACAACTTTCTGGCGTCCTGAAAACCGTGTCGCTGTCCCCTCCCTGGCTCCTGCCAGACCTACTTAACCTGGCAGCACGTGCAGCCCGCCCGCAGCCGAGTCCCACGTGCCAGCCACAGGGATGCTATGCAGCCTGGAATAATTTCATATTAACCACAACAACACAAACCGTTTCTCCCTCATTTGAGGACAGGTCTTACGCGCAAGGGTGTATTGTGCCAGGATAAAATTTCATGGAGGGTTTGAGGATTTCGCAAGGCTGCCACCCCTAATCAAAGCTACTTACCCTTATTGCCTGAACTCTAAGTCAACTGAATTCACAATTAGTCTCTTCCATAACTCAGGTTCTTTGGAAAGGACCCTATTCACAACACACAAGTCTACAATACAAAGCACTACTGTTACCTTTACAGTTTTTCCTCCATCAGTTTCAATCAGTTTTATTTTAAATATAAATTTATTTTTTTTTTTGTAGAAATAACAGAGAAAAATAAGGACTGAAGAGAAACTCTGCCACTCAGAGATTATAAAAAGGAGTACAAAATACAATGGCCAAGAGTAAGACTGGAAATTCACACCAAGAGGTCCTGTCCCTCGTCCTTCACATCTGTTATTTAAAACTGCTTTGTTTGTAATTTCATAAAAAAAGCCCAAACTAACCTCTTCAGTATGGAAAAATATTTTACATTCCACTGATCCATACAGCAGTGACTTCCCGTGCCATGCTTTGCTTAAAAGCTGTCAGTAGTTCTTTAATTTTGGTTTGAGAAGGATTTAAATAACTACGAAGACAAAAAGATTCTCAGAGTCCCACTGGAATATGGCACATGTGTGAAGAAAACACTCTTTCCAAATAAGCTGGGCACCTTGTAGCAACTGGAAGGAGATGACTGAACCAAAGCAGATGAACAGTAAGTGCCTGTCCTTAATGGCAGGCAGAACTTGACCTCTGGTGGCTTCATGCCTTCTCCCAGGGAAGTGAGAATTCCAAGTGGGAACTTGGCCTGGGGTGGCTCCACGCCTTCCCCGCACCTGCAGAAACAGCAGCAGGGGCAGGGGACACCTCACGCTCGAGGTGTGCCCGAGGCTGTCGTTCCACAGACCGAGCAGCGGCGTGTGTCCGGGTGAAATGGAGGCACTGAACTCCACGGCTGGGAGCAAGGGCTGCGGGCATCCTCCCCCCGCCCAGGCCAGCAGCAGCAGCTCACACTGGTGTGGCAGCAGGGAGAGCTCCTGCCTCCACTCCTGCCTGCCTGCCTGACACCCCCTCCTTCGTGGCCACCAGAGGCCTGTGCGGTTGAACAGCAGTCTGGATGTAGGATCTGCTAAGGGAAAAGAAGGAAAAGAAAAACCAGAGACCCAAGCACAATCTGCTAAGCTGATGTCAGACAGATCAGCTCTGGCCCCACACAGCCCTGTTCCAGGGGAGCCAGCAGGATGAGGGCCAGGAAAAACACGCAAGCAGAGCAGCAGGATGTCCCTTTTCAGCCACAGCCATGGTAAATGAAACCGTAATTTTACCATCTACCTGATGTTTCACTTTGATGAAGCAGAGACATCAGTCACGGTGACACATACACAACAGCCTTTTCACCTGTACCACCCATCCAGCCACCAGGTTCTCACGCAGAGCAGGCACACGTCTTCTTGTGGCTGGCCACAGGAAAGTCCTTGGATCACGGCACGGCAAGAACCTCTCCCTGCTATCTCCTCTCTCTCTCCTCCTGCACTGAGAGGCTGAGTGCAGCTGCTGTCAGCTCGAACATGAAAGCCACCAGAGGAGGATCCAGGGAGCAGCTGCTCCTGCCCTGCTCATACCCCTAACAGCCCCCTCCACCACAGCTAATCCCCAGCTGCCCTCCAGCCAGCCCCAGCCCCAGCAGGTACATGCCCCAGGGCCCCAAGCCCCTCCAGGTGCTGTTGGACACCTCCTCACCCAGCAGGAGAGGTCTGAACTGCCCAGAGCTTGGCTTTCCCAAAAAACAAACCCAGCATCTTGCACTTGCTCAGCCTGAGCTGCCTCAGAGGAGCACACTGAGCCAGCAGCTCGCCAGCAATGAACATGATTTTTAAAAACTGAAAATACACAATGCTGATTTTTTGTTGGGGTTTTGGGGGGATTTTTTGGGGTTTTGGTTGTTTGAGGTTTTTTTTTTTGCACATCAAATCTCAAAATTAGATTTTAACTTGTATAAAACTCAAGGTAACTAACGGCACTTCAGGTAAGCCTATCACACATTATTGCAGAACATTTTTAAACCCTAAGTGAACACAACAGAAGAGGTATCAAAGCAGATCTTTGATAAGTTCAGTTCTGCAGAGAGCCCAAACTGCTGTGGTCGCACCCAAGGAGCTCCCAGGAGAAGGAAGCAGGGACGTACAGCTCTGGGGGCAGCTGGGGCTTGATCAGGATTCCCAGCTATGTATCTGTTCACATTTCTGTGTGAAGGAAGTCCCAAAAGCCAATTCAGGTGGTGAGAATGCTTCTGTGGGCCACTGGGTTTGTGAATGAGAAAAACAGTACAAAATGGAAGTAAGTGTGCAAGAAGCCATTAAATGAGCTGCTGCAATGAAAGAAGCGTTCAAAAAAATGAGCCCATTGTTCTGCTTCTGGAAACCAGCAAAGTACCACACTTTTTCCCTTTATGGGATGATTTTTGTTAATTACCTGATGAAAACTATTCTGTAACACGTGAATTAAACACCAGTTTTTATTGGATCTAGACTTGTTTTGAATAACCATCCTGTTTAATTCCAACTTGCATGAAACACCAACAATGCAAAATATTAAAAATTGGGTTTGCGTGTCATCTTGTTTGCTCAATTTAACGAGTCACATTATCTAAACTTCAAACCAGAAGGCATCAGAGCAGAGGAATGGGCTGCAGAATTGCTCTCAGCAGCTGCCTTCTGCTCTGCACAACATCTTGATGCCAATAATTCACTGTTAAAAGCCCTGGCAAAGTGATCTCCAGTTTCTTGCACTAAATTCTGTTTTAAAAATCCTAAAATACAAAGTCCAGCTTGGTCAGACCTTCTCAAACTAGATACTCTGGATAGAATTTCTGAAAGCTGCCCGCTATGAGCAGCACCTGGATAGACTGCTATTTACTTTCAGCTTGTGCTTTTCAAGCCCATCTGCCTCGGCTCTGAATATAAAGTTTCATGCAAGAAACAGTTCTCCCAAGCTGCAAATAATTAAAGTCAGGATACTGTGATAAAACCAACACACAGTAATTATACTGATTAGAAAAAAAAAAAGCTAATTGACTATGGTTTTATATTACTTTAAAACAGTTACTATTTCCCTAAGAACAAAGCTTTGATTGGGGTAATGAAACTACATCTATTAAACAGAGTCGGAATAAAACCATAGGATCACTTGGAAAAGACCTCCAAGATCATTAGGTCCAACCAATACCCAGCACTGCCACGGCCACCACTAACCCATGTCCCCAGGTGCTTTGTCTTTTAAATCCCCTAAAGGATGGTGACTCCACCTCTGCCCTGGGCAGCCTGTGCCAGGGCTGGACAGCCCTTTCAGGGAAGAAATTTTCTCTGATATCCAATCTAAACCTTCCCTGGCACACCTTGAGGCCATTTTCTCTTGTCCTGTCCCTTGTCCCCTGGGAGCAGAGCCTGACCCCTGCGGCTCCATCCTCCTGTCAGGGAGCTGTGGAGAGCAAGAAGATGCTCCCAAGCCTCTTTTTCTCCAGGCTGAGCCCCGCCAGCTTCTCCAGCTGCTCCTCATCAGACTTGTGCTTCAGACCCTTTCCCAGCTCTGTTCCCTTCTCTGGACACGCTCCAGCCCCTCAATGTATGTATTGGAGTGAGGAGCCCAAAACGGAACCCAAAAGAGCAGGACAATCACTTCCCTATTCGTGCTTGACACACCGTTTTTCACACAGGCCAGGATGCCCTTGGCATTTTTGGCCACCTGCTGGCTCATATTCAGCAGCTGTCAACCAGCACCCCCAGGTCCTTTCTTGATGGGCCCCCTTCCAGCCACTTTTCTCCCAGCCTGGAGTGTTCCATGGGATTGTTGTGCTTAGGATGCACTCCATTCCCTTGTCCAGAACATTCATAAAGATATTAAGCAGGACTGGTCCCAATACTGAACCCTGGGGAACTCCACCAGTGCCCAGCCCCACAGGGATGCAGTTCCATTCTCCTTCACTCTGCGGGCCCAGCCATCCAGTCAGTTTTAAACCCAGCAAAGAGTTCTTCTGCCCAAGCCCTGAGCAGCCAGTTTCTCCAGGAGAAATGCTGTCAAAGGGTTTACTAAGGTTCAGGTAGACACATCCACAGCCCTTCCCTTATCCACGATGCAACTCACCTTGTTGTAGAAGGAGACCGAGTTGGTCAGGCAGGATCTGCCTCTCCTAAACACGTGCTGGCCAGGACTGACCCCTGGTTGTCCTGTATGCGCCATATGATGGCATGGAAGATGGTCTGTTCCACAACCTTCCACACCGCTGAGGTCAGGCTGTAGGCCCCAGATCCATTTTCTGACCCTTCTTCTAGATGGGCATGCAAGCATCCAGCCAAGTGGGACCTTCCTGGTTAGCCAGGAAGGCTGGGAAATGATGGAAAGTGGCTCAGGAAGCACCTCTGCCAGCTCCTTCAGTGCCCTTGACTGGATCCTATCTGGCCCCAGAGACTTGTCTAAGTGGTGTAGTATGTATTTATAGAAACATTTTTTATTGTCTTTTGCAGCAATAGCTGTACTGTTTTGTACAAGACATCTATGCAGTTATTTTCACTTCTTAGTTATTCAAGGACCACCGCCTTACAATGAACAGCAACAAAAATACATGAATTAGGCAGCAGAATAGTATAGTCTTCCCATATTTTCTGGTGGGGTATTTCATGACAATGTGTCCCATGCTGCTGCATTACACACACACAAGATCAGAGCACGCAGCCAAAGCAATCCAAGACATCACCCAACGGGAGCGGAGCTTTTCCTCACAATGTTTTCACTCTGGGCCACTCACCACATGACAAGCAGCTTCTGACAGGGAGAGGAGCACAACTTGGCACAGGGCAGTATGGCAGATCTACCCCCGTTTCTTTTTTTAGATTTAATTAAAATACCCAAATAAAAACAAAAGTAGAAGAGACACATATTGACATTACTATGCACTGCACAGCTGTCGAGTGCTTTTTATTCTGAAGGTTTGACTTAAGTTTTAATCTTCAGGCAAAATATGCTCTCAGTCATCCCCCACACTGGCAATGGCCTGTGCTCCTCCACATTAGGGTGTAAGCAGGCACATGGATATATTTCATTCTTCCCCGTATCTCAGCATTCCTATATCCAAGCATGATAGTATTTCACCTGCCAAGCTGCTGAAATATTTCCAACTTATTATTCAACACAGGCAGATCAGTGTTCTGACTACACCAATGCAGCATACCCAACCTGCTGCCCACTCCTACAGGACCTCTCCTGAGGATCTGGCAAAAACAAGCATTCTCTAAAGTTTTGAGGAATCTCCTATTTTGCTTCGAAACAGCTTGATTAAAGATCCCAGGAAATGACAGCATAGGGCTGGTTCCTGGTTTACGGAATAAAACAGTCCCTTAAGGAACTGTCAGGAATTGAACAATTTTGTGTACTAAGCTTCATTTTTTTCTTCCTTCAGGCAAAACCAAGATCACGGAAATTCTTCATGAGCTGTAACATCACAGCGATGCAAACAAAATGAGTGAGTAAACTGGTGTGTAAAATGTTCAATCTGGTGAAAATCAAAAAACGTTACAGATACCTAAAAGAAAAGGACTCACTGTAGTAGTGCAACCCTGTGCAGAGACAGGAGCAGCTCAGAGAGCTCTCCTCCTCCACCACGGAATGAAATACCTCACACAAGTCACTCGCTCTCAGAAGCAGAGCTGGCAGTAGCACAATGCGTGCCCTCCTTCCCTCGGTGTGCAGGAGTTCATTTGTAACTGTCTGAATTTGGTTGCACAGTCCATGTCTGTGACTGCCACCCCACAGCTTCCCAGCCAGTGGGAATAGGTACCTGAGTCCAGTGTTTGAGAATCAGCTGAAGTAGGAAAGAAAAGGAGGTGGGATTTCCAACTTCACACTGTGGTGCCAACCCCCCTGCCCCGAGTCCTGCTTTCTAATACTACTGACTCTTCAAACGGCCTTGCTCTCCAAAACAAGTCTTGAAAATGCCCTCCAAAATCCATCTTCAAGACACCATCCTTCAGGCTTTCTCTCATTAAATCCACCCCCTTCGGAAGCATTTTTCTCCTACTTTCCTTCTTCAGAAGCAGAGCTGAAAAAGGACTCAAGTTAATGAATGAAAGCTGGGCTACACACCAGCCTGCTGATTCCCTGTCTTGCACAATCCAGCAGAGCTCAGGCAAACACTGATACTCCACTACCGGCTTTTCTCATCCTCCACACACACCCACATGGCCCTAGGTACAACACACAGGTATCTGCAAAATACTGTGACAACCAGGAGAATAAACCTTTGCAATGAGTGCTGCTGGATGATTCCCCGCTCTCTCTCCATGCTCTTTTCTCCCTCCTTTATCAACCAGGAAATTTCAGAATCGAACACTGTAAAAGTTACAAGGAAGGCATTTTGTTTGCCATATTTCTGAAGGTATGAATGGTCATGACAAGCCTCCAAATGCTGTCCTGTAGGACTGAAAAATCATGGTTTGATTAAAATTTCAGAACCTTAAAATGGAAAAAAAATTGTGCTGTGAGAAATAAAATAAGAAATAAACGCAGTGAGAAAATGACTGAAATTAAACATGGAAATACGAATCTAGTTTTTGCCTAAGCAATGCCTGTTCCACTGACAGGAATTTCCCCATGATTTTTAGATCCTTGAAGGGCTATCAGTGTTGACTGTCTGCTGCTCACTCTGCTTGACCCATGACACACGCTTGTTTTCCCAGTTCTTACGCAACGCTTTTTCTATTTGATTTTGAAACACAGCAGGGAAAAATTTAATGGGGAAAAGAACTGTTTTCACAAAAGGAAGATTTGGAAAGAACAACTTCATCCTCAAGAAAAACAACTCCCACTGAGCCCAGAAATCATGTGGCAACTCCTGCTAGACAGAGCCAACACGCATAACTCACAGGGAACAAGAACACAGAACTGCTGCTACCTCTCAGTGACAAAACCAAAGCACAGTGATTTACAGAAGCATCAGCCAAGTAGAAGAATTGATTCCCTCCTCTCTTCCGGAGGATATAACTTGCAGTGAGACCACACAGGGCGTGGTACCTGAAATCTCACAGCTCATATACATTTTTGTGCTTCTGGAAATTAATAAACAGGTCACAAACTTCTGGAGGTGCAGCTTTAGACAGAAAAAAAATGCTGTTTGACTTCCATGGTTTTAAAAACAAACTTCCCAACAGCAGGACACACTGCCTCTAATTCCTAAAAGCCACTTCAGACGTAGTCTAATAGATTAGGACATTTCCTGAACAAAAGACTGAACATTTTAAACTTCTCTCAGTCAGACAGCAAATCTGCATCACATTAACCACAAAAAGGAATTATTGACATTATGCAGTCCTAAATTTCATTTTCAATAAAAGATTTGACTCATACATATCAAAAAGTCATATAGCTAGCACCAGAGGCTACCACGAAATGCACCTATACTTCTATTAGAGAAACTCAGTACTCAACTGCACTCAGTTCAATATCCCAGGAGAAGGGAACATGACAAGTAACAAAATAAACAGCCAGCTTACAGTTTGTTCAGAAGACTGATCTGATCTGTACAGTGCTATGGGGGGGCCTGAAGAGGCAACGTCTGATCATCAAGGACAGCTTCCCCAAGCACAAGAGCACGGTCCACCCCAAGAGACAAGAAAATGAGCAAATGCAAGGGGAGGACAGTTTGGCTGCACAGACAACTTCCGACCAAGGCCAAAAAGGAAGAATGTGGGAGGTCAAGCAAAGACCAGGTACCTGCGAGGACTTCACCAGAACTGCTGAAGTGTGGCTTCCAGGAGGAAATGAACAAGACCATGAAGATATCTCCATTGCTATAAATATATTTTCTTCAGACCTTGGCACTGAGAATCAGTCCCTAACTGGATAACAAACAAATCCCAGCAAAACCAGTGCTCTGTGTCCTGGAGTGCCTGCTGACCGCAGAAAATCTCGAGGATGAACACGGGCGGATGAATGACCTGGTCATTGCCTCACTAATAGATCTGTAATTAATGTAATATCTGTGTGGCCAGTGATAAGATTGTGCACTTTCATTTCAGCTGACACCAGCTGAGAGGTGTCACATTATGCAAACTCCTGCAGCGGTAATCAAAGCACGTTTAACCCGACGCTGCGTTAAGTTACAACCGGTTTTATTTGACACCTGGCACAGGTGAGGAGCAGAGCACAACTCACTTCCACAGCTCCTGGGGCCTGGCACCTCCTGGCACCACGGGCCTATTCCCAGGGGGCTCTGGAACAGTGAGGAACAGGACTGAACTCTGGGCAGAACCAGACGCTGCCACACACCTTCGGGCTGAACGACAGCCCAGGGAATTCGTGTCTTCTTGCTTATCACATGTACCAGGTAACCTCTGCAAAAGAAGAGCCCACAGCACCTTCTGCTGACCTTTCGCTCTAAAATCTGTCAGTATCAAGACCTCACCCTAAGGGCTGTTATCTCTGACTTAGGTTAGTCTGCCAAAAACCACTCCACTTTTCACTTCCTTCACTGGAAAAAGAAGCTGCATGACATAATGCTGGACTCTGCCAGTAGTCCAGTAAGAACTACACTTTCAGTAAAGACCTGTTATATTTGGATTTTTCAGAACTGCAGCCATAAAAAAATTAATTTCATTCATTAGAGAAACTTACACGACAACTTGGTGCTGTTTTTTATTCAGCATGAAGTTAAATTCTTTAGGTGCTGGATAGCTATCATACAGACTAATAATTCATGGAATTTCTCTAACTATTTTTGCTATCTTGTAAAATGCCACCCACAGTGATACCATTGACTCTTGGGGACTTTCTGGCTTTCCCCAGGTCAGGCAAGAGTAAGTATTTTGTCATTTCTTTTATTTCTTTAAACCAGAAGATTTAATTTTCGCTCATATCCATAAACATCAACATAGCAGGACACTTGGCATGTGAGCAAACTACTGGATAGAAGGAAAAAAAGAAAGTAGAATAAGAAGAATTAAATGTCATGTGTCTTTGTAGCTCTTCAGAATACCAGCCAAGCTAATGAAGAATAGAACTGCCCCTGTTAACTCTGAATCACATCTTCTGGAAAGGCCAGCTCCCCTTCCTATACCCCAAAAGTTCTGGATAGACAGGAAATAGGGATTTTAAAGTACACAGAATAATCAAGGCAACAGCTTCTGAAATTTCAAGAGCTATTATAAATGTAGGGAACAAAGCATCAGATATATCCTGCAAATGGGACCAGACTTGCCTGTGAAACTTCAAAGCCCAAACAGCATTGTTTTCTGTGACAGTATTTTCCCCAACAGGAAGATAAGAACTACGCCTTTACCAAAAGAGCAGCATGAGGAATCTGAAGTACAGAAAACCAGTATCACTGTTTTTCTACCCAAAACACCTCCATGTGGTTTTGAACACAGCTGCTACGTTCCTTTCTGTTCTGAATAATTAATAATCACCTGGTCCTGAATATTCATTTTTCTACCCTGATCATCTTAAGTCAGTAATATTTAAGGAAGAATTTCTTAAACTCTCTCAAAAAGAACACGGCAATAAAAGAGTCACAGAAAAGACACCAGCATGAGATTGACTTGTACAATCCCAGAAATGGAATTACAAATAATAGTGAATTCTGTATAGAAATAGGAACCATCACCCAGGGTTTAAAGCTGTGATGTTCCAGCTGGTGACTCTCAGAGAAACAGCACTGTCACTACTCAAACACAACCAACAAACATTTCAAGACACAGCAGGAAGCTCCTGGGATGCAAGAACAGCGTTCTGGTCAAGTCTTAACTCAGGAGAGACTGATCTGCTGCAGAACTGAACTGTTCCATCACCTCTGAAATCAGGCTAGACATACCCTTAACCCCAAATAAAAGTCTACTTAAGAGATGGAAAGAGTCCCCAGTCAGCTCCATCACAATATTATATTATTTTTCTAAATACAAGGCTTGTTTTCTAGTTAGCTTGTTCAGTTCTAGGACTGATGGGTGACAACCTGGAAAAGACAGGGCAGTGACAGGTGTGAATCACAGTGACACCATACCCTGAAGAGGCTGCTATGCCCTGCTGTGCCACAGCACTCTCCTAAACATCATGGTGGGTAAGGCACCAGGAGGAGATCCGAGCCCTTGCAACATCACCTTCACTGAGGCTCTGGAGGCAGCTGCAAGAAGAAAGAAAGGATTTGAAGTTACTCCCTTGGGTACTGGAGTGCCTCCAGTCATGGCATCTGCACAAATTATCCCAGAATCACCGCTAGAGAGGGGCCACCACAGAATACTGCTGAAGAGATGCTGGTTCGAAGCCCTTTAACCAAGTGAAGGAAAAAAATTCTAGACAAATTAGGATGAAATAAAGAAAATAAATTAAGGGTAAGACAAAGCAAGAAAAAGCTGAAGAAGACCTTCCTCAGCATATAACCAACCAGTGAGTGCCGCTGGTCACAATATAGGGGACAAAACCCCTCCCAAGCTCCTGTAAGAAGATGCTGTCTGGAGATGGGTGGTCTGTAGATGCTGCTTGGTGCAAGAACATATATAAAATAGCAGTTATTAAGTCCTGACACAATTCCATTTCAGGCTCAAAAGTTTCCACACGCCTCCATCCTGGCAGCTCCTTTTCCAATCACAGGGTTTTGCAGACCCAGTAGAAGTTTTACCAAACATCCTTTTTCTAAGAGTAGATTTCAGGGAACAACAGCAGGGACTTGCCAAGAGGGAAAAAACTAACTCTGGTTCTACTAACTGAGAGTACAGGCATGGAGCTGCTCATGTCCCAGTGCCACATTATCTGCTTTGTGCCTTGAGTCCCTTATGTGCAGCATGGCTTGCACACAGGAACACACTACTTGCCTGCCTTTTAGTTCAACTAAAGTATCTCAGTATATTTTATCTAGTTTTATGTTTAGCCATCTATACCCACCTTTCGGTCCACAGAAGTCAGGAAATGGTACATTAATCTGTTGTAGAGGGACTCCAACTCATTCATACAACACATGGAAACCCATTTATAGTGTCTTCTGACATACTCAACTCAAAACTCATTCAACATCTGGATATTTCCAGGGCAAAGTTTTGAGAAGTTATAAATCCTTCCAAAGTCACCAATTACTTGGAAATTCCTACAGCTATTGCATACACCCGTGACAGTTTTTCAACCAAATTATTTGAAAAGCAACAATTTTTCAATCAATTGTGTTGCACAACCCAACAATACACAGTTCACCAAGTGCCATAACTGCTGCTGAAGCTGAGGGGAAGAGTTGAGGGGGAGACAAAAGCTGCAGGCAAACATTGCAGAAATTGCAGCAGCTTGGAAACTGCAGGACACTCAAGCTCAGCAATGTTTCAAACAGAGCAGGGAGAATGTACCAGCAGATCACTGCTTGTGTGGCAAAAGCTGGACAGCAGAACTCCACAAGAATCGCATCACAAGGTGACAAGGAAAATCCTCCAAACACAGCAGGTTCAGCCCAACAAGTCTGTAGGTTTGCAGGCTGAGAAAGCTGCTATGTGCATGCATTTTTAAAAGTAACTTATCATGAAACCACTGACTGGAGGCACTTGAATTGTGATTCTCAACTAGACATACCTTATTCAGCTTCCGGAGTTTAAGATCATCCACAACAGACAAAACTGAAGGAAACCAAACTAACAAGCGGCAGATAAGACTTTCATGATTATCATTAACTTAATCAGTATGTTGGCTGTTAATTACCAGTTGGAGGTTACCACACTACAGATTAAGTGTACCACAGAAGCAGAGCTAGCTCCCTACTGACCGCAAACTGCACCACGACTCTTTGTTCCATGCTCCGTCAGAATGGCTACAGCTAAGTTCCACCAAGGACTAGCTCTAGTCTGGAAACCATTCAGCCACACCATGCAGCACAGCAACCAAACCTAACAAGGCATTCTGTGCTGGAGCCGGCTGTACATAAAGCTCCAGCAACTCTGCACAGCATTCCCAGAACCAGGAACACCCAGCAGAGCCGATCTGGACCCAACCTCGCTTGTGAGGCCCAAGCCCAGGCCAAACATCCCATTAGACTGCACAAGCTTCAGCACAAGCAGCTAAACCCACCCAAGGGCGATGCAGGTGTGCTGAACTGTGCCCTGGGGCAGCCCGCGCAGCCGGCGCCCGGCCCCGGGAGCCGCGGTCCCTCCCGCGGGCATCTACCGAGCCCTGGGCACGTCCCTTTGAACCCAGCTTCCCTCTGGCCGCTCCTCACCGCCTGGGCGAACCCCCTGCCCCTCCTGCCTTTCTCCCACCTCCTCCGCGCACCAGCAGCGCAGAAGACGCCGGGACAGCCGGGCACACCCCGCCGGGCTCGGGGGCGGCGAGCCAGGGTCCAGCCCCGCGCCGCCCGTCCTGCCGCGGCCCCTCGGGCCCGCGCTCCGG
>VZTF01007421.1:1069950-1092867 GCA_013397755.1 Cnemophilus loriae
AGGTGCTGCCACCGTCACTGATGGGCTCAGGTCCGCCCTGGAGCCGAACGGCTGTGGCTTCACTGGACACGGGGAAAGCTTCTGACAGCTTCCCACAGGAACCACCCCTGCAGCCCTCCCCACTCCCCTCCTCCTCCACTACCGCAGCCTGGCCCTGCAAACCCAGTGCATTAAAATGGTTTGCAACATCACAGCCACACAATTGGTCTGGATGAATTGCCCTTATGCAGGTCAGAGAGTTTGGGGGGTTTTGTCTGGTTGGGTTTTGGAGAGCTCTAGCAGATTTTTCAGAAGTTGTTTCCTATCTGCAATTATTTCTTTCCCCTTCCCTTTTAGCAGGTAGAACCTTGCTGAGCCTTTAATTTCACACCTCCCAAGAGTTCATTTGATGGTTAAAAAAAAAAAAAAGATGCACTGAAGCTGTTTCAGTGTGGTACCAAGGTTTTCCCTCAAGTATAAATACAGAAAGATGAGAAGGTGGGAAAAGTTAAAGGACAAAACACTTGGGGAACACACTTTATTTAAAAGAACTTTTGAGGATCCATTTCATTGCAAGGTAAAGCAGAGTAATGCAACATTGCAGTAAGAACAAGAAAGTATTTCCAGGAACAGAAATAGCATCTTAGCCTGGTTTTTAGAAATGCATTTTTACTGACTAATTACTGCATCATCTCCTGAAGCGGCCTTGGGGCTTTCCCCTCCGCTTATCCTTTTTCTCAGATGCAAGTTTATGTTTGTTCCCTGAGCCCACAGTGCTTGCTGTGGAATAAAGCCTGTTATGTACCCATGGTAAAGAGCTAAACTGTAAACTCTTGCAAGCTGTCCAGGAATCAGTAGAAGATCGTGTATCTACCAGCTCTCCATGTAAATATCCTTTTCATTTCCTCCAAGAGTTGCCAAACTCCATCTATTCAGGGCTTTAGGGTCTGTGAAATGAGAGCTCCACTATTGCTGGGAGCCAAGGGGGGAAAGCAGCTCCTCCCCCTCTGCCAGCTGCAAGAGCTCCTCATCCAGAATGTGCCCACAGAACAGTGCAGAAACAGAGGCAGATTGCTCCAGCAAGCCAGATTTAGGCTTTTAAATTACAGAAATTGCTCCCTCCCTGTGTGCGGTGGCTCTGCAGATTCAGGGCGCATCTTTGAGCGTGTCTGAGGAGCATGAGGTACTGGCAAGTGTTTGTTGTGGGTGGCCATTAGTGGAGCAGAGCCCAGGACTAGGAGGGAGATGCATTCTTACTGTGATCAGACTCTCCTCTGTCTGGCACTGTGCCTGGAGTGCAGGGCTGGCCCTGGCAATGGCCTTAGAAAAATAAATATCAGGTCTTTTCCTCATTGGCACAAATAAGGACAGAAGCTGCCTGAGGAGCTCCAGAGGAGGCATCTGAAGGACCCGTATCTGCACTGGATACAGGCAAAGCAGTACAAATATTGGTCCTGTCTTTGGAAAGGCTTGAGCTTATCTTCCCCATTCTCGGCAAGTGTGGGAAGGCTGCTGTCCTGCACATGAATAATTGGTGTCACAGGCCAGATAGATTCTTCCTGTCATCAGCAGACTAGGTCGTTTAGGGAACCATCAACTCTTGTGAAAACAAGTGAGTTCCCTTCCCTGCCCAATTTCCTGTGCTAGATTGAGCAATTTGGGTCAGAAAAAGAACCCCCAGTCTCATAACTGGTAACACAACTCAGCACCCATGCAAAACCACTTTGCCCTGGGCCCCAGTGGACTGCATCCGGCCCTGGGCAAGGGGCCTCTGGTGCTGTTGGAGTGTGTGAATTACTTATCTGTCAAGGGCCCTGACCTAACACTTCACTTGCTGTAGATCAAGAACTAGTCAGCTTCGTTTCTTTGCAGCAGAACTGGAAAGGCTGGAGGAAGGAATAATGTAATGGCTATAACCGTAATTTAAATAAATAAGTACAAAGATACAGAAGCGTTTTAAGCTTTTTTTCCTTATCGTAATGCCCATGCTGACAGTAGCCCTCTGTTATCTGGAGCCTCCTGAGCAAGACTGGGTGTCCGCAGACGCATGCAGTCAGTCAGAGATTACTAAACTGAGTGCATGAGGCCACTGGCTGGCCAGTTCTGCTCTCACACGGGAAGCCAGGGCAGACCATGGTGCCCCTTGGCCGTAAGGCTGATCTGGTGAAGGGAGGGGGGGAGATGTGCTGAGGCACTGCCAATTTCTCTTCCTTTCCTTCCCTGCTTTACTGACTCAAGATCTGGAAGCAAGGATCCATCCCAGACATCTGTCAAGTTTGGATCCCAGCACACCATGTGAGTCGGTAAGAAGGGATGAAGGGATCTCTTTGACAACAGTTGAGGAATTCCATGGACTACGTCCCTTACAGCCACTCAAGAGCTTCATCAGCTCAGACTCTCTTCACAGGACCACATAAGCTGCTTAGAAAAGCCACCTGATGATACTCAGAGCTCAATCTGTTCTTCCAGGTCTTTTAGAAGTCCCTTACAGCTCTGGTACTGGATCCCCTGCGAGCGCTGGGCAGGCAGAGGAGCAGGGCTGGTGCTGTCTGGACTGACACAATGGGTAATTTTGGTGCACTCAGCTTCTGGCTGCACACTGCAGAGGCCCAGTGACACGCTTCTTTCACGTTAAAGCAGGTCATCTGAGCTGTTCTCAGTGCCCATGAGAACACCAGCCCGGGCAGAAGGAGCTTTGCTGCCGGATTACTGCAGGTTCCAGTTCTGCCAGTTGCATGTAATAGAAGAAATGAGCGCCCATTCTTCTGTCTAATGGGAAAAAGAAAATGTAAAATCCTGGTCCTCTGTTGTGTCCCTCAGTGCCTCTTCTTGAGAAAAGGTGAGTGAATAATTCACGCCTCTCCATGTGCAATCAGAACAGTGGCCCTAACAGATCCTGATGGCATCCTCTTGGTGAATGGTGCCCTCAATCATTGTGTCTGTTGTTTGCCTGGAGCACTTGCGACTCCCTCTCATGCTTTTCAGGTTTTCTGAAAGATGCTTCTGGAACTTCTTGGTGAGGAAGCAGTAGATGATGGGGTCCAACACACAGTTCGTACTCAAGAGGCACAAAGTCACCTGGTGAGCATCGTTGAGCTGCTGGCGCAGCTGACAGTTTTCCTTCTCCCACTGCTCCAGGACAGTCAGAGTCCAGGGCAGGTGCACGATGTGATGGGGCACAAAGCTTATGATGAACACAGCCAGCACTGTGCACACCATCCAGAGGGCCCTTTGCTTGACGTGAGCGCTCTTCCGTGGATGCTCTGACTTGGAGAACAAGGTCCTGATAATGACAATGTTCCAACCTAGTATTAAAAGGAAAATGATGTAGAAGAGGATGCAGATGATGACATGAATGGCAAGAACAGCTGAAACACCACTCGAGGAGTCATAGTGCTCAAAGCACCGTGTGAAATTCCTGGAGCCGACCTCCTCCAGATTAGTATTATTGTCAAAAAGGTAATACAAAGCACTGCCCACTATTATGATCCAGATAGCTGCTGATAGGTAGATACCTCTTCTCTGGGTGGTCAGCTGAGCAGCTCTAATAGGATTAGTCACAGCTTGGTAACGGTTGTATGTGATGACCATCAGAAAGGCAACAGAAGAGTAGGTATTAACAAAAAATAAACAGCCAGCCACATTACAGAGGAACTCAGGCATGATCCAGTCTCCATGGTGGTGGTAGTAAACAATCCACATTGGCATCGTAACTAAGAAGAGCAAGTCAGCTACTGTCAGGTTCACCATGAATATCTTGATTTCGTTGAGTTTCTTGGTGGGGTAAATACGGCTGAAAATCCAGAGAACATAGCAGTTGGCAACAAAGCCCAGAATGAAAATAATGCTGTAGAAAACAGTGAAGAGGTTGTAACGAAACTCGGAGTCTATGTGGCATGAAATGTAGGAATCAGCACTGCCTTCCACACCTCCTTTGCCATTTCCAGACGTCATGGTGTTGAGTGGGTGCATCTGAAGCACAATTTCCTGCTGTAGCTTTTCTTCTTACCTAAAAATAGACAGCAGAAGTCAAGCTGATTGGTTTGGCACCATTGCTAAGTCAAATCCCACCTTTCATTTTCAGCTGTCTATGACCATAGGAGTTCTGCTGATTCCATGGTTCCAGCCAGACACCTGCCCTCCTTGGTCCTCTCTTTGATCCCATTTCCACAAGATACCAACCTCTGTGTCTTCACCCGGCATTGTTTGCTGCAGTGAGGTCTCAGATCACTCATCGCTAATCTTAAAATACTTTTCTGCGTGAGAGTTCTTAGATAAAAATAATCTGTTACTCTGCCCTGTCTCAAGCTTCGTAATCTTTTACTATAATCATGAGTGATTTCTATGACTTGTCCTGTCCCTGCATCTGGTTCTCCTTTCTTCCCCTGCCAGCTCCCCCATGCCCCTACCTCCCACCATGGTTCCGGATATTTTTTAACTTGTTTATACTTATTTTAAAGAATTTCGAAAGTAAATGAAGCCTAAGCTGGAGTGAGTTATGCTGGGAATGCCGGGTGCTGCTCGTTCTGCTGGGCTTGCCTCAGCTCCACCAGCCCTGTGGAAAACAAGCAGTTCCCCAAAGACTTGCTGCTCCTGAGCAGATGCCCTCCTGCCTCAAAACTTTCTGGATCCTCCCCAGCAGCAGGCAGTGCCAGGAAACCCCATCCCATCCTCTGTGGGCTGAGTCCCCCTGGGTGCCCTCGTGCTGTTGTTCCTCATTTACACATTTGCGTGTTTGCAATTTTCCTCTGCAAATGGGGAAGTCAGCTGGAGCTGGAGCTTGCTCTCCCTTTTTCTGCGGAATTGCAACCCTCGGTATTGCTCCCCAGTCGTTAGGAGAGGAAGGCAGCAATCATCTTCCTGAGGGTCCCGTCCTTCCCCACCCCTCTCAGGTCCCCTAAGGACACGACAGTTACAAGATTTGGTCCTTCCCAGGCAGCTGCATGCTGGGCAGTGCTGGGTTCCAAGTGTCCTTGAGCTCAATCTTCCAGCCACGGTCCGTGTGGAACGGACACACAGCCGTGGGCAGTACTTGGCTCCAGGTGACTTGTGTATTTCTCCTCATTCACCTTGATCTCTGAGAGCCCCCTGGTCTCTGAGAGCCCCCTGATCTCCAAAGGGCAGTAGATTATTCAGGTGGTGGGCTTCGTCACAGGGAATGTTATGTTTGATACACTAGTCTGACATTAGAATAAGGATTAAAACCCCGAGAAGTCCTAATTACCTAAGATCATTAGAGAACTCTTTTTTTTTTTTTTTNTCTGCATCATAAACTCACACTGATGTGACTATCTGCAACACCAGCAGATAGTTCTGGTGCTTAGGGCTGGGGTCTTTGCAATGAAAGGTGCTCTATTCCTGTGGCACCAGATCTGAGTATACCAAGAGTGGGGTGAAAAAAAACCAGGCAATGCATCTCTCTAGCAGGATTCATGAGGAGAAGTGCTCACATCCAATACATGGGCACAGCTGTTGTTCAGAAAGTCCCTTCAGGCGGTCCCCCAGGGCACTGTCCACCCACGCCTCCATTTCTGGTGCTGCACAATGGCATGGTGGCCACCAAACCTTGCCCAGGAGCTCTGGTGAACTTTACTGGTCTCCAGGCTGCACACCAGCTGCCAGATTTAGCAGATGGGGTGGAAGGGAGAGAGAACATGCATGTCCCCTCCAGGGCAGAGTCCTGCACAGAAGGTGGGCTTAAGCCACAGGGCTGTGCTCTGAAATGGAGAGGTGAGTGTGAGAACATGCTCTGTGACTGCTTCCAGTCTGCTGAAATCTCTGGCAAAGGTGGTCTGTGGGAGGTGGCAGTGCCATCTCCTGGCCCCAGCTCCACCTGGTAGAGCTCACCTATCTTTGCACTAGGAGGCTGTGCTGTGCCAGTGCCAGGGCTCCTGCAGGGAATCACGAGAGAGGTGTTCTTTCCTTCTCGTGAGCCAGGTGAGATGTTCTACTGAGCACAGCTAGAAGGCAACATAGCACCATTCCCCACAGAATTTACCCAATGCCCAATTCCCTCTTCAGCCTCAGGAACCCATGCTCATGTCTCCATACGCCTGTGAATGCCCTGAGCCCTGAGCCCTGGGCTCTGGAGCGCTCTGGGCTCTCACTCAGCCTGTCCTGTGCAGTTCCCCTTTCTCTGAAGCCTGTTCGTGCCGCCTGTGCCAGCACAAAGGCGAGCAGGGTACGGGTGGCTGTGGGTCCTGTTCTCTGCTGCAGCAGCCTGTGCCAAACCCCTCGAGACCTCCAGCCCAAGCCACTGCCTTGTCCACGATCCCCCAGCCAGTAATCCCAGGCGGTTTGTGCCATCAGCTCCTCTGGATGCAGGGCTGAAGGTGGAAGTAACCAGCTGAGAGGCAGAGAGTGGCCAGGGCACCTGCCGATCCTGCTCCCGGTCTAGAGACTCTCCCATGGACCATGCCCTCCCAGTCAGGATTTACTGGCTTAGAGATGCAAGCAAGCTCTGCCATCAGCAAGAGTATATCCCAAGAGGAATAGTACTAATGAAGTATATTTTCTGCTTACCAGAGTTGAAAAAATTCAGCACGATATGTTCATCTTCAACCTTAGTAGCGGTGGGGGTTTCACTGAGGATGCTTGGTTGTCTCCCAGATGTTATTTTCCCTGCCCTGGGACTGGGCAGTCTCCACGCTGACAGCTCTTAAGAACACGGCACCAGAATGGGAGCAACTGTAGCATGACTGCAGAGTCACTAGAGGAGAGGAAATGTGTGACATCAGCTAAAGGAAATGAGAAATAAAATAAGCTGTGGAGGAAAGAGAATTAGCCACAGCAAAGGTCTGTAAAGTCCTTAAGGCTTTTTCCTCAGAGTATCTCTGCTTCTGATGATCCTGAAAGAGGACAAAATTTGGATTTTCCTCTAAAGGCAGAATAGGAATCCACTCTGTGTCCCCAGTTAGATTTGGGATTAGACAACTTTTTGAGCATCTTCCTCCCAAACAGATGAATGGCAGAAGAGCTTCCACTTAATAACTTCCAGGAAAGGAAGAGACAGAAAGCTCGTATATGGACAGACTCATTCCCCAGCAGTCTCCTTGACATGTGTGTTTGAGCTAATTCAGGGATACCACCATTCCAAGTCTCCCTTTATCTCAGGGATATTCAGCAGCCAGAGATGCCACAGCAGGGCAGGTCATCACCTGTCCCATACACAATCACATTGTGGCCACTGTTACCTGTGGCAGCCTGAGGCTCACTCAGCGTGGTAATGCTGATGGTGGGGTGCTCAGAGGGACACCACTGACAACAAAGCTGCACACATGTCCAGCCAAGCCGTAAATCCCGGGCTGTAGCTCCCATGGCAATGATTAACCCGCCCTCCGTGCCTGCCTCTGCTCTTACACCTGCACGCAGCATAGATGTGAGCTTAGAGCAAAATCCTCACACTTGGCACACCTACAGGAACCAGAGCCCTGAGTCTGGTGCTTGAGGTCACTGTGAAACACACTGGAACAGAGTCACAGAGTCCATCACCAGGACAAGGGGGTGTCCAAGCCTGCCACAAGGCTGCTGAGGAATGACAGGGGCCCAAGCAGCAGCAGAAGAGGCCAGTCTGCGCTGGAGTTCCTCTGGGAAGGCTGGGAAAAGCTCTCCTGGCTCTTCTCAGGAAATTCCCCCTACGGCAAACATTCCATAGAAGGTCCTGGCCATGTCCATGCTGTGGGGGCACCAGAGACCCCCATGGTGTGGCTTCATGTCCTGGGAGCCGCAGGGACAGGCTGAGGGTTGTGTGCCCTGGGCCTCACCACTGAGGACACCAGCCAAACTTCTCCAAGAGCCAGGAGCTGGCACAGACACTGGGACACTTTCAAGTCACGCTTTCGTTGTTGGGCTGCTGAGCCCTGGCTCCAAGCTGGGACACAGCAATCTCCTCATGAGCGAGGGAGATGGGGTACTGACAGAGGGGCCAAGGTGGACAGCAGCAGTGCTGCTCTGTGCTGGCTTTTGGCTCACCTGGCCTCAGGAGCCCCAAGGTTATGGGCTGCACAGTACCAGGGCAGCCAGCACCATGCCAGAACCCACCCACTGTCTGTGCCAGTGCCTGGATGTCTCCAGCCAGGGGCAGGCAAAGCCCCAGCACTGGTTTGGGCTTCTTTGCCTGGATTGTCTTCCCTGGCTCTTCTCCAGAGGGTGCAGGTAACCTTTCCCAGGACCACTACAGAGGGAAACACCTGGCGTGCACTTCAGCACAGTGCTCTGAAGGTGTGCCTCCATGTCCCAGGCAGCCCCCAGGACCCCCAGGGGGGATTCCAGCCAGGCTGGAGATTTGCAAGTGCTCTGCAAACTGCAGGACAATCCATGTCCTGCTGCTCCGAACCCTGCTCAGGGAGAACTCCAAGACAACTGGAAGTCCCTGGACACCGCAACTGGCACCACAGCTAGACATGTCTGAGCTGCTGTGGGGTCACTCTGGTCCCCCACAACAACAGCACAGGGTGGCCAAGGTACTTGGAAGCCCCCTGAGCAGAGCGGAACCCCTGCAACGTGAGGGACCCAGTAGCAACTGCACCACATGGGACGGGAGCCTCAGCAGGGTGGGCTGCATGGGGGCTGGCCTGTGGAGCAAGGGACAACCAGGCTCTGTCTGTCAGGCCACATCAGGGTGAGCTGAGGCTCTTGTAGTGATGCTCCAGAGCTGTGCTGAGATGGAAGCTGCAGCCGTCTCCTTCCCTCTGACACCAGACACGCTCCCTCCTTTCCCCTTCCCATCAGCTGCTGTAAGGATGAAGGAACCTGGCCCTTCATGGACGAGACAGAGCCCCAGCTCTGCCCTTCAGGCTGCTTCCAGGGGGTTAAACTTAAAACCAAAGGAGAGCGTGCTATGGAGGTTGGCTGACAGCCATTCCGTGTCTCTGGGGAGAGCAGCCAGTGATGTCAGGGGCAAGGGGAGTGCTCGCAGGGGATGTAGCAACACTTGACAAATCTTGGCTCGCTGTCCTGCCGCAACCCAGCCCTTGGAGGAAGCAAAGGCCTAGGGGTTTTTGGGCTGGGGAGGAGCCTTCAGAAGTCTTCATCCTTCCTCTGCTCAGCCCTGCAGCACGGCCATTCTGCATCAGCAGGTCTCTTTGCCCCCACACAGTGCCCACAGCCAGCTCCTCCCTTTTACTCCTTTCCCACCTGGGAACCCTCTTTCCCTGCTCTCCCGGACCTGCTGCCGATGTCTGAGCACGTAACTTTGACTCCAATATTAAGACGCATTTTGCCAGTGGAGGCTGGGCTCGTTCAGCACTCCTGGCAGTCTGACTGCCCCGTGCTTGACACTGTTTCCTGCTCTTCCCGCCCAGGGAATGCACACACCGGCTGATAGCTCTGACAGCCACGCAAGGCTGAGTTGAGAGAAAAAAACAATCTTGAATATGCCTTTGCTTTCATCAAGCCAACTTGCAACCTAATAAAAAATAAATAAACTTCTTTTACTCTGATTCCCATGGATGCTGTTAAGGAGCACTGTCCTTCAGGTTGTTGCACGTGCTGGATCCCAGGGCAGCTGTTCCAAATTCCACTGTCTAGGGATAACCTCACACAGGCTGACTGGTGGGCAGTGGCTGTTCCCCACGGCTCTGGCACCCAGCAGCATTCTCGTGGCAGCACATGCTGCCATGGCAGATGCCCAGTGCCGCCTGTGAGCCCCACCTGCCTCTGGCATGTGTCCTTGGGGTCGTTTCCTTCTTAGAGCCTGTTAGCAACATACTCGCTTTGGATAACCACATGTAAATTTTGGAGGGATCGGAAACTCTTGGTTTTATAAGCAAGTATCCAGAGATTTCTTCCCAAGAGCAAGCTACACTGCGTTGGCAGAGAAGAGCTCTCCAAGGAGTGCAGAGGAGCAGCATTTCAGCTAATGGGTCTGTGACTGCTCTGTCAGTGACACAAGCAGCAAACAAGGACAAGATGAAATACCAACATGGAGCGTGTGACAGCGCCAGCCACTGGCACACGGATGAGCTCGGTCCCTGCTGGTTCCAGTCCCCTGGACACATTCTTGAGTGCCAGGATGGGTCTTTGAAAAAGCATTAAGTTCTTTTGGAGCCACAGCACATGCTCAGCTGGTGCTGAGTGTTACTGTCCGTGAGTTCCCACTACTCATGTAACACTCTGCAAAATATTCTTTTGTTTGTTACAGGAAAGAAATACTAAATAAACTCAGCTTCCCATCAAGAGCACTTCAGAGCTGAGCACAGCACGTCCCCACTGCGCTACCAACCCTGCAGGAATGTGCCCCGGAGCTGGGCTTGCTCAGCAGGAAAACACACCAACCCGTTGGCCAAAACCCCCACTCCTGGGGCAGTGGCAGCAGCGCTTCCTGGGCACAGCCTTACAGCTGTCAAGGCAGGGCATGGCTTCTGCTGCTGGCTGTGCCACAGGGATTGCCCAGACTGGCAGAGAATGTCACAGGCTGGATAGCCTCACCAGAAGTGGGTCAGGGAGCAGGGCAGCAGGGAGCTGGCAGGGAGCTGGGAGCAGGGCAGCCTCCAGTTGGTTTTGGTTCCCAAGCCCAGCCCCGCTGCACTGGGCAGAGGGTGAGTTCATGGGCCACTGTGTCAGGATTTGTGTGCTACAGCCCCAGGCTGTCACAGCTCTGCTGGAGGCAAAAGCCATGTCCTGCCTGAGCTGCCACAGCTGGGACGCTGCTCGTGCTGCTCCCAACTGCAGCGAGACACCTCCTGCTGCAGCTGCTGGCCTTCTGCCCCGTCTGCCTGCCCAGCCTGGGCACGAGCGGGATGAGGGACCTGGCCTCCTTGAGAGGCTCCAAGCATTGCCTCCTCTTCCTCGCAGGAGTGAGGTCCAGGCAGGGCTCCTCACCTTGCTTCGCAGCATCCAAGCGAAGCCAGGGTCGCTGTCGCTCAGGGGTGGAACGGGACCTGGGTGAGAGCAGTCCCCCTCCCCACAGCCCCAAAGGCACCAGCAGCACCCGTGTGACTCATGCTGTCACCATGCACCTCATCACCTCATCCCTGCTTGCTGGGCACGCGGAACAAGGAGTGTCTTCCCACACCCATGCTGGGAGGATGACGATGTCTCAGAAGCCTTTGGCGTTGTCTGAGATGCCATGGCTCAAAGATCCACGGGGGATGTTGAGCCAGCCCATGTCCTGAGTTACCCACAGGAGGAGCTTGTGGAGCTTGGGGAGGGAGGCCTGAGAGAGCAAGCAGGAGGGAAAGGAGCGTCTTACCTTGGGGTCACAGAGCACCTGCTCCAGCTCAGTCACAGACCCCAGCCCACCAGGTCTGTGCTGCAAGTGGAGACCCCAGCAGGGCCGAGCTGTGTCTGTGTGCTCCTGCCTGGGAAGAGGCTCTGACAGGAAAGAGGGCGTCGTGCTGGCTCCCAGGTGAGTGACTCACTTCCCTCTTGGCACTTGTGACATGCTCAGCCGTGCCCTGGCTGCACCCTGGAGCTTGACACCAGTTCCTGTGGTACTTCCTCGGGCAGGCAGGGAAGGGACACAACGGTTGAAACTCCACCGATGGTGAGGGGCTTGTCACACTCCTGTGGCACCTGGTGCCTCACAGAGCAGAGGTGGGGTAGCCCAGCCCTGGAGCAGCTCCAGGTCAGGGGGTCTCTGGTTGGGCCAGGGGCACAGAGGTGGTCCCAGCTCAGCAAGGGGGGCCAGCGCCCTCACCAGATCTGTCCTCTGGGCTCCTCATTTCCTTCCAGATCCTGGGGTCAGGAGGCAGCACAGTGAGTACTTGTTCCAAAGCTTCCATGATAGGTGGAGATTCATCAGGCAAAGTGCCAGGAAGGGCACTGCCCTGCTGTGGGAGTCCCCATATCAGAAAACATCAGCCAGAAAATACTCCAGGCTGTGGCAGCTTGTTCCTGTACCCCCCCTTCTGCAGCACTATAAACCCCCCTCGGTCCTTGTGCTCCTGCAGCCTGGGAAGAAAGGGTGCCCGGGCACCTGGGGGACCCACTCCTTCCTGCTGCTGCTGCCACTGCTCTGCCCAGGTTCCACATGGGGTTTCCCCCAACATATTCTGTGGCACTGGCATCGCTCAGGTCACAGGCACAACACCTGCCTGAGTCACTCCTAACAAGAAATCACATGTGGTTCTGTCTGCTCCCTTTACGCCCCGCGGGCTGTTTAACAAGGAAATGTTGTTGGGGTTTCCTTGTTGGTAAGAACTGGCTCTTATTTTAGCAGGAAAGGAAGTGTGAAGCTTCTAAGACAGTCGTGAAGGGCAAGACAGTCACAACCCACAGGTGCACAAAGCACTGCTGCCAGAAGGAACTGGCTGGCTGCATGCTCTGGAGCTCCCCAGGCACCCAACTGCAGAGCTGCAGCAAACATCCCAACTTCCCAACCCCACAACCAAGCTGCACCAGTTTAACGATGGCCTTTCCCAGGAGAGAGGGTTGCCAGCCAGGTTGTGAATTAAGGCAGCCAAGCTCTGCCAGGAGCACAGCCAGAGAATGAGGACAGTTAATGTCCCTTCTGCATCAGGCTGGTGACACTGCACTTGGAACAGCTTGGGCAGTTTAAAAAGGGATGTGGAGAACTGGAAAGGCAGAGAGCAGGCACCACAGTCTGAGCTTGGGGCACAGGTTCATGCTGAAGAGCAGCAGCATCTCAGTGACAGCACTCCATTCATACTCTTGCTATTGCATTTTTTAATAATTCCAAGAAAAAAAACCTGGTAATTTGGGTAAAAATTTATTTTACATACAGACCATTGCAGCTTAACTATTAATCAAGAGAAGTTATTTTCCTTTCTAGGAAGTGACCAGCTGGTCTGAGATTAACAGAGGTCTAAGCCTGAGAGCTGGGATTTTAGTTTGGAAATCAGATCTTGGGGGCAGGTTCCTTCCAAGCACCACTCAATGCAGTGAGGAGCTGCAGGATTAACTGCAGGCCAGCTGCACTGCACAGTGCTGGAAGCATATTCCCAGAGTCAGCCCGGATCTTTCCCAAGCTGAACTTGCTGAGAAAGATAGTGCCTGGAAGGGTTTGGATGCATTTCCAATATTTTGTTCAGCTCTCAAACTAGAAACAGAAGTGGTGAAACAGCACAGTCTCTGTGAAGTACAAAACACCGAGTTACAGGGCAGCAGACACACGGGACAGCAGGAATGGCGGGGACTCTCCTAAGCCAAGTGTTCTACGTGTAGCGGGGCCCTGGCCGGGGTCATTCTCTGGCCCTATTTCAAACAGACAGAGTACAAAAAATACTTCGACTGATAATTAATTGTACTGGAAACAAACAGTCTACTAAAAAGCAAATCTTACTCTAGGTGCCAATGAGTCCTTAAAAGCAGAGAAGGGACTGAGGAGCTGCACTTGGGCAGTGCTTCCAAGATCATTCACGCTGCTCCATTTTTACTTTGGGAGGTCTCAGGAAGGTCCTATTTTTCTTTTCTTTCTTCCCCTTTGTATTTGCCTGAAAATTTCTCCAGCTGTCTACACGACCATCCCGACTTTCCTGGGAGCAACAGGGAGGAAGTGGAGAGTTAACAAGTGCAAGAGCCAGAGCACAGGTAGTACACACCAGTTTCAAGGTATCAGTAGCAACTTCCCCTTATCCAGCATGCAGCCCCTGACAGCCAGGACACAAAGACACTGGGAAGAGCCAGAGCAACACAGTGCATTGGAACTACAAGTGAGCTTACACACACCAGTATAAGCACTGTGCTGGATTCTTGTTTCAGAAACCACCAGATTGGGCTGGGCAGTCCTTACTCTCTACTCAATCCTCAAAGGAAACAAGAAACCTCTCAAATGGATGTTCCTAATCTGTCAGCCCAGAACGTGCCATGTCCTTTCTCTGTCTCAGCTCCTCACTCTCCTGCTGCTGCAGATTGGAGGCAGGGGGAACAGAGAAGGGAAATGTACTGCTGCCTTCTCTCATGCTTCTTGCTCAAAGTCTCATCACATTGACACAAGGAGAAAAAAAGGCCTCTGGTGCACTTCTCTCCCTGCCCTAACTGCTGAGCAGCAGAAACCTTTCCCAAGAAGAAAAAAACAAAACAAAACAGAAACCAAACCAAACCAAAAAACAAAACCCACAAAAAAAAAAACCCCTAAACCTCCAAATCTCCCCACAAAGCCTATGATCTCTACAGGCTGAAGATTTCACAGCAGGACAGAACAAGTCCAGGAATGATCCACTTCACAGCATGGGATCCATCCACTCCAGGCCCATCTCTGCAATACCAGTGCTGCAGATGGGCTCTGGCTACAGCAGCTGTCTGCTTCCCTGTCCCCTTTCCCATGACAGGATGGGAGAGGGCCCAGAACTAGCAGGGATCTGGATGCTGGGGCAACCAGACTGGAAAGTACCACCAACAGTCCACACAAACTGTTTCCAGATTAAGTTTTAGTGGTCACCAGTGACCTGGGCTAAGCAACAATTCTGTTTTACAACTAAAGACAAGAATGAACTGCTGACAGAGATGAGAAATAGTATTGAGAAATAGTACACCTTAATTTACCAGACCTGTTTCTGCACAGGTGATACCAAAGCCCTATTGATGGGCTCTTCTTCACACACATGAACAGAAGCCAGGCTGGTGCAGATCTATTAAATTATCTTACAGACTTGCATACAAAAGGTCTCTCATCTCTCTAAGGGCATTCCCTGCAACATGGACAAGAATTGCTGAGGCTTAGTCTGTAAGTTAAAGTGCTGAATACCTCAAAGTTCTTCTGCCATTCTCGTTCTCGTTTAGCTTTCTCTTGTGCTTCAATTTCCTCTTCCCTCTGCCGCTTCCTGCAAGGGAAACCGTAAAGAAGTTATGAACCCACAAGCATCTACTTTAAAAAGCAAGGCAATACTTTCAAAACATCTTGGAAGGCTCTTCTAATTTTTTGGCAGATTGCAGAAGAGATAAATATGCACACCTAAGATAGCACAGCAAATAGAATTTTGTTTCGAATTTGGAAGAGCAGCAAGCAGAGAAGATGGTTTGGCCCCACTCACAATTAGTGAGTCAGCTTCTCTTGCTCAGCAAAACAAGCTGGACTTCTTCATGCAAGAAGCTGGACACCACTCTAGGGGCAAGTCTCTATAACTGTTGAGGGTACACGTTCTGAGAAGTTAATAACCACTTCAGCATGCAAAGTACAAATTAAATTTTTAACCCCCTACTTTTCACCTGTAATCAAAAGCAATGTCCTAGAGCCATCTCCCACCTCACTGACCAGCACAGAACCCTGCTGCAGGAAGTGTATCTGCAGTGAGCACTCAGGCAGCACGTGATCAAAACACCTAAAATAGTTCAGGATCACACACGCCACAGGGTATTTCTGGCACTTAAATAAAATTAGAAATCAATCCTTTGCAAGCTAATAGCATGCAGAATTGTGTCACCATTTCACTGCTGTGGCTGGCCTCCATGTGTACACATAAGAGAATACAAGCATATCAAATATACTGACATCTTCAACACAGGAGGGCAAATTTGTGCTTTTCTCAAGCATAGGGCTCTACAACCCACAGGCTACCCAGAGAAGTGGCAGAATCCACATTACTGGAAATCAGCTCAACAAGACCCTTGTTAATCTAATCCAAGGCCCTGCTTTCAGCAGGAGGTCAGACCAGAAGATCTCCAGAGGTTCATTCCAATTTAGACTATTCTAAGACTCTGATCCTTTATCTTCTCTGAGGAAGCATGAGGGGGAAGAAGAGCCTGAACTCCACAAGAAGAACGTCCCTCATACCTTTCATGCATTTCTTTTGCTTCTCTTTCTTTCCTCTTAATTTCCAGTTCAGCAAAGAGCTTCATTGTCTGTTTGTATACAGCTTGTTTGAACTGTAAAACACAAATCCAGTCTTAAAATAATGCCTATCAATACAGTTAAAGTCTGTTTTACACATGAATGTAAGAAGCTAAGAAGAAAGCAAACCATAGGTATGCCCACATAACCCCTATCCTGCCCCAACAATAGCAGCAGCACACAGAAAGGTATAAACCACTGCTGATTAAATTCGGACCCTGGCACCAGGAAATGACTACATATTAACCTCGTATTAGTCTCATTTGAATTTGTATTCATGAAGCTGTGCCTAAACAGAACTTTTCACTTCAAACTCTCTTATTCTTGGGTTAAGTCTTGCACTGTTACATTTGACAAAAAAAGGCAAAATGGTCACTGTTTTAGAGAGTAATTTTCCAGCAGATCTTCTTCAAGTGTTGTAAATATCTAGCATTGGCTTCCCAGTAGGAAATCAGTATGCTTAAACCAATCTTCATTACTAAAGAACAGCAAGAGACTTCTGAAAAATGAAAAATAGGATGGTTATGGGGTTACTGTGGTGATATGGATGGGAGGAAATCACTTTCCAGGGGAAAAAAAAAGGGCGATGAGACGAATGAAGTCAAAGTTCAGTGGTCACCTATCACTGTTACAGCCTCTCATATCGCTGGGCTTCTCCAGACTAGAATCCAGGTAAGAAGAACTAAGTTATGCCACACTCTTTCCAGTACAAGTGGTTTGCTGCAGAACAGCACATCTGTCCCTCAGTGCCACATGAATGAAACGGACGAAACAGCTCTCATTAAAAAGTCACGAGCTCATTTTAGCCACGCTGCAGTGAGTGCTACACGGGCCTCTGCCAGCAGCAGGAATGTCACGGTTCCAGCAGCCAGAAGACAACAAGAAATTCAATTCAAAAAAGAGTGCATGATGCACAAGCAACGAAGACTTGCTTTGAGAAAAGAACAGGGTATTTTGATCTATATAATCTCACAATATATTTACCCTTTACACTACAGTGAAACTATTTGCCACAGTACACAGGTATCACCTGACACATGATACTCTACAGTGACTAAGCAGAATTTGTTCTTCTGTAAATGCAAGGGTTTACAACATTAACAAGTCTAATAAATACTTCTGTACTGGCTTTGAATCGTAATTCCTCAAAACACATTTTGTACTCCCCAGTTTCTCTGAACATAGTACAACTTACAACTTCAGGATCATCCTCCTCTACAGTGGGAGGTTTCCCATCCTTCTTCAGCTGCTTCTTTTTTTCTTTCACCTAAAGATTAAGAACAAAAATAAGAGCCTTAAAAATGTTATAGGGCTTACATAATTGTATCCAAGTGGTTCTGCATTCCTATTCCAATGTATAGAAAGAACTCTGTTCTTGATTGATTTTACACCAACTGTAGTAATTAAAAGTACTGTGTTGGATACTACTCCTTCAACATACTCACTTTTGGTTTCTTGAAAAATATATTCTTATTCAATACACACCATCCAAACCAGCAGGAAGTTTATTTTGCTTCATGATATTCAAGTGACTAACAACAAACAGAATATCAAGTGTTCCTTGTGTTAAGAGTATCTGAGTTCTCTCATATCATCTGCTTCCTCAAGCTTTCTGTGTTTTAATCCACCCACATCACTCTAACTTCTTGGCCAATGCAATCCAAGCTCCTTTTCTTATCTTATAGGTCAGTATCCCCCAAACTTCCCAGTCTCCTGCTGTCACCACCTATTCTCTTCCACCTACACATATCTGAACTGCATCATTCATTCACAGACTTGGAAAAAAATATTTAGGTCAGATCATGTGGTCTGACCTGATTATTTCAAGTACTGAATTTCACTGAATTATCTTGCACTGAGCTCAACAGCAGTCCTGGACACAGCAGGCTCGTTTCTGCTGTGAAGAGCTTGGAGCCCATCTGCACAGTGCCATTATGAGGTTTGCTCAGTTTAGTGACCTAAACATGAAGCAAGCATACCAAAAAGCAAAATATGAACGATTGATTACCACTCACCCCCAACTCTGGACGTTGCCATAGAATACTCACAGTGTGTTCCACATATTCTTTTCCTGCTTGTATCACATCCAAGGCTCTCTTCTTCTGCTCCTGATCTAGCAGCAGCTTGTAAGCTTTATCTACAGCTAATAAAAAGCATCAATATTAATAGCACCGGTAGTCATGTTCACAAGGCATCACAAGACAGCTACTTGTTGGCATTAATAATTTGGGTTCTAGAATTTGTGGAAGTCATTTGTTTGACAGTGTTTTTTGTTTGGTTTTTTTAATTAAATACATCTAGGAAAGTGCTAACATGATTAGTTGAATGAGTTTTGGGGTACAGTAATGGCAGGAACTGTCTGATACCCTCTGGAGGGAGCAGGTGAAAGCATCAGTCCTACCAGCTGTAGTTATGGGCACAAAGTGAGTTTAAGGTGCAGATCACCTTACAGTGATGCAAAGCACACACCTAAAACCATCACTCTACTTCTGTCATATGGTCTTTGAATAAAACCTAATGCGCAGATTAAACAGTTTTTCTTGAACAATCCCAAAACCCCATGAAGATGTCTGTCCCTGCTGTGACATGACAATGCCATTGTTGCCACCTAGTGCCACCTGCTGAAATGCCACCACCTCACACAGCTGCTGCCACCACAGCTGCTTCTGCCCCAGCTCAAGCACCTCTGCAGCAACCCTTCTGTCCCCTCCACCCTCATGAATTTTTATACCAGCACCAGAAAAGCTGCAACTACTAACCCAGAGCAGCCCAGGGAAAGAGTATTACCTTCAAACGCCTTCTGGGCTCTGTCTGCATCATCTTGGTTTTTGTCTGGGTGCACCAATATTGACAGCTGCAAGAGAAAGGATCTTGCTATCAAGATCACGGTAAAAGATGAAGAGTATTTCGGAGATCTTTGAGAGAAGGGAAATAGTCTCAGAGAGAAAGAATCCAAAGAGATCACATTCCTTTGTACATGGACAAACCAGCTGACAACATGCACAAGTACGTGCCAGTGCAAGCTGATGGAACAAACAACCCCTGTAACAAACAGGCTGTCAGAAAAGCTGCAGCTTGTGCTGTGTGGAACAATTTAACACCCCTCAGCTGCAGTGCCTGGGCTGATACGAACCCCTTGGTCATCGAAGATTTGTATCCTTGGTCTCGACAAGAAACAAATATAAAAAGACCATCCTCAACCAAAGTCTCTCAAGAAGTTCTCCAGCAACTCCAAGGCTTTCAAAATACCAAACTATTTAAGAGTGGTCGTTTTTCCCTAGGCTACTTTACAAAAAGTTAAGGAAACTCCTGCCTGTACTCTGCCTGGCAGAGACAGGACATGGATCACTACCATCCTGAGGGGAACTTTAACTGGGCTGGAAACCACATCCTCCACATTCCTCTTTCAGAAAGTTACTTCAAACTTTCCCCATATGGCTTCTTTTTTATTTTTTTTTATATATAGATCTTTTATTTTTGCCATTGCTGTACAGAGCAGCAACTGAAACTGCATTAGTGCTGAAGTATACAAAATAACTACTTTTGGAACTCTACAGCTGCCAGTTTGTAGCTCCCAGGGAAAGGTTTGCCTTCAGTCCTGAACAGATTTACTTCAGCCAGTCTTTTTTCCCCCTTTGTTGGCTGTTCCACATTCTGCACTTAGGTGTTTGATTTCTTCAATGCACAATTCCAAGCACATTTTTCATTTCATTTCATTACCTTGAATTCAAAACATCTCCCTGTAGTGTTTTACCAGCCCAAAGCTGAGAATGTCACACTTTATTGTCTTGCAGAAGTGAGAAAGTCAGCAACAGACCAAAAAGTTATCCTCCCACTTCCCACATAGAGGAATAGCCCATATCCTGTTCCTCTGGCACCCAGCATCTTCCTACCTAAAGACACACCATTAATTCAGGGGGAGGCTGCAGCCCTCCAAATACTGTTTCTTTGCTGTATGCACTGATTAAACTCAAAACTTCTCCTGCAGGGCTGCCTCTTTTCCATGTCACCAAGCCACTAAAAATGACCACGGAAATTCTTAAAGAAACCTCAGAGAAAATATACTTCTGGATCCAAGTCCATATATTTGAGAAAAATACCTTTTGATCTTCCTTTTGAACTCAAGCTCAAGAGGTTGATTACACATGGCCATATTAGTTTGCAATAGCCCCATCACACACAAAGGCACAGGCAAAGCAGCCTATCGTGCTTGGACCAGGGACACTGCTGCAGCTCTCCTCTTGTTGATACAAGCATTCTTCTATGCATTTCTGCCAAAAATAGACACCCCTCTACCCAGATACAGCTTTACTACCATTTTTCTTGTGCCCACGCCCAGATGCACAATCTCTACAGCCCTTCTACTTCCCTTCCACGGACTCTGAGTGCAAAAGCTGAATACCTGTCGGAATCTTTTCTTTATCTCTTCATCTGTGGCTTCAGGATCCATCTGCAGCACCTGAAAGAGACCATGAAAGCAGAGCAAGTTTGATGCTACTCTCCATGTTTCAGGTTCCTGTCAGCAAGCTCTAACACTCTTACGAGGAGTGGCTGAAGTCACTTGGTTTGTTCAGCCTGAAGAAGAGGAGGCTGAAGGAAGAACTCATTACACTCTTAAACGTCCTTCCAAGGGGCGGCTCAGGGGCAGGTACTGATCTCTTCACTCTCATGACCAGTGACAGGACATGAGGAAACTGCATGAAACTGAGTCAGGGGAGGTTTAAGTTGGATATCAGGGAAAGGTTCTTCCCCCAGAGGGTGCTGGGCACTGCCCAGGCTCCCCAGGGAATGGGCACGGCCCCGAGGCTGCCAGAGCTCCAGGAGCGTTTGGGCAGCGCTGCCAGGGGTGCCCAGGGTGGGATTGTTGGGGGGTCTGGGCAGGGCCAGGGGTGGGACTGGATGATCCTGATGGGTGCCTTTCAACCCAGCGTATTCTATGATTCTGTAACACTTGGTTCACTGGCACACAGACACACACCAGAGAGCGTGCCCCACAATGACATGAATTTTCACCCACTAAAACAGAAACATGTCACAATCTTTTTGACATTTGTGACGCTGCTTCTAGCAAAGCTAGATTCCTCTGGCTATGCCAGTGTCCTTTCTATGTTCAAGTCTTGTGTAGACAGCTACGATCCATAAATTGGTCTGCACCTTCGACCAGTCCTGTAGCAATGCTCAGTCTGACAGAAACAAAAGCGTGCGGTGGTTTGGGGACAATGTCAGGTCACTCAGAACACTGCACGGGAAATGTACTACTTTATAAGAATTTATTAATTTTATCATTTTGGGAGAAGACTGTAGAGTTTTACTGTTTGGTTTCCATGAGTGACACCACATATTTACTGATCTTTACAGATGTGGCAGAGTTTAGGAACTCTTTTGTGAATTAATTTACTGAACATAAGATTTAAGCAACAAGTGAGCAGATGCGCGCTGGTCTGACTCTAAGAATCTGTAAATAAAAAACACTCTCCCACAGGAAAGCTACAATCTATTCTGAAATGGCTTGCTTTATTTACTCTTCAAGCCAAGTACTAAGACCTACACGAAACTGAATGTTGTCAAAGTGAATCTGCTGACTCATCTGGCTGACCAGCCCCGAACTGGAACTACAAAAAGCACCCGAGGCTTGAAAAAGGCAGCGAAGATGACATCAGGAAGGAATACGCCCAGGGAAAGCCAACTCCAGATGAACACCAGATTGCTTATTTACTGTCTTCCTCAGGCTTTCCTACTTATTAAGACTTTATAACGGACTGCAACTGGAATCAAACACTATGAAGTGCAAGGGGATTATCCATTACCCAACGGCTCCTCAGAGACTACTCACTGGTGTGACCACTGAGACCTTTTCTTACTCCACCCCCTGTATCAGTTCAGGGGGATGAACACCCAAGATAAACCACACAACTAGAAATGCTGAACTAAGAGAGCTGTAACCAGAACCTGCCAAGATGCCACCTCCAGCTACTACCTTCCTGTTCAGAAAGTACCCAGCCAAATCTTCCAGTGCTGTTGTATGAGGGAAACGTGACAAGATATAGTTTGTGCTGCCATCAAACAGTGAGAAAGAGAGCGAGCACATATACACCATCCTGCTTCTTCTGCAAACCTTCTGCACAGTAAGCTGTACCTAGAGGATTTTTTTCTTTCCTTATGTTGTCTTTTCCTGGAATAAATACTCAGGAAATCAGGAAGTTCACACACCAATTCAGAAAGGAGGATAGAATGTTCAAACTGACCTCAAAAGGGTTCAAGTTGAAATATGAAGATCCAGGTCGGGTCAGCCGGTCAATCTGGTTTTTTGATGTTAAAACAGAGTCTCGTTTTTCAATTTGCTTTACCTGAAGACCAAGAGAGACCTGTATCAACTGACCATCACAACACCCTTACCTGTTTTTTCCATGCTGTTAGGAGAGCAGTCATCCTTGTCCTGTATTACAATTCACAACGCCTCTTGCTTACCCCAAGCCTGTAGTTATTTTCTCAGGCACTAGCAGTGCATATTTTTTAGCCTTTCCTGCAGCCCAACGGTATTCTAACATCACATTTTAACTATAAAAAACACTGCAGAGCAGTTCTGTCTGTTTCTTCCACGGCCTGCTCCACAGCTGTGCCTTCCCCCCTCCCCATGCACCTCCAGCAGTACTGTCACCGTGATTCCTTGGAAACCACGGCATTGGAACTTTTAACCCGTTGTTGGCAGCGCAGCCCTTTAAACACGTTAAGTGATACTGATGCAAATACACAAGCTCACTTTACTCTCACCACAGCTTATTTAGTTCAGTTTAGTTTTCACCCTTCACAGTACTACGCCGAACCACGTACTTTCATTTCATGTCCATCTTTATTTAAAGAAACACGCATCCACCGAACTGGCGCGGCCTTTGCGCGGGCAGCTCAGCAAACACGTCCGGGCTGTGCCCACAACACCGGGGCCGGGCACACGGACAGGCCCCACGCCCCCTCAGCGGTGACAGTTCGCCCACACCGAGGCCGAGCAGGAGCGCGGCGGGGACGCGCGCTCAGGGACCGCGAGCGCTCGGCCCCCCCCGGGCCCGGCCGAGCGGAACGACGGCCCAACGCGGGGCCCCGTCCCCAGCCGCCGCCGCCACCACCAGGGCTGTGGGAGGGCCGGACCGAGCACGAACTCACCGGCACCCGTCGCTCGCCCACCCCCTGCCCAGCGCCGAGAGCGGCTCCGC
>VZTF01007421.1:1100823-1121439 GCA_013397755.1 Cnemophilus loriae
TGCCGGGGTCGCGCCGCCGTCCATGAGGAGAAGGAGGAGCGCGCGCCATTTGCCGTCGCTGCTTGGGCCCGAGCTGCGCCGCGCCGGCCCCGCTCCGGTGAGTGCCGGGGCCGCCCCGCGGGGCAGGGGCGCTCCGCGGCCGCGCCGAGCCCTCCNTCAGGGTTGCATGTGACGGGCGGCCGGGGCGCGCCTCTCCCGGGGCTGTGGGTCGGGTCGGGTCCCTGCTCGGTCCCTCTGGGCTCTTAAAGCCGCACCAGCCCCGGCGATTGCGGTTGTGCCCGCTCCGCTCTGTCCGCGGGCACCCAAGAGCGCTCTCAGCAGCAAATGCGTCGCTGTCGCAGCGCGCCCTTAGATCTTAGGTAGCGCATAATGTGGTAGAGCCGGGAGGGACAGCTGCACCCTCCCGCAGCGCTCGGGTCTGCGCTCCGTACTTCCATTGAGAGAATAACCCTTGTCAAGTACTTAAAGGAGAAACTATCCCAGAGAGTTTTGTTGTTAAGACATTGTTTTTCTTAAATTATGTAAAAAGGCTTTACTAAATCTTGAAAAGTTTTGCTTAAACGTATCATTATTAGCAAATACTTTAAAAATAAGACTTTATTTACTCGGTCTGAGCAGCCTTGTTACCTGTCAGTATTTGAATGTGTTACTTAAGTACATAAGCTGTGCTGGGCTGCTCTTTTTGAAACAGTGTGTTGGGTTCCTTTTCCCATGTATGTGGCTCTAAAGGATCCCACCGGCACATCGTGCTGCAAAGGACATTAATGCTCATGGAGCTGGTGCTTTGGTTTTTTGATTGGTTGTTTTTTTTTTTCCTTTGAGACTACACTTTAACACAGGTTTTTGGTTTTGTTTTTTTTTCTTTACTTGTAAAAGTAATCCAACGAATTTTGCATCTCACAGTGTAAGGTTTTTGTAACCTATGCAAAACGTAGTGTTTGCGAGCGAGCAGTGTCTGCTTGATAATTTTGCATCATTGAAACTGTATTTCCCACAAGCATTACATGTCCTTACCTCTCAGTTTTTCTGTCTAGGTGAACACTATTGAAATAAAACTCGAGTCTCCTGCTGACATTCAAGTTCCTAGTTGAGTTAAAAACCCCAGTACTCCCTGCTTTGTTAGTCAGACATCTGCAAAATTGTTTGAGGATAAATTCTTCACAAAGCTCATTTTTGTTGAAGCGTTGCTTGGAACTGGAGTACCAGGAGTGTTGTTTAGTACAACCCAGACAACCAGATGAGCTATGAATAGCCAACTCAAGTGAGAAATGAGCGTGGACAGACTTTATGGTTTAGGTTAGCAAAACGTAGGAGCTGTTGGTGCAGTCAGTGTTTTTGAATGGCACTGATGGGCACGTTGCTGACCTGCTGTGCTAAAGTCATCTCCCAGTCATAGCTGTGTGGGTACTGAAGCAGAGTTTGTTTCTCTGTGTGCTGTGCTGGTCTCTTGCTTAGCATCATACTGGAGGTTCTCAGATTTTTTTTTCTGTGGGGCTGTGGAGGGAGCAAGGCTGAGTGGGAGAGATGAGGGTGCCAGCTGCATTTTGGCTCACAGGTGGTGAGAAATCCTGGCTACTGTGTAAAGGTCTTCAGGCTGTGATGACTGCAAAATAAGGTTTCTTGTAATTCATGCTAAGAAACACTTAGCATATCATAATTAAGCTATTAAAATGTACTTTCTGTGCTTGAATAAGCTAAGGTACGAAAGAAATGGCTGTAATGCCTTCATGTACAGGATAAAGGGCCTGCCCTTTTGTAGGTGCCTTCATGTACAGAAATGTTTCTGAACAAGTGAGGTTTTAATAAAACCCCAGTTCAGTCTTTAAATGTGAATTCTTATTTTCCTCCCACTTGTATGTTTATCTTCCTTGCTTGACAAGAACCTTCTTGAAGTGTGAGGCATAACTGTAGGGACTGCACTTGTTTTCTTGTGGTCAATTAAAACAACAAAACCAAACAAATGTCCCCCAAACTTCCTTCAGTGTTATTTTTAACATGGTTTAACTTAACTGCTTGACACAGGTAATATATTGTTAGAAGGAGCAGCAGCATAAGCAAGTGGAATGACTTTGGTGCAGAGTTTTTATGTACGCGTTAGTTGGTTTCCTGTGCACCTGAGCTAAAGAAGTTCCATTCCTGCATGAAGCTGAGTTTTCAGCAGCAAAACCAGTATTGGTGTATAATCACTGTGAAGTTGATTATGGTCGTTTTAGATATTGTCCTTTTGCCAGAAATTTTCTGTCCCTTCTCAATTAAGCGGTTCCTAAGCATGTTTTGAGTTAACTAGACTGAATTTATAATTAATTGGATGGAGTTATACTTAGATAGTCTGTAGGTGGCAACCTCTGTTAGAGGCATGGTATAAGATAAAGGGAATAGTAACATCACGGCTGTTTAACCAGTGATTGTCAGACTGAGGCTGTGATCAGGTATCTCTTTTCAAGATGCCATACACTGTCAGGATCACATCTCTGTTAATTTTTTTGTTTTCCAGAAAAATAACTAATTGAGCCATTTGAGTTATGAAACACTGCAAGCACCTGTAGTTTTAGCTACCTACTTGTCATATGAGAGCTTAAAAAAGGGGCTAGTAACTTTGTAAATTACTCTCGAGATGCAGGAGTTTTGGATGAAAGATAGTGAACAGCTAAAAACATGTTTTATATCGTGAAGTATTTACGGTGTTCAGAAAAGCATTGTTTGCAACAGCAGCATGAAGCTTGAAACAAGACCCTTCCCCATATGCACAGTTAGGAGGTGGTGAGGCTAGATAACATCTTGGGCACCAGTGAGAATTCTCCTTTCCTATGTAGAATTTACCCCAATGTCTATTACTTCTGCTCATTTAGTGAGCATGGTTTTGTGTACACTGTTCTCAATTCATCCATGTCTGCGTGTTTTAGAAACAAATACATATCCCACATGTACTTACATACGTAATTCTTTACTTATAATCCACCCTTGAAGTCTTTCCAATTCAACCGGTCTCCCTCTTTTCTAGATATTATAATATCTTAATGCCGATGGAAAACTGAGTGTATGCAGGTGCTCCTCTGCACGGCCTGGTCTGTCACAGGCTGAGTCACATGGACACACTGCGCATGCAAACAGAGATAGCACTCCTCTTTAACACGCTGTTAGTATTTTTAGAGCAGAATAAAAATGTTAAAGTAATCATTGTGTGTTTTACTTACTAGATAAAATTCAGTTAAAAATATTTTTCTCGTTAGCTACAAGTGACTGATGTTACCTAGAGGGAGAGCTAAACAGTCTTTTTCAGCCATGACTTTCACCCACAAATCTCTGCTGAAGTCGGAGTGAAGGTTCAGTATTACAAGAGATGCAATTTTGCTTGTTGGTGGTTTTTGAGGAAGAAAAGTCGATTTAATCTCAGATTTCATGCCAAGCTTGCAAAGCCATTAGGGGATCTGTTGCTATAACTGTGTAAAGAAATATATGTCTTCTGGATGCTCTTGGTACCTGAATATTTTGGCAGCTGTGTCACTTCAGAATTTTCTACAGTATATTTCTTTAGGAAAACCTTTTAAATTAAGTTTGTGTGACGGGAATAGCTAAAATTTGGACACCCAAACTGAACATGCATCGCATTTAACTTTAGTTCTTTATGAAGATACTAATTCTTAAGCAAAAATAAACAATACAGCTAGTGAATTATAAAGCTGAGTATTAATTTAAGTTGCCTAAAAGCCTACTTCAAAACACCTTTGAGCTGTGATGCTGTTGAGCTGTAATCTGATTCTTAGGGTTGGATATTGCTCCCCACACTGGCGGGTGCTTGTGGTGAAGGCTGATATCTTTTTGTGCTGTGAATCTTGCCTGCCAGAAGTTGGAGTCACTGTACTCCAGAGGAGCTGTTTCTGCCTGGCAAAGCATAGCTTGTCAACCTTTTGTTCAGTTATAGGCAACACTGAAAAAAGTGTTAAACTTTTGGGTATGTGACACTTGGAAGCTGCTCTGGGTTAACCAAAAACTGTCCTTGAGTGTCACCATAAGCCCTTGTAGTTCGGAAGGTCGTAGTAATTGCTTCAAGTAAATTTTCTGTATTTATGTGTTGCTGTAGCCTCTCAGTTCATTGTGGTTTGGTTTGGGGTTTTTTTGGTGTGCGTGTACAGAGAAGACAATATATGTGTAATTAAATGATTTTATAAGGCAGTAGAAAGGTGAACACAGAAATGCCCTCCTCTTTATATCTTTTTTGTGTGTCTCAGCTCATGAGTTTTTGAGAAGAGGGTTGAGGATGATACTGTACCCAAGCGTTTTGTGTAATTAAACCCCCTCTGCCCTGCACTGTTTCAAATTTGAGATCTTGCCGACACAGAGCTGAGTTTTGCCTTCCGTGATGTTCATAACCTACAGAAAATTGATGTTCATTAGTGTTTTGATAGTTAATACCTGTAAGGGTAGGGAAGCACTATTGTAGCTTCAGGTAGCATTGTTTTTCTTCTGTAATTAGGCTGTAGTTGCTTTTAAGTAAACTGAATTGGTTAGAAAGTAATTTCTCTTTGTCAAATAACAGAATGTGTGTGTGTGTGTATATATATATGCCATGTAGCTATGGAAAACTTCCTTTCTTTTCCACACTAATGGCTTAAAGAAGTGGCATCTGACAGAAACAGTGTGAGGCTGCTTTATGTGTCTCTAAAATTGTCCTTCAAGATAAGACAGCTTTAGTAAAATCGTTATTGTCTGAAGAAAAATGATTGGGTTTTTTTCTTCCCTTGCTCTAGCTTGCAAATCTTGGTAGGATATCTTCCAACCAGTTCATGAGCTGTAGTCTGGAAGGAGTGGGTGTACACGGGACTGTTAGAGGTGTGCTTATGCTTGGAGACTTGTTTAGCAGTGTAGTAAATAGCTTGAGGCTTCAGCATTTTTTAAAAAACCTGTTCTTGAATCATCTTCATACCTGTATTCCAGTACTGAACTGCATTGCTCCAACCATGCTGCATTGTCTACCTGGTTATCATTTCGCTGCTGCTCATCAACTTCTGCCCTATCATTTAAAGCCTGAGGCTTGTTTCATTTCTGAACCTAACAGCTGATCATCCTTATGTTCTCCGCCGGGTAGTTGAATTGTCTCTTGTCAGCCTTTTTATTTGGAAGCAGTAAATATCAGCTGGCTGGCTAATTGGCAAATTGAAACAGTCTTTAATGAATTGAGCAAAGCCCACTGGAATTGTCTGAGAAGATAGTTGTGCATTTTTTGGTGCACATATTTGGAATCAGTTTGTTAATTCTGAAAGCAAGTACTTTTATTAATATAAAGAACTGAAGATGCTGCAGTCATGCCTTCCTTTTAAACCAATAAGGTGTATATTATTGAAATAGTAGCTGTGATTTGTACAGTTCCTATTTGAGGGAAACTGACAGCATGGAAACTGTTGCGTTGCAGCTTCAAATGACGATGTGCATCAAAGTGCAATTTTTCTCTTTCTGTCCTCGAGTTCTGACAGCGTCGTGAGAAAGGCTGTGGCTAGTCTTGTGCAGCATGTTGGGTTTGAAGGAAGACATGGCGACAAGCCAAGCAAGTGGAAATAAGTATTAACAAGTATTAACATTTTTATACCTTAAGCTACTCTGCAGGGTTATGTGTTCACTACATTTTAAACGGTTGTTTTAAAAGTAGCAGAATGGGAAATGGAAATAGCACTAGATCTTCTGAGTCTTTGCTGAAGGATGTTACTGCCGTGTCCCCATACATTCTAGCTGCTATGGTAACCAGTTAATGACAATCAGTAGATGGAGTTTAGACATTGTTATGTACATGAAGTACATTTTTAAAAAGTTATGTAAATTCTTCCATGTACATTTTCCACAATATTAAGGGTTGTACTTTCTTTTGAAACTTAGATCAGCTGCATCCAAGAAGTATTAAATAAAACTTGATACAGGTGATTTTGCAGCATGTATACAAATTAGTTTAGATAAATCATGCATTGTCCTACAAACTAGTTATTTCTGGCTTATTGTAATATAGCTCCTGAATTTTTTCCAGCAGCATAATAAAATGGCTAATCAGGTGAATGGTAATGCGGTACAGTTAAAAGAAGAGGAAGAACCAATGGATACTTCCAGTGTAACTCACACAGAACACTACAAGACACTGATAGAGGCAGGCCTCCCACAGAAGGTGGCAGAGAGACTTGATGAAATATTTCAGACAGGTATAATATGCATTTCTTGTTTCTGATTGGTTATGAAAGTGAGGGCATACCATTTTCAAATTTTTATAGATTAAGATTTAAAAATTCATTGTTTTTGATCTGTGTAGCTCTGAATGTTTTGCTACTTTGATTTCCCTAAAGGCAAATTGGGTTTGACATTGACTAATTACTTGACACATCCTTGGAGTTGTATGTGATATCTTAGCTGCTTTAGGGCACAGAGCACTAGTTTCTTAGACGTCAAATAAAGATGTCTGTTTCCACATACTAAACTGTACATTTTTTTTTCTTCAATCAGAATCATCATTTTGCTTTTACGTTTCTACTGTCACAGTGATTCTAAAACACTCAAAGGCTGGATAGGTGACTTAGTGAGGGAAGCAACGAGCTTGTCTTGCCTGGGACTACATTTGAATTGAGTCTGCCTGTGGATTTTTGTTCTCTCTAGTTCTGAGTGGACAGTTTAATCCATGTTGGTTATTACACTGAAATGTTCAGCCTGACACTAACAAAGTTGAGGACTAAGCTATCTAGCAACTCGAGTAATACCTTGCTGGTAGCAAGTGGTCTCTGCAACTTCTAAAGAGGTTTCTTTATATACAGAGGTATTCCTATTTTGTTTTTATAACCACTCTAATTTATCTTCTAGATAGAGGCTTTCTTTTCCTTTTTAGAGTGTGTTCCGTGAACAGATTTACAAGAAGCAGTAGAACTGCTCTATGTGCTTATCTTGAATGCCTGGGTGGCAAGATGACAGTTTTTGTTGAAAAGAGTTAAAATACACTGATCAAGTGAAGGCAGTTCAAAACCAATACCTTATCAATCCTCAGTGTGAAACTGGCTCATGTGGGTGATGTCTTTTGGAAGTCATTCACAGTGAGCTTTCTTCAAGCCTTTACCAGCTTTTATGGGCTTTAGAGATGCACTTTCCAACTGTGGGTCATGATGACGTGCACTTGATGGTCTGAGAGAAGGTGTAAATAAATACCTGGGCAGAGGAACTCGTGGGGTTCTAACATGTATTGCAGTTAGGTTGTGTTGTGAGGAGTTCTTAAGGAGTTTAAAAGCTTTTCAGCCCAGAAGCTGACTACCAAGTATAATTCCACTGCATGAATAACCTGAAAACATTTATTTACACTTCATTAATGCCACTGAAGATGTTTGCATTGTGGAGGGGTTTGTCAGTCAAGCAAACTACTTTTGACACATGAGCCAAATTTGGGGTTGAATTTAACGATTTTTTATCTGCTGAAGTCTTCTGTGAAAGCTACAGGTGCCTTCCAATATGCAGGATCACTTCTGAAATGTAGTCCTTGGGCTTGGCACTACTGTACATTTTCCAAATCAAGTAGCAGTGAAATAATCTGTGTGTTTTGGAGATCAAGCTGTTGCAAAGTGTGTGGAGTTTTGGTATTTGTCCTAAATTTGGATGTATGATTTAAAAAGTGTAAATCTCAGTCTCTGTGTCTCACTCCACAACTGATACAAGTGCATTACAAAAGGAAAAAAAAACTTGTAAAGATCCTTAAAAACAAAATGCTTCAGAATTGGTCCAGTGTTTCTTGGGGGAGTCTGTACCTGTAAACTTTAAGTGTTAATATTAGCTTTTTCGGGTACATAGCAGGCCTCAAAATAATACCTTTTTGATTTCTGGCTCTTGGAACTGCATAGAGCAACAAAATTAGTTTAAAAAAACCCCAAACATTGTTTAAGATACACATGAAGTCCACTGGCTCCTGCTTTTTCGAAGCTGGAGGAAAGAGTGAACAAATCATTTTTGCTTCCTAATGTTTTGTGAGGTAGAGCTTCCTAGGTATTTGATCATGAGTTGGTTAGCTCCTTTTTCCCATACAGTAGGATACTTGTAATGTTCACCTGTCAGCTTACTCTAGAACAGCTCAACTCAAGAGAAGGAAGTGTGGAACTTAAAATGAGGGGTAAACAAACAAAATTCAAATTATTAAAAGGGAGCCAGAGTTCATTGTTTCAGACCCTGGTGTGTAATACTGCTTTTATGCAGCAGATTGCATTCCTGAATGCTAGAAAACTGTTACACATGGGATATAATCTTGCACGTCAGTTAGTGTTTAGGTATATACATTTTAATTTAACTTTTTCATTGTACTCATATTCTTTCATATGCTTGTGTAGGAATATATAATTAAATGTATAATTCTGTTGCTATGGAATGTAACTTTTTGACTTTAAAAGCAAACTGCATAGTTCTTAGTTTGTATGAAATTCAATAGAAATCTGTAACTTCTTTATCTTTAACTTTTAGGGTTGGTAGCTTATGTCGATCTTGATGAAAGAGCAATTGATGCTCTTAGGGAATTTAATGAAGAAGGAGCCCTCTCTGTATTACAGCAATTTAAAGAAAGTGACCTGTCGCATGTACAGGTAAGGTGAGAGCTCCAGGAGTGTGAGCACATAAGTATAAATAGTGTTCTGGCACTACTGGCAAGAGAGTTGTAACTTAGAAATTCATTGATGTTGCTGTATTCTTATATTTCAAACCCAAATAACAAGTCTGTTAAAAATTGCCTTAAATGCGTGGGTATTCGAGCACAAAGCAAAAGCTCCCAGATAACAAAAATATGTGTGCAATTGAGAAAATAGGTTAAAATGCTGTTTGGAATCTGATGACTTCTTCAATCTGACAAGTTTGTTCAATTAATTATTGTATTTTCCTGAAGAATTCTTTTGACTTTTGATTTATTGCATTGACTTGAACTAGTGACTTCATGGTATGGAGTGTAAGATTCAGTGGATTCCCAGGGCTTGTCATACACACAATTGAATTATTTTGTAAATTGTATCTGCAGAACAAAAGTGCATTTTTATGTGGAGTTATGAAGACCTACAGGCAAAGAGAGAAACAAGGCAGCAAAGTACAGGAATCAACGAAGGGACCAGATGAAGCAAAGATTAAGGTAACACTTAGAGATACTGGTTATTCTGTACTAGCTGATATATTACTTGTACACAGACTGAATAGGAAATTAAAAAGCATCAATACCACCTGGATGAGTATATTCACACTTGGCTTTAAAGAAGTGTATGCATGATAGAGATTCTAAAGAGAACGGTTGTTGAACATGCAGCTCTTTCTGATCACACAGTTGCCAAAATTTAAGCTCTATAAAAGCACTGATATCTGTTTAAGAATTGTCTCAGTTATCTGGTGTTCTGGACTTCTTGGGGTGCTACATATAAAGTGGAAAATAGGGGAAAAGACAAACAAGTTCTTTCCAGTGACCTTGTAATATAAAACAAATGTTGCTGTTTATGATAGCTTTTTAAACCCACGAAACAACAGAGTTTTTTGTAGGTTCTGTCTCTTGGTATATACCTTATCAAGTGTGGCAAGGAGCAGATAAAGAAGTGCTGATCCTGGAATGCTTTTTTCGTTCTGTATATTTTAACCCACTGCCCTCTCCCCTGTAAGGAGTCTGACTTTTTTTGTTTTTTCAGGCTTTGCTAGAGCGGACTGGTTACACTTTGGATGTAACTACAGGACAGAGGAAATATGGGGGTCCTCCTCCAGATACTGTATATTCTGGTGTTCAGCCTGGCATTGGAACAGAGGTTGGTATACACAGACTAATCTGATAGTTGCTTTGTATACTTATGCAAACTCATAAATAGGAAATACTTGGAAAGAAACTATATTACAAGTTTAATGTATTGTAGAGGAAAATATTCTTCTGTGTGCGTTTTAATCAGTCTTTCATACTCCTCAGTATTCTGCAAAAGACAGGAAGATAGGTTAAAGTGGAGAAAAAAGAGGTGGATTATACTAAGAAAGGCTATGCAAAATTTCTTAAAATTAAATCGTCAGACTTCATGGTTCACCCTAAAGTTTATAGTCCATCGCTTGAAAAGCGACCATGGATGCATGAGTAGGTAAACATGTGACTTCGAGATATTTGACTCTGTTTACAAGAAATGGAATTTAAGCAGCTTGGTTTCATGTAATGTGCTAAAAATGAAAAAGACTTGAGTGTTGCGTGAAGGTACTCACATAAAAGTTTTGGTGAGAACAGCTGAGATTAGTAATAATTAAGGATTTGTTTATTTGCTTTTGTTTCAATCTATATGAAAAAATCCTTGATGATTGCATGGACCAATAATGAAAGTAGCACATCTACTAGGCTGAAAAGAGGCCATGTAGCTTCAGGGGTTTTTTTGGTTTTGGTTTTTTTTTTTCATTTCTGCCTTTAGAAAGGTGACTTAGAGTTTGTTTACCAACTTAGTGGTGTTGCCAGGGTGATTAGCAGTCTCGTGTATTTTTTTTAAATGAGTGAGCTTTAAGAGCAGTTGGACTTTTTTGGAATGTGATTCTGTAATAAAGACGAAGTTACAGCTGTGCAGAAGGTTTTAAGGATGGCAGTAGGATTTGTTATATAATACTGAGTGTTCCTTTTACTGAAGGACTTCCTGCTCCACTGTAAGGCATTTTGCTTATACTGAGGTCACGTGATGTTGATACTTGGTATTTGGGGTGTTTATTGATGAGAATAAAAGCAGTTATTTGGGTGTTTCCTTCTCTCATTAGGAACTCACTTTGTCCTTTGCATCTGCACACACTGATAACTGCTAATCCTGAGGGGCTTGTGCAGTGCTCCTTTGTTCTGCTTGAGATTTCTCTGCCTTTTCTTACATCGTGTTACACCTGCTGTTCTTTTTAAAGTTAAAAGATAGTTGGAAGAGTTTCAAAGACCTTAAAAAAAATTTTTTTTTTTCCTTCCAGAGGACATGGTCTAGTTTATAAGCAATTATTTGGAAATTTAAGGTTATGGTTGAACCTGTGCATCTTTGTAGCAAGCTGTGAGCAAACTTAGGTTTGGTTATGAAAATGCTTGAGCTGTGTATTTCTTCACTTAGCTATTCCTCAAGGTTTTAGTCCCTAGCAGGTTGTTTGGCAGTGCATGCTCAGCACTTTGAATACTCTGTCACACTGCTGCGTGTCTGATCCAGGAGTTCTTCCGGGGATTTTTCTATAAACCACCAGACTAGATTTGAGAAAACAGTCAATCTCCATAATGTCTTTCAGTTTAGAGATAAGTTTTGCATTCTTTGAGGTGCTCTTGGGTTTATTGTCAAGAAGATGGCAAGAAGCATCACAGTAAGGATGATTTCTAAAGGGAATGTTCATATTCCATGAAAGCAAATTAATTTACTGGTGGTGGTAAATAATTAGGATGAGTCCTTGAACTGAAAGATAATAACTGATGCATCTAACTTCTCAAGCTCTGCTTAGGTCTGTGTGCTCTATGCTAATTGAGGTTTTGTCATTCAAAGCTGCAAATGAGTTAGAATTAAGTGTTCTAGAAGTAATGACAATGTAGATACCTATCTAGAGGAATACCTTAAGCTTTCTAGGGAGATGGTGGGGAAAGCCTTTTGGCTCCGCCATTAAACTTTCACTTAGTGTGATAAATCAGTTCCATTCTTTTCTCCCCAATAAGTAATTGTAACAGTTTTGGTCTGTAACCGGGCAGAAACACCAATTTTGTAGTGTAGTGGCCCATGACACCCTGCCACTCCACAAGACCTGGCAGAGTGAAATTCACCTAGAAACCTATCAACCCACGACAGTAATGTTCAGTCAACATTCACACTGAACTGAGAGAGGCTAAGCTTTTAAGAAATGTTGTGGAAACTGAATTTCAGGAATATCTGTATAACTTGAAACGTCTAGAAGTTCTACCTTGTTCCGTGTTTTTCAAATTAGTCATATTCTCATTATGAGTTTGTTATATCAGTGCTTACGTGGGCATGCTGAGTGTCTTCAGTTCTGAAATTCTGCTGTGTCTTCAGTGTGAGATATGATTATGGCAAGGCCTTACTGAGAAGGAAAATGTTGGCTCATGGCTTTTTTCACTACAAAAAAATGTTTGAAGTTAAAATAAATGTATTTTGATCTTAATGGGTGTTTGGAATGTTTTGTTTGTATTAGCAAGGAAGAAGTTTTGAGAATTCAGAGGAGAGCTGCAGTGAGTAAACAACTGGGGGAATCTTTCTACTGAGACCTCAGCTAAAGATATTAACTCCTTAACGAAACTTAACCCAAGCTAATTGTCAGGAACAAAACCACAGGAACTTGCAGGTTTGCTTAAATAAATATTAAACATTCAGTTGGTGGAAGCTGAAACAAATACAGCCGAGAAACAAGACTACAGTATATATTACAAGTGGAAAATGTGCATCAAGCAATTAAAAGGAAATTATTATTATTACTAAATTATTTTTCCATCTCCGTATCTTTCTAAGGAAGATTAATTTACAGAGTGATTTGAAAATACTGCAAAAGCAAGGAAGTGCTTGACCTGCTTTAACGTATGATACCCAGTTAGATAGTCTGTAAGGTCTTAGTTTTTAACTGCCAAAATTAAAACCAGGTAAGAACCATTTATCTCTTCAGCAGGGGAAATTCACAGCCTCTTCAATATAAATAACAAACCCAGGTTTTCTGTGTGTAAAACCTCGTGCAAACAGCAGGAAAGTTAGAAGACTTGGGAACGTACAATAACATTGGCTGCTGTGAAGGCTGCAGGGATGACTGCAGTGTTTCTGCTTTGCTGGTTTATCTGCATTGTTCTTCCTTTCCCAGGAATTTTCAAGTGTTACGAGGAAGCTTGTATTTCTGAAAAAGCTTTGTTTCAAGTGTCCTCTTCCTTTTTAGGTTTTTGTTGGTAAAATTCCCCGAGACCTATATGAAGATGAATTGGTACCACTCTTTGAGAAAGCTGGTCCAATTTGGGATCTGCGTCTCATGATGGATCCTCTTTCTGGTCAAAACAGAGGTTACGCTTTCATTACCTTTTGTAGTAAAGATGCAGCACAAGAAGCAGTCAAACTGGTGAGTTAACTTACTTCCAGACGCGTCAAGACAGAGTAAACAGACATGTTGGTAATTTCTAAATGATCAAGTCTTTAAAGCATCCATTGACTGACTCAAAACTTTACTTTCTTAAAAATTGCCTCCTGATTCCATTTAGTAAGTACAGGTACTTATAAGACTGCTATCTGCTGTACCTTACCGCGGCCTGTCAGAGTACTTAGGTGATTGTTAGGAGCCTGCTTGATTGCAGCTAGAAAATATATTCTTTAAGCTTCGGTGTGTTTTAAGTTTCATCATCCTTTCTGCTGTAAAGAGCTAATTGGAGATGCCTTGTTAGCTGCTGCTGCTGTGGAGGAGGTCTCTGAGTTAGTTCCTTTGGTTGTTTCCGGTGGCCTTTCGTTCTTTCCAGTCATGCAGTCTGCTCACTGCTTGAAAGCTGACATGCATGCACCTAGGCAGTTTGGGAAAGGACACGGAGCCATCCCGAGGGACTTAAAGGGAGAGACAGCAGTCTGACTGGGGCCTTGCCTCTGCCTGAGAGGAAGAAGCAGAATTAGGCAGATTGGGGTGTATCTCCCAAGATTTTGGATATGGCTGTGAAATACTGTATGTACTTTGAACCAAAACAGGTGAAATGCCTAATCTCAATTGCCTTAGTGCAATTCAGCTGATCCTGAATGAGGGATGAAGAAGAAGGGTAAACCTGAACACCTTAGTTAAGCTGATGGGGACAGGGAAACCTGAAACCTGGAGAAACTTAAAAGCAGTTAAAACCATGTGGGCCTGCTCCTTGTGTTTGCATGGCACCAGTGGGAATGGGATTGATTGTAAGCAAAATGGTGTTGCATAAGATTGTATGTGAAAAGCAGATTCAGGTCAGTAAGTTCATGGCACCAGAACAAAAAGTTTTAGTGTGTTAGGAATCACTTCAGTATGTGAAGCAAAATTCTGAAATGCTTTTGTCTTCCTTGAAGTGATTTTGTTTGATAGTCTGTGGTACTTTAATATTTTTCTGGAACATGAAGAACGTTCCTGGAGGTATTACTGTCGTTTGTAGGGCTTATGTCTCAGCTAGAGTTAGAATGGCTAAAAACCTGCTTTTAAAGAATTGCATGAGATTTTCAGAAGCTGGCTGATGATGGAACATCCATCCTCTTCACTGTGTTTGAAAATCCTGATTAAAACAAAGGCTCTGTCTATCTTGAATTATTTTATTTTTTTTAAAAGCTGAATTCTTGTACCTTTAAAGACCTGTTGAGAGTCTTGGTTTTCAGAGTAATATAGCTGTGGGTACAGGCATGAAGCAGTGGGCTAAAATTTTTTTTAATGCAAGTTTTGAATCTTGACAGTAAAATTTTTTAATCCTATCATGTACAAAGTCAAAAAAATGCCTGCTAATTGGGGGTGGGGTAGAAGCCAGGTCACAGACTGGTTTAGACTGTTGATTGTCTCAGCAAACCTTCTCAGTGTTCAAAGCTATCCAAGGAAAGATGAGGAACTCACAGTATCTTTAATGCCATGTATTTGCTTACTGATAACAGCAGCAGCAGTTGACTGACAGCAGAGGAAGCAGTAACCAGTTGCTAGAAAGATGTTTCAAGTCTGAGATAAACAGTAGGTGAATAAATTTATGCCGTGCAATTTGTACATGTCCCATGTTGTTCCTTTTACTGCAGTTTTTTTGTAGCTTTCCATTCAACAGGACTTCTGAAGTTTGTGGAAACCCTGAGCTTGGCACTGTTCTTCGCAGTGAATGCCGACACAAAAACAGCTGTTCTAGGAATTCTCTTGCAATGCCAATTCAAATATGCGATGTATAAAATTAGTAGATGATGGAGAAAATACCTGATTTCATGATTTGGGGATATTTTTACGCATAGTATTGTGGATAAAGCAAATGAATGGCTTTGTTTTTTCAGTGTGACAACTATGAAATCCGTCCTGGAAAGCACCTTGGAGTGTGCATCTCCGTGGCAAACAACAGGCTATTTGTTGGGTCAATTCCAAAGAACAAAACTAAGGAAAACATTTTGGAAGAGTTTGGTAAAGTCACAGGTAAGACTTAATGAGTCTCAGAATACCATTCAGTCTCTGTTTTGTAGGTCGAGTTGTTTGACAGATGTGTTTAATAATTTAAACTATTTTCAAGTTGGATTCCAAGTTTGATTTTGTTAGAAATTTTATATATGTGCTATATCTTAAGGTGGAGTGTAAAGGGACTCGTGTTTGTTTTAGTGATTGTTAAATGAACTAGGAGGTAACTTTACAATTAGAGATGGAAACAGCTCAAATGAACTCAGAAAAACCAGCACACATGAACTCGGAAAAAAATGAAGGTCCCAATTCTGTTACCTGTTTTAGCTTTCTGGTGAAGGCTCTGTATTTGTTACTGGATCTACAGGAGGTTCTGCTGTCAACGTGGAGAAGTTTTTTGGGGGAGCCCGAAGCAAATATATTCCTGAGCAGTGAAGGGGAGGAGGGAATACTAAATTGGTTTAGAGGGAATGCTATTACAGAAATAGTTAATGACAGACTAATTTTTGTCCCAGTTTTTCAGCATTTTCCGGTATGTGCAGCAAGTAGGAAGAAGAGAAGTCAGCTCATCACTGAAAGGGTGCTTCTGCCTTAGATAAGAGATTGAGTCACTTGCTCTTGTTCCTGTAGGAGAGCTTTAACCTCCTGCTTCTTTTTTAGGATTGCTATTTATAAGTACTTCAGGGAAGTGGTGAAAACAGAAGGTGAATATTCATTTAGTTCTCTCTCCTCTTTTTGGAGAGATGCGGAAGATGTTCCTTCTAGGTTCCGCAGGAGGCAGGGGAGAGGTCGTATGCTAGTGCTAGCTGCCTTTCAAAGGTGTAAAAATGATTTAAAAAGTATAGAAAACTTAAACTGTGTGAGTTGCTGAGGTTGATGTTTTGCAGAGCCTAATTGTGAGGTAAGTTTGTTCTGAAGAATTTCACTTGCTAGGTGACATGTTTCTGGGTAAATTGGATGGATATCTGCTATTTGTTTTGCTTTTCTTGTGCTCCTACCCTCTTTCAGGTGTAAAATTCGAATTCACTACAAAACACAAGTGAAGGCATTTTAGGGTAGACTCTAGATTTTTTTCTTTCCTTTTGAAGCTCAGTACTAAAGATCTGTTTTTCAGAGGGTTTGGTGGATGTAATTTTGTATCATCAACCTGATGATAAAAAGAAGAATCGAGGATTCTGCTTCTTGGAATATGAGGATCACAAGTCAGCAGCACAAGCTCGCCGACGCCTGATGAGTGGGAAAGTAAAAGTCTGGGGAAATGTTGTTACAGTGGAGTGGGCTGATCCAGTAGAGGAACCTGATCCAGAAGTCATGGCAAAGGTCAGTAAAGACTTCACTGGATTCTCTTGTGCTTTGGGAGGAGTTTCTTTATGCCGTAGTGACAAAGATTTGTTCCAGCTGGGCAAGGCTAGTTTTGGGGCACAAAAAGCGATTAGAGGGCATTTTCACAGTGAGCTGTGCAAATGGCGTGGTCTGAGCACTGCGGGTGAGTTGCCGTTGGAAGATGTTGGAAACATGATGTTACTGACTACTGTTAGCATCTAAACCAGTCCTGTGCAGGGTCATCCTGCTGGATTGACACGTCAGGCTGTGTATTTTCTGCTTTAGCTGTAATCCATACCAGGTAGGTGTTGTGTAAAACTGTTTTCCAGAGTGAGATGAAGGTGAAGTGCAGCGTGGGGAATGACGTGCACTTTATCCCAGTGTTTTGGGGTGACTCTTTGCTGTCCTTGAGGTCTGTTACTAAAGTTTTGCTGGGATTTGTAGCATCCCAGAAGCAGAAAATCAAAGTTGGATATTCTTGTTATGGAAGGGAACTGTGGAAGGAGAGAAGTTGTAGAAACTTCATACAGGTAACTACAAGGCACTTTCTTTTTCTTTTTTTACAGATACAGGATTAGTAAAGTTACCCGAATTTCTTCAAGCAACAAAAAAGGAAATAATATCTTACTAGTTGGTAGTTTTCTTTGAGGTTTGACTTTTAAAGATTACGGCTTTGTTCTCATTTTTTCACCAGGTAAAAGTTTTATTTGTAAGAAACTTGGCCACTACTGTGACAGAAGAAATTCTTGAGAAATCCTTTTCTGAATTTGGAAAGCTGGAAAGAGTAAAGAAGTTGAAGGATTATGCATTTGTTCATTTTGAGGACAGAGGTGCAGCAGTGAAGGTAGGTTGATGATTCTTTCCTAGCTGAGTTGATGAGAGCACTTTATTTTGTACGAATGGTTTTAAGAAATTTCTTTACAGTAAATACCTCGATAAGACGAACTGTAGAGCCCATTTAATAAGGTTCCCATTGTGAGAATTTTAATGCTAATAACTTTGTTCCTATGATTGCAGTAGCTAGGAGGATGTGAAACTTGAAAGGACAAAACTGTAGCAAGTTAACAAGTAGACTGGAAAAGAGGTGTAGAGCAATGCAGGAGAGTCTAGAGAAGAGGAAAAAAAAAAAGATCAACCTAGACAATTTTTCTGAGGAAACACTGGCAGAAGGTATCAGTTGTCTCTCAAAGACCCCTATTTAAAGGCTGCGTGTAGTTTTGGAGTGACAAAAGTATCAGATAGAAAGTGGGAGGTAATTGAAAAATGCTTTGTGAAGGAGAAGAGAATGGTGTTGGCAATTCTTAATGCATTACCTGTTTTTAACTCTGCATGCGCCCAGGGTTTCTTCTCAATGACTCGTGAAATATTGAAGATCATTATTGTAAGCTTCAGAGTTCTCTTCCTTTGTGTCCATGAGCTCTTGAGAAGGTCATTAATATCTGTGCTTCAGTGTATTGAATTCTGTAGAAATTACTCTATCTGATTTTTGAATCCACGGTTCATGGGGGGAAAGAAGGAGAGTAGGAAGAGAGTTGCATTTGGGAGTGTTGAAGCAGATATATTGTATGTGGTGTATGTGGCTCCATGGACAGTTCAAAGTCTCTGTACTTGATCTTCTTATTAATGATTTTATAGCCATTTAATTGCTTAGGGTTTTACTGTGCACAAGATTAGGTTTTAGAATACTCTTGAGTATGGCTTTAGGATGAATGTCACTCGTATTTAATGAGGTTGAGGTTGGTTTGGATAGGTTTAGACCGTGTCCAAGGGAGGACAAGAAATTGTTGAAACAAGGGGTAAGTCAGCAACACCTCTGGACGTGGTTTTCTGTAGTGTGTCTGTAAACACTCTCCAGCCCCTTCCCAGTACAGCTACCTGCTAAATGCTCTGTTAGATTTCAGCAACTGGAAACTTGCAGCAGTTGAAAAAAAGACAGATCAAATGCATCGCTAATGCTCATCTCAAGCTGGAAACTGCCACATCCGGCCTGTGTGACTGTTTTATGGCCACTGAATTGGCTTATGAACTTTGTGAGATATTTTTGTGTATGGGCGTGTTTTGGCTTTCAATGAGATTGTTATGGTATTCATGTGTGGAATGCATGGAACTGGCTCACTGATTTTAGAATGTCTACTGATTTTCATACCTTCTTGGAAATAAATTGCCATAATTTCTAATGCTTTTGAGGCATGTAGCTGTACAGACACATAAAGTCTTCATTAATGCAAATATTAATACCCAAAAATGTTTAATGCAAAGCAGATAACTCCAGGTGAGGAACTGGGGGGGTCTAGTCCTAATTGTACTTTGTCTGTGTGTATTAAGTTCTCTTTGTGGGTGCATTTGACAGTAAAAAATTGCACATTAATTTTCTGGAGGATTCAGGGCTTGCTTGATGAGATCACCAAGTTTCAGTAATCTTTTTTGGTTTTTTTCTCCTCAAGTATGTGTCCTCAGAACCACTTGATTTTCTCAGTCACTTGACTCACATTCAGCTACCTGGGAAACCCAAATGTAACAATTCTTTCTCTTGTGTGCACATGTTCTACCAGGCTTATAAGTGCAGTGAGTGTTTGTGTCAGTGTGAGTAGTGAGAACTTGTGTATTTCTGAAAGGTCTCTAGGAGATACAGGAACGTAAAAAAAAAAACTGGTAGTGCTTTGTCTGACTTTTTAAAAATGATGCTCAATATGTTTTAATCCTAGTTTTTTATCTTATGATATAAAGAGCATATTTAAAAAAAAAAAATACTGCTTCCCTGTAACTAGTGAATAAAGTGGGACTTGGAAAAGTGATATGTGACATTCTGTTTATGTAGCACAAAAGCAAAGCACATGACACAGCTCAGCCTGGAGCAGCCCAACTGTCTGGTTTCTTGCGGTAAGTTTTAGTTTCCTTTTGAATGGAAAAAAAAAAATTAGTTATTTTTCTTTTCATTTTTGTGCAGGCTATGAATGAAATGAATGGGAAAGAGATAGAAGGGGAAGAAATTGAAATAGTATTAGCAAAGCCACCGGATAAGAAAAGGAAAGAGCGTCAGGCTGCCAGACAGGCCTCCCGGAGCACTGCGTGAGTGTCACCCTCGCACTGTGGTAATGCTGCAGAGTGGAGTTGTGCTGTGAAGCAGGGGCTGCTTTACAAGAACCGGCATGACTTGACTTAACTTTTCTCCGTGTTGTGTATTGTTAATCAACAAGGGCAAATGTATAGTCTGTTTTGGGTTGCTTTGGGAGGTAAATAATTCTGTGTTTCTTTTTCTTAGGTATGAAGACTATTATTACTACCCTCCGCCTCGCATGCCACCTCCTATGAGAGGCCGAGGCCGTGGAGGAAGAGGTGGATATGGCTATCCCCCAGATTACTATGGCTATGAAGATTATTACGATGATTACTATGGCTATGACTATCATGACTACCGTGGTGGCTATGAAGATCCCTATTACGGCTATGATGATGGCTATGCTATAAGAGGAAGAGGAGGAGGAGGAAGGGGTGGGAGAGGTGCCCCTCCACCACCTAGGGGGCGGGGAGCACCACCACCAAGAGGTAGAGCTGGCTACTCACAGAGGGGGGCACCCATGGGACCGCCGAGAGGAGCCAGGGGGGGGAGAGGGGGCCCTGCGCAGCAGCAGAGAGGACGCGGTGCTCGTGGAGCCAGGGGCAACCGTGGGGGCAACGTAGGAGGCAAGAGAAAGGCAGATGGGTACAACCAGCCTGATTCCAAGCGCCGTCAGACCAACAACCAGCAGAATTGGGGCTCCCAACCCATCGCTCAGCAGCCGCTCCAGCAAGGTGGTGACTATGCCGGTAACTATGGTTACAATAATGACAACCAGGAATTTTATCAGGATACTTATGGGCAACAGTGGAAGTAGACAAGTGAGGAGGGATTGAGAATATTGGAAACATAGAATTGGCTATAGCTCTACATCTTTCAAAAAAAAAAAAAAAATTGGCTTAATGTTTCATCCTTCAGTAGCGATTGGCTGCCATTTGTATTGGGCTGAAGAATCACTCTATTGTGTATATACTCGAGTCTCTTAGTTTTCTTTTTTCATAAACGCACTTGGACATTACTGGGCTTGCAGAATTCCTGAACTCCATATGGGGTTTCAGTGCTTTTATCATTTTAGGCTTCATTTTAGCAGTTTAAAAGCAGGAATGGCACACTGTTCAATCATGATTTTGCAGAACCTCTGGTTTTGGACAGTTTCTTCTTTTTTTTTTTTT